>QEPC01009912.1:1504816-1618238 GCA_003113815.1 Sphenodon punctatus | reverse complement strand
GAATGAGTGTGCGTGCCGGGGCAGCGTTACATGGACACACATACACCTCCATGCATGGAGCAACTGCTGTTTTTCCAAATTTGTTCTGTGCATGGGCTATGGGTGTACTGCAGGAGTGTGCATGCACACATTCCCTACCCACCCACCGTGGCAGTCACATAGGCAGTGCCCACTCATGCCCACGCAGCAGATCTGCGTGAGCATGCGTAGGCCCATCTCGTGTGAAGGACCTTTGTTTTAAACACAACTTCTCTGTTAGGTGTTTTTGTGCAAACGTGTGTCTTGCTATGGTAGAGATGCATGGCTGAGCTCCCTGAAAATGTGGGTCTACCAATGCATGTCTTTTCTCATGTGCAACTTGCTGTTACATCTAGATAAGTTCACATTTCCAATTCACAGTCATTCCAGGGACCATAGAGACATGAAAATCAGCTATGCAAAGTTGGTGATATTATTGTCACCATGCACTGGCTGAACATGTATGTAACATTACTTGTGGCAATACCCAGGCCCTTTCTTCTGGAACTACCTAAAAGTCTTCTTAGAACTACTTGACCTAATGTCCAGTGCCCTATTTCAGAACACCACAGCTCCATTCTATCACTTATTTTTGAAATTTTGATCTGGCAACACATAGCCACACGCTTATTACATGGAATCCAAGTGAAACTGAATATTTGGCCCCCAAAATCCCAAACAAAAAACACATCCAAACCCAAATGAAGGAACAGGAACTCCTCAGTCATTACGATAACAAAACTTGACACCAAGAAACAATGAGAAACACAAAATGATCTTGTCTTACAAGATTTTGAGAGAGCACTAATTCTACATACTGTAAATGTCCAATAACGCCCCCCCCCCGGTACATATCCAAGCAGAAAAGTCAATTGGGGCATATGTTGAAATTTTGTACAAACATTACTATTTTATTGTCATCAATCACATCACAAGGTGAGAAATGCTTAGTGTAAAGCCAGTGCCCATCTGAGAAGTGTAAGAGCAAGAGCCTATTCTGGCCAGATATGAATGCTGCAATTGAGCATAAGCTATCCATGTGTAATACTGGAGGGGTGTGTGATACCTCCAGTTTAACATAGAAACAGGAAGGGAAAGGTCTACTGAAATGCTATGAAATTTGGTCCAAGGTTATTATAGATCTATTCAAATAAAACAGGAGTATTTCCTTATCAAAAAGATTTTGAAAAATTGATTTTTCAAATCAGGGGCATAGGTAGGTTGGAATGGGCCGAGGTGCAAGAAATTGACTCCCTCCCCCGTCACCATCCTCTCCCCTGTTCCACTCCTCCCTCCCTTCCTCCCCTGGTGCCTCTCCTTCCCTCCACTTGCTGCACCTGAGCCTCGGAAGCTGCACTGCCTGCCCTGTGCTGCCACTGCTTGCTCCATCCTGTGCTGCCTACTGGGTGGGTCCCATGTGCTCTCACTTCTCCTCAGCTCAGTCTCTACCTGGCCTTGCCGCAACAGGACAGGATTTGTGCCCACGCCCCCAGCTTAGGTCCCGGAACACATGTCCCTCCTGTCCCTATGACAATTACACCCCATATCACCTATTCAGAGACATGGGGGCTGAGAAGGACGAAAACAAACAAGAGAAAAGCCTAGTGTCAACATCTAACAAGCTTTCTTGAAACAAAGATAATAAATGCTGAAATGTTTCCAAGGGGCTACATGCTAGGAAACTATAACAAAAGCAGCATTATGACAAGAAGAGTAAAGTTTCCCCCATTATAGGTGATAGAAAATAAATGTTAAACTGTATTGTAAACTGAAAGTGGCTGTCATCCGGGCATGATAATAGTTTTCACAGCTACCACAAAATCAAAACCACCGATGGCAACAGTCCTACAAAAGCTATCTTCACAAAGGCAAGGAGACCACTGGCTCTCTCTTGCTTGAGAACATCCTGAATGCATTATATGCACAGAATTAACACCCAGTCACTGTCAATGAAAAATGTCAAGAGCAGTGGCTCATCCTTCTTTCATTTCCTTGCAGTTTGATTGTTGCAATTATCGTCCTTATAATCAATGAAGTTGTGGCAGTTTAAACCAACATAGAACTTGGCCAAAGTATGTTTGCTTGCTTACCTGGAAACATCACTACCTCTTTAGAAATCATAACGGTGTGTTGGCTATTGACAAGATTGGTAAAAATGCTTCTCTCCTGAATACATCAACTTATTGACTTCATATTTCTAATCTCGATTCCATTTTCCTACACATTACAGATACTAAATGCCAGTTCCTTAACACCACCTCCTTGCTGTCTTTTCACACCCCTCGGCCTCTCTGCATCTGACTCCATCACTCTTTTCGTACCCTTTCACTTCTTGTCTATAACATTCAATCTGCTAACTGGACACAAAACCAAACCTCTTCTCCTGACATCTTCAAATCTCTGTCTGCTCATCAATTTTTTTGAAACTTGACTCCTCTTCTCCTCAAACTATTGCAATCTGCAGTTTACTTGTGTAGGTTGTAAACAGCCTATCAGCCATTCTGTGATATGTTCATAGAATGATGCTTAACAAGAGTAAGTTGATCTGTACTAGTATTGTCTGAAAGTTTATCAGGATCTGTTGAAAGATTATTTTGCGATAAACAGGTGATAAACAAGCACAGCAGATTGCAAGCAATATACACTGCAAATGGTCAGTAGAGCAGAACAGAATAGTAAATTTATCCATTGTTCATATCCACTATTCCGGATAGTTTGGCAGCTATCCAAATGTAAACCAATTACCACAATGGCTAACTGACAAACTGGATAATGCCACAACAGTTAATCCCTTTACGGTTATCGTATTACTGTGTAACTGAATGTTACCATTACTAGCCTGAAACGAGGTCTGGGGTTGGGGAGTAAACAATAAAAAAGAATTATGGGCAAATGGTAAATGGCAAGATTATTATTATTATTATTATTAAGCATTTGTATAGCGTCAGCTGTGTACCTGGCGCTTTACAGAACAAGATAGACGTGGTCCCTGCCTACGGCTTACAATCTAATAGACACACAGGGGGAAGACAAGGAGAGGGGACATAGGGAGAGACAAGGGATAAATTACATTCAAGTGGATGCAAAGTCGCAGGTGCACGTGCTTGGCTTGGTTGCAGTTGGCAGGAGTCTGTGGGGAGGCCAGACAGTAAATATTGTGGGGAAAGTTCTAACAGGTGTCGGGAAAGGCGGCGAGGAAGAGGTGGGTTTTGAGGAGGATTTGAAGGTACAGAGGGAGGGGGCAAGGCAGATGTGGGCAGGGAGGGAGTTCCAGGCATGGAGGGCAGCAAGGGAGAAGGGACGAAGGCGGTTAAGGGAGCAGGGGAGACGAGGGAGAGCGAGGGAGGGGACAGAGGAGGAGCACAGAGTGTGTGCAGGAGTGTGTAAGGAGATCAGGGCTGAGAGGTAAGGGGGAGCCAGGTTGTGAAGGGATTTGTAGATGAATACCAGGAGTTTGTGAAGGATGCGTTCGGGAAGGGGGAGCCAGTGAAGCGAGGAGAGGCTGCACATGGTCGAAGCGACGGGCAGAGTGGATGACCCTAGCAGTGGAGTTTTGGATGGAAATAAGGGGGGACAGGTGAGACAGGTGAGAGTGGGGGAGGCCAGCAAGGAGGAGGTTGCAGTAGTCAAGGCGAGAGATGACCATGGCATGAACAAGGGTTTTGGCTGAGGAGACAGAGAGAAAAAGGCGAATCCAAGCTATGTTATGGAGGGCAAAGCGACAGGACTTTGCAACAGAGTCAATGTAAGGTTTAAAGGAAAGGTGAGAATCGAAGACTAAACTCAAGCTACGGGCTTGGGGAACAGGACGGATAGTGACCCCATCAATAAGGATGGACAGGGAAGAGGGAGAGGAAGGGTAGGGAGGAAAGATAAGGAGTTCAGTCTTAGCCATGTTGAGCTTGAGCTGATGTTGGGACATCCAGGCGGAGATATCAGAGAGACAGTTGATGAGGTGAGCTTGGACAGAAGGGGAGAGAGAGGGGGTGGAGAGAGAGAGTTCAGTGTCGTCAGCATAGAGGTGATATTGGAAGCCGTGGAAGGCAATGAGTTTGCCAAGGGACAGGGTACAGAGAAGAGTAGAGGGCCCAGGACAGAGCCCTGGGGACCCACAACCAAGAGGGGGAGGGAGGAGGAGTTGGAATTGGGAAGGGACACATTAAAGGAGCGGTCAGAGAGGTAGGAGGAGAACCAGTCAAGGACAGAGCCGCAGAAGCCAAGGGAGCCAAGAGAGTCCAGTAGGAGTGAGTGGTCGACAGTGTCAAAGGCAGCAGAGGGGTCAAGGAGGACAAGAATGGAGTAGAGGCGCTTAGATTTAGCAACAAGTAGATCATTGGTGATCTTGGCAAGGGCAGTTTCAGTGGAGTGAAGGGGGCAGAAGCCAGATTGGAGAGGGTCCAGGGAGGAGTTGGCAGAGAGGAGATCCAGGCAGCGGGAGTAGACAACACATTCCAGAAGCTTAGAAGTGAAGGATAGGAGGGAGACCGGATGGTAACTAGAGGGGTCAGAGGGGTCAAGGGTGGACTTTTTGAAGATGGGAGAGACAGTGGCATGCTTGAAGGCGGAGGGGAAGGAACCAGTGGAGAGGGAGAGATTAATGACATGTAAAAAGGGGGGGGCAACAGTGGGAGCAATGGAGGTCAGGAGGTGGGAGGGGTTGGCAGAAGAGAGCAAAGAGGAGATTTTCTCAAGGGAGGCAGGAGGGAAGGAGGAGAGGAGAGAGGGGGGAGGGGGTGGTGAGGGAGTGAGGAGAGGAGATGGGTGGGAAGCAATTTCCTGGCAGATCTTGTCAATCTTTGAGGTGAAGAATGATGCGAGCTCGTGAGCAGGGAGGGAAGAGGGTGGAGGGGGACAGCGGGGCTAACAGAGTAAATCTACAAAATAGGTCACTAGTTAATCCACTGAACAATAAAAACATACTGCTTGGTAACTAGGCCATGCCAGATCAGATATCATGGATCTGGCCAGTTACCAAATAACGGTGGATAACCATTCCATCTCTAATGGTGTGTTATCATACACATACACCTTTGTCTTTATGGCACAGAGATGTTGGATCTGGTTGTGTTAGCCCAATTTTGCCCACAGTTGATGTGGAGAGAGTGAGTATGTTGTCCAAAAAGTCGAATAGTTATCCTCACAACAAACATATAATTTTAACAAGCACCAACAAACCTACCTTTCCATCATCATGACTTGAAGTCAATATGACATTAAACACAGTATATGCTACTCTACTGGGCACTTTGGATTGAGCTGCCTATTTGACAGGCACCAAACCAGAACAGTTTTTGTCAGGCATTGCTATTGCTTTGGCCGACATTTGATAGGTGATTCTACCAGATAATGCATTTCCACTTCTTTATATTAGCTATTTAGTCAGAGAGAGGTATGCAAGAACTAGAGATGAACTAAGCACTACACAGCCGAATATTAACCAAATATTCTCAGGCCAAAGAAAACATTCTCAGGCTGAAGCAAATGTATGTGGGCCAGCAGTTCTCATATTTGTTTGCGCCTGTTAGTTTAACCTAGTTTCCACCACTTTGTATGCAAAGCAGTAGCATCTACTTGTTGTGAAGGCCTTTCCCTGTTAGCTATCAGGAGTTTGATGGCTTAAGAAAGCAAAATCTGCATTACTAATTGAATATCTTTAATAAACATGTGCCCATTCATTTTCCCTTCTTCCCCCCCGCCTTAAATTAGAATTTTGCTGGAGATCAACTTCTTTGTTTATACAACAAATTTAGTAGGAATTGCTGTATTGGAGGCTGGAGCTTCCGGACATGCATCATGTAAAACATCTGGGCTTTCTTCCATGTGCTGCTTGTTTGATAGATACCTCTTGAGTAATTCTGTGGCCTTTGTACTTTGAGGGAATTAATTATTTATTATGTATATATCTCTAGCAATGTGCCTAGCTCTAAACAGTCATGATTATAGAGACAGGTTTTGCCCCAAGGAGCTTACAATTTAGAATAGACATGGGGAAGGAGGGAAGAGAAGGGGAGGGGCACATAGGGAGGGACAAGGATACATTCATGAAACTGAGAATTTGTAGGTGCATGTGCTTAGCTTAGCTGCAAGGGAGGAGAGGGATCCTGAAGAATGAGGCAATGGGCGTCTTTAGACATAACAAAGATTGGGTGTCAAAACCCCTAAGCATGTGTTTGGTCGTTATGTATAAGCACCATAACAATCCCAACACCAGTTTGGCCCCCTGTTGAATATGTGATGTGAATGCCATTGCATCACAAGGAAAACGTGGCTGAAAACGTGACCAATGCTGTGTCTAATGATATTGCGTGGCATGTTAGCAGGTACAACATGGGGAACAAGGCGGCAGCACTTGCATGCAGAGATTGTGTGGCGAACAGAACACCGATTTGCCTCAAGATGGGCTGTGTGTCTAAGCAGCGCCACATAATGAACACAGGGCCAAACTGGTGTTCATATCAAGGTCAAAACACACGTTCAGACACCCATTGATGTTATGTCTAAAGACACTAAGTATAAGTGACAATAAGTAATCTATCTACTTAGTAATCTAAGTAGACAGAGAAGGCCTGATAAAGGAGGTGGGTTTCTAGGAGGGATTTGAAGGAAGGCAGAGAGGTGAAACATCTTTCAGCTGGCCAATATAGCAAAATGTCGGGATAATTAGGATTTTCATATTTAAATTTTATTTGCCAGAGACCTTTGCTGTATAGCAAAGCAAATACTTAACAGCACTAAAGTGCTGTATTAGGGATGCCTAACACCTTTTGGCTTCTCTGTCTCTAGAGGGAAGACTTTTGGTCTTTCCTTCTGATGGTTAAAAAATAGATGGGTTTATAATCTGCACGTTAAGCCAGCAAGAAACAAATGGATATTCAAAAAGCAGGGCGAATATGGCTCTGTTTTCTCTTCTCAGAAGCAAATTTGAATATGCTATACTTGGTATTTGCAGTGAATATTAATTTCAGCTCTTGTAAGAACTACCATATTGCACTGGACCTGTGGTCTGAGATTAGTAACAGATTTCCTAACAGCAGCCAACGCTGAATGAAACAGAGGAAGTTGTAAAATTCCCACATATATTATACAAGAGTATCCCAGTGGTGCATTCCATTGGTTGGGATTCTGTTCCAATCATAACTGGTGATTAGTTTAAGCCTTGAAGCATGAAGATTAATACTCCTACCTAGTCCTTTTTAAAAATCCTAGCTGTGTAATTGGCAAGTTGTCATCTTATTCATATAAATGCCAAGCAAGTAGGAATGAAATTAAGCATTTGTGCTCAGTATTGTCACTGCTTTTCTCCTGGGGGTGGCCTTCTGGAATAATGCTATGAGAAGTTTGGATTGTATCTGTACTTTATGGCCTGGGCCCATCTCTAGAAGTCACACCCACACATTCTGGAAGGAGTGAATACAGGTAATGGAATCGGAATAGGTATCAACGGCACTTACGAGCAATGGAAATACTTGTCGTACTGAAGCATGCAACTAGGGAATTGCCATTTTGGTTCCCTTTTATGAAATGTGTAAAAAGCCACTGGCACCAAGCGAGGGACAGGCATGGTGGGCAGCATTCTCCATAATATAAAAGCATCAATAGTTGCTGTCAATATCCTTGTTAAAATACATTTTCCTTCTACTCTTAGCTCTGAAGGATCATCCCTGCTTATGAAAACTAAGCTTCTGTCTATCTGATTATTAAATGATTTCTAAAGCAGATGGGAAACTATGGTGGCTTAAACAGCTAGGTTGAGATTGCATGGCTAAAAATATCAGTTGCAGGGTCTTTTTAATTAGCAAGATGATCAAACATGACAGAAAAGAGAGATGTAGAAACACAGATTGGCACATGCAGGATGAAATGTGTACCGAGAATCTATCACCCCCAATACCAGGTATTATTTATAAACATATATGATTTGTGATGTCTGGTTTTACAATATAATTTATCTTCACTTTTGAGGTGTTATAGAATACAGCTCTCCTTGCTATACTCAGAAGGAAAACTAGAATTGGAGAAACCAGCCACCATGCACAGTGCCATAATTTTATTTCATACCATGATGCACTGGTAGCACTGTGATGTAGGAGCATGTAAGACTTACAAAATCCCACCCACAGTGCCTGCCATCTTAATTATCTTCCAGTGATTTCTCCCAAATCCCCCTCCCCCTGAACTTCTTTTCTTAACGAAAGGTTTTAGAACATGAGTGTCAAATATGTAGCCCAATGTAGGACACATGCATCCATATGGAAGCCTATATCAGACTTAACCATCCATCCATATGTTTTTAAGGGCTCAGATATCATGCCAATGGGTGCAGTATAAGGGACCAATCCAAGGTATACATGTGCACCAAATGCAGGATGCATGCACACTAAGTGCATAGTAAGCACACATTGTGCACAGTGCACACATGGGGTGTTTTCAGACAAACACCACCCCACTCACTATCCACCCACCTATTATACATGTTGCAGGGCACCCTTAGGGCATAACTGCAGCCCTGCAACATGCATGGGGTGGGGAGGTGCTTGTCTGAAAGCATCCATGATGTGCATACATCCTACACGATGTGTGCACACGCTTCGTACTTGGTGTATGCATGTACTCTGAAGTTGGCCCCAAGACTATAAACACTTTAGAACAGAATTATGCAGATCTCCACCAGTTATGGAGATCTCACCTGAAAACTATCAGAGTTTTGTGCCTGGAAAAGTTGCAACATGTAATGGTCCACCAATGTTGTTGTGATACTTGGCATTAGGGACGGGACTCTGGGCAAAATTTTGGTTTTGGTCAATTTCAGTTTGGTTCTCATGAATTTCGGTTCTTTTTGGGTTTTGGTACTATCAGGTCTTTTGCATAGATTTTTGTACTGGATTTTTAACATTGCATTTTTTAATGGGGGACAAACTGCAATGTTAAAAATCCAGTACAAAAATCAATGCAAAAGATCCAATAGTACTGAAACCAAAAAAGAACCGAAATTTCAGATTAATCCAAAATGGCAATTTTCGGGTACCTTCGGTCTTATCCAAAACCAAAATTCCCATTCCTACTTGGCATAGAGACTGTATAGATGTTCAACTATTTCCAGCTATTTGAAAGAGGTGTTAGGCTTAAAATCAGAGAGCAAAATGACAATGGAAAAGGAGGCTGCAAATATTTCATCAGAAACCAAATGTATAGAAGTACACCTTACTGTCCCTAGCCTCTCTTAACTATACTAAATATAGCAGTCTTTATCCTAAGACAGTGATATTATGTATATTAAAAGTAGACAGGGTGCATACTTGTGGAGGATGGCCCCACTCTTTTCCTCTGCGGAATTTAGCTCTACAAGGGTTTGGGTTCACCTCACAGTGTTACAGTTCCTCTAATGTCCAAGGCTGTGCTATTAAGTCTGGCCTCCAACCCCCCACCAATAGCTAGCCCAGTCCACCTGGCTGGGGCTTCTCCCACAATTGTGGGCCCAAAACAGCCTCAGCCCATCCAAGCCCATTGCTTGGCCCTATACCCCAGTTTGCTCTCACCTGTGGTCCAGACTGTCTCCAGGGTTGGGTTGCTAGGAAATGGCTGCCTCACTCGATCCAGCAGGGCTTCCACTCAGCCCTCAGTTCCTCTCCTTCTCCACCTCCCCTCAGGTCTGAGCCTCTGGGTTTTAACTAGCAGCTTTGCCCAGGTGTGGCCACTCAGGTGACCTGCTTAGCCACTTAAAGGCCTAGCTGTGCCCATTCTCCTCATAATACATCCCTGCTTTGGGTACTGATCATGGAAGTTAACTGTGACCCTGTCACATTGTGCTGCTTACTTGATGGTGACAAGGTAATGCAAGCTACAAAAATAGTTCAGGGCTGCTCTACTGGATTACATAGTCACAGTATCATCAGAGGATGAGATATATTTAATGAATTTGATATAATAGAATGTAATAATATAATTGCTTGTATAAAGTACAGGAATAATTTATAGCATTCAGCCAACAGGACTGTAGCAAGTAAATTAAGACACATTCTGACAAACAGATACTTCAAATAGTTGAGCCTTAAATCACCTTTCCCCCCTGAATTGTTCACGTCAAGAGCTCTAACTGACATTATGCAGATATAGGAAGAGATGTACTCCTGAAAATGAGTACATACTCCCCCGCTTTGTACTCAGAAGTAACTGTAGTGGGAACCCTTTGTTTCAAAGTAAAAAAGAACGGTAACATTGTTTGTCATGGCCATTAGAAGGATAATTGAGGAAGTAACTATATCTGTTTGCAGCTACAGTGGGAATAGTACTGAAGTAGGGTTGTTACTTTGATTCAGTTAAATCAAAGTAATTACATTGGTTTAACCCTGTCTTTCAGAAAGATATGTTTCTTACCTGTAATGATTCTTCTTTGTTGTATCCTCTCACTCAGTCCCATTATAGGTATTTGGCGCCATCTAGCACCTAACTCAGAGTATAGCAAGCACTCTTTTTTTCTTGCCCTGATGTTATATTTCCTGGGAGCTTTTTTAAATGTGTGGGATTTCTCCTGCAGTTTAAAACTATGTCTCAGGGAAACCCCCGCGGAGGTGATTTACATACTCCTTGCTGGACTGGATGTCACCTGGGTGCCATTGGAAACAGTGGCGCCAGGCGACACCCAGAAGTTTTGAGACGTGGCCTAGGTAAGACCTCAGCTATCAGGGTCGCAAACCACCTGAGAGTTGCCTGGCGCTGCTGTTTCTAATGGCATCCGGGTGACTTCCAGTTCATGGAGCAGTGTTTTACACACACCCCTCTGGCCCATGTTTTTTTTCCCCCCAAGCCACAGTTTTAAAGTGCGGGAGGAATTCTGCATGTTTAGAAAGGCCCTTAGTGTATAAATAGCCTTTGCTCCCCAGCCCTGTTCATATATTAGCCACTTCGGGAGGAGGAAGGATGCTGGGACTGAATGAGAGGATACAACTCGAAGAAGAATCAATACAGGTAAGAAACATACCTTTTTTCTTTGTTATCCTCTCACCCAGTCCCATTATAGGTAGATTAAAAGCAATATGAGGAGGTGGGTTGCAGTAAACCAAACCTCAACTCTTTAATTAGGAAAACAATGAAGACATGACTGAATGGCCAAATCAAAAGTGGATGGGGAGCTCTAAGTAGCCGCATTACAGATCTCAACCAGAGGTGCCTGACATAAGGCTGCAACAGAGGTGGCCATAGACCACAATGCAATCCGTAATCCATTGTGAGAGGGATTGTTTAGAGGCCCTGGAACTCTTGCATCCTGGAACAAAGAGTACAAACAATGTGTCATGAGCCTGAAACCCTTAGTGTGGCTAAAATAGTAACGTAGGGCCCTACAGACATCCAGTTTGTGCAAAGCCTCTCTCTCCGCCCCCCCACCCTTGATGAGTGAGGTGGAGGGAAGAAGACGGAGCAAAATAACCTGTCCATGTGAAATTCGGACAACACCATAAGCAGAAAAAACGGATATGGCAGGAGGACTACCTTCCCACAGTGGGAATGAAAACAGGGAGGTTTGCAGGATAGGGCCTGACTCTCACTTACCCTCTTGGCAGAGGTGATAGCCGTGAAAACCATAGTTTTAAAAGAGAGAAGTATAATGGGGATGGAAGCCATAGCTTCAAAAGGGCCTTCATAAGAGCCTGTAATATTACATTTAAATTCCAACTAGGAAACAGAATTCTAGTGGGGGGGGGGGGGGGGAAGACTCTCGCCTCCCCCTTTAGGAAGCAAGCCACTAAGCGGCTAGTAAAGAGGGAACCCACATTGGCAGGTGCCCAGAAGGCATTAAGGGCAGCTAGATGTACCCAGATGGAGAAGACAACTGCTCACCCTTCCAAGAAGGATACCCAAAAGTCCAGAATGGTCGAAACTTAAACCTCTGTGGGAAAGAGGCCCGTCTTGGGGCCCAGCATACAAAACGTTGCTATTTGCCCAAATAGCAATCCCTGGTCGAGACTCTCAGGTGAAGGAAGCCCTGGTTGGGGTGCCAACACTTTTCTTCATGCTGGGAGAGGAGGTCTGGTACCTCCGGGAGTAGATGTGGAGAGACCAGGGTGCTAGTATTGCCTTAGTCAATCCAGGGCAATCAGGATCCCCTCGAGATCCCTTAACCTTTCGACCAGTTTGGGAATGAGGGGAATTGGTGGGAAAGCATATAGCAGTCCTTTTGGCCAGGGTGAAACCATGGCATCACCCCTGGAGTCCTGACCCTCTCCTGCTCGGGAGAAGATAGGTAGCTTGTTGTTGTGTTCTGATGCACAGAGATCTGCTACTGGAGTGCCCCGGCTGTTCTCCAAACAGCAAAAGACCAAGTGTTTCAAGGCCCACTTGTGAGACAACATTGTGGAAATGATGAGGCCATCTGCCTACTTGTTGTCTGCCCTGATATGATGTGCACTGCCACTGGCAACACCCCGTGGGGAAGACACCATTCCCAGAGGTTGCGAGTCTCTTCCATGAGCGACCTGGTGCCTCCCGGCCTGTTGATAGAGTTGGCCAGTATCACTGATGGTGATGTCCCTGGAGTGTGTCCCACCCCCAATCCTGAAGGAAGGCATCAGACATTATGTTCAGAGCCAGGTGGGCTGACTGAAAGGGTACCCCTTGACAGACATTGGTCCTGTCCGGCCAGAGTGGGGGGAATGACAAGGGGTGCTCCGGGCTGACCCCATAGTCTGTCAGTATTGGAACCTGCTCCTGCACGGACATGTTAAGCGTTCTGCCAAGTGACAAACTCTGTCCTTCCTGGTACAGGGTTCACTTAAACAAGTGATAGATGCTACACACCCCAATGTCATGCTCGGGCCCTACACAGAAAAGGCACTGAGTGTGGGTGTCTGATTCTGGAATTTTCACTAAACACACTGTGCAGCACTTAAACCCCTTCACCAAAGCCATATAGTGCTAACATTACACATAACCAAACCTGCTGAAAGAGGGAAGTAAAAAACTGACGGGCTGGTGAGTGAGGGATTTATTTTTAAAAATTGTTTATACTTTATTGATTTTTTCCAAATCAGGATTACAAGAACATTGAACAAAATTGGAAACAATATATAAACTGTAAAAATATAAATGCATTATAACTATTAAAACATCTTTATAAACATAAAGAAAAACTAAAGGAAATAAGTTGAGGAGAGAAAGAAAGAATGGGGAGAGAGCAAGGGCTATTTTAGGCCCAAAGGATGTGATGTTAGGGTAAGAAAAAAAGTGCTTGCTATACTCTGAGTTAAGCACTAGATGGTGAAAATACCTATATTGGGACTGGGTGAGAGGATAATGAAGAAGAATGTGCCTTTACAGTCTTAATTTATAATTGCCTTAGGAATGGGATAATTCTAGGGATGGAAATTTTGGTTTAGGATATAGAAGCAAAATTGCCTGTTTTGGATTCATCTGAAATTTAGGCTTTTGTTTTTTTTAAGGATTTTTTTTGGTTCCAGCATTCCACTTCTTTTACAGTTATTTTGTTTCGTTCCCCCCTCCCCCTACATTGTACTGTTTTAGGTTTTTTTCATTTTGGCTTGTTCCCATTGACTTCAATGGTAGAAAAAGATCCAAAACCAAAACGAGGTCCAAAATTTATAAAGGACCGAAACTGAAAAATCTTAAACCAAAATTTCCCCTGGAGGGGGAACTATCTTCTGTACTATCCTACTATCTTCTGTAACCCCCTCATTGGGGCAGTCAGATTCAGACCGTTTTTAGATGATCTGTGTGCACTCGCACCAAAAAATCACACACCCTTTAAAAGTGTTGCGGGTGGTTTTTAGATGCGCCTGGATGTGTGTCATCGGTGGTGGCGCATTCCTTGATGGTCGCAAATTAAATACCTTGTGGTATTTAATTTGCAGCCGTAAAGGAATGCATGACCAATGATGACATGCGTTCAGGCGTGTCTTAACCTTGTGGTATTTAATTTGCAGCTGTAAAGGAATGCACGACCAACGATGACATGCGTTCAGGCGAGTGCGCGCCGATCATCTAAAGGTGGCCTCAGTCAGAAGAGGTGCTGGTGACAGCACTACCTGCCTTGAGGTAGCTGAGGAGGCTCAGCAGCCTCGGGGAGCTGTGGTACTAGCTCAGCAGAGGGAAGGAGAGAAGTGGACATGATGGCTGTCTGAGTAGAAGATCAGAAGGCCCTCCCAGCAGAGGAAGCAGTTGCACTAGCTCAGCAGAGAGTACAATACAGGAGCCACAGGCTGCCTCAAGCAGGTTGAGAAAGACCAGGAGCTCCTGGTGCTAAGCAGCTCAGACTGAAGAGTGGACATCATAGGCTACCTCAGAGTGGCTGAGGAGAGCCAGAGAAGAAAATTCTGGAAGCCCAGGCTGCCTCATTGTGGTTGAAAAAGCACCTGCCAGGGCAGCAGAGCAGTGCTGACTAGCCCTTGATGAGGTGATTGCCCAGGTGGCCACAACATGCCTGGACAGACTGCCTTGAGCAGGGCCTAATGGTGCTTCCACGACCCCAGGAATCAGGCACCTCCAATAGCGCAGCATACCAGCAATTTTTTTTAAAAGTACTCACAAAAACGTGGTGTGGGAAGGGGTGAGCCTGAGAAGTTATGCCATTTCCCAAACATCATTTTACACCCCTTTGCGTCTTTCCCTCAGACTGTCCGCGGGTACCCCATCTATGACAACATTCAAAATGCTGGTCATTGCTGGACTTGAGGAGCCCTTGTTATGGGTAGTGAGAGAAAGCTAGTGTGGGGGCTAGGGGGAGAGATTGGATTAGCTTGATTTTGCTTAAACAACATTGGTTGCTCCCTTCTTATAATATTGCTGTTGCTCTGAATTAATAAGTAAAGTGCTTGAAGTATTTCCCCAACATATACTGTTATCTGCTGCATGTGTAAGAGCCTCTTGGTCCCTGTTTTAGTCCTGTAGGCTAAGGCAATCCCTGGAGGAAGAGTCCATTATTTGGAGCTTATAAATCGCCACCAGGGTGGCGTCACTAAACTGCCATTTGTTACTTAGGATTCCCCCTCCTGGGGAAGTCTCAGTACAAATAACATGAGCTCAAGGCTCCGATAGCTGCTCTGTCAGTCAAGATGAGGACACCCCAAGAAGAAGTGTGGTGTACACAGCTTCCTGGGCCTAAAGGGGGAGGGGGAGGAGGAGGTTACACTTCTATAGCACAAGCTCCACAGGTGCACCTTTACCCTAAACTTTTTGGGAGACACTGGGGAATGGCAGAGTGGGTGGTTACTGGAGATGAATAGCGAGAAGAAAACCCCCCTCTGACTTACCAAGTTCTGGGGGCAGCAAAGGAAAGGGACAGTGGAGGCCGGAGAGCATGGCTGCGAGATGAGGCGGGTGGCAAATCAGCAGCCCTGCTGCACAGGAGAAGGAAAGTGTATCCTTTTACCCCTATCCCAGGGAGCAGCGGGGGAGCATTCCTTTCTGGGTTGTTCAGATGGGCAGCCCGTTAGCTAAACATTTAGCGGAGGGTGGGACTATTACCATCCCTCAGACCTTTCATTTTGGGAGGACATATTCCCCCATATTTTCCACACTAATTGTGCCCATGAGTCAGTCCCAATATCTGCAGTGAGCTGACCTTAACCCTCCCTAACATTATGATCCAAACTTTAAGTATCAAATTCTGTTGTAACTATGTTATCATAAACCCAGAATTACTCTACGGATATAATGGAATTATTACACTGGTGTAACTGGGAGCAGAGGGTGGTCTCAGTGTTAAAATAACTACAATATAGTTGTTTTGTATTTCTTCCCAGTATCTCTAACTGAATCTTACAAGGAAATTAAATATAGCCGGAAAGAGTAATATTCTACATGATACATAATTTGATTATGAAAATGTTTTTCATGTGTGTCATATCAATCAACTGTATTAATATATTAAAACACGATAGAGGAATCTGGGCAGCAGAAGTAGCATACATCTCTGGATTCTGATGATATATCACAAGCCAAATTGAAGTGTCACTAGTGTGGTTAGTATGAAAGCATCAGGAATTACTCTATTATGTCTATGAACTCCTACAGAAAAACACTTACCTGTGTAGTATTCCCTTGTCTTATCTTTGTGTGTATATGCAAATATATTATATTTTTGTATATAGTATGTGGAAATATAGGATAAAATTTGAAAAACCACCTGTCATTTTGTATCCTATCCTAAGTCATTCTTGAATATGGGCTGTAGGCTCAAAACTTTTTTAAATTTTTTTTTTTTAATTTTGTTAAGAGACTGAGAGCATGAAAATGTGTATGTGGAAGAGAGAAAGAGCATGTGTGTGAGAGTGAGTGTCTATGGAGCTGTAGGCATATCTACTGTATATACACATAATACATCTCTATTACTATAAAGCTGTCTGTTATAAAAACATAAATCACATACTTGTCGCAAAATCTTGTACTTTGTGGTTGCTTCCAATTGATTCATCTTTATTGTCATTATTGCTGTCATCTTTACACCTTCTGACAAGAGAGATTGGGGCTACCAAAGAAGTTGTTATGGCTACTATAAAAAGATGTTATATATGTGTATATACATATGTGATCATTAACCATGCGCTGAAATCATAATGGACATATTATAAATGATACTATTAGAACCATGCTGTGCTACTACAATATGCAGTGAAAGCCATAACAAATACTGTAGTATGTTAATAACAAAAACACATTGTGTCACTGAACTCTAAACCCAGACCAGTTTATTCATATATAGTCAGAATGAACATTATGGAATTATTCTGTCCCTTTTTAAAGCTCCTATTTAAATGGGTATTAAAAGAGATGTTGTAAACAGGCTATCTGCAATAAAAAATAAAATAAAATATGAAATAAAAAGCTGAGCATCAATCTCCCCCAGCTGAAAGAAAATGTGGAAGAAAAAACCAAAATAAACTTACCATACTGCGAGTGAACTTTTCTAGAGAAGTTCTACGACCTTGATCATTCTCGGGCTTTGGGGGGGTAGGGGAAAAAGTGGGAAGAAAAAATACAGAAAAAAAAAATCTTCAGCTTAAATACAATTTTTCAAGCAGCAGCAAAAGATAAGGAAGCAAAAGGAAAAAAAATTAAAAACTTTAAGTTAAAAAAGCAGCAACTGCTGTTTGCAACAGCAAACAAAGCAAACAGAAGAAACCTGTAAAGAATGAGAGCAACTGGCAGCTTTTCCTGGTGGAGAATGTCACCCTTTCTCCTCTTTTGATTAAACGTGCTCTGTATTGTCGATTCAAAGCTACATAAACAGTTCAAATAGGGTCTGTGTGTTCTTGTGTCCCATGGCTACTGCTATTGATTTCTTGTCGCTAAGTTTTCCTTCTACAGTTCTTTTAGAAGAGAACTCTGATTCTGGTTAACATCTGTCAAGCCAGAGAATAGAAACTCCAGTTTAGATTGTAGAAAGATGGAAGAGACATATTGATGGCTACAGGTTTTTGAGCAAATATTATGCTGAAGGAAACAGTTACTGCAATGACAGTTCTGGAGGCTGAACTGCCCCATTTATCTGTAGGATGCTTGCAGATGTTACTAACTTAATGTACCTCAGTCATTGAAGACGGCAATTCAGCCTTGGAGATTCAACTAATAATGCTTGGTCTCTTTACTAAAACTGTCCCTGTAAGGCCAAGGAAGGGTGAGACAATCTTTTTGGCACTGACATTCCTCTACATGGTGCTGTTCAAATGCTAGAAGTCATAGAACTCCATAGAACTTCACTGCAGTAAAAATAGAGCATGCACACCAGTGGCTTGCCGAATACGTGCAGGAAAACATGGCTCACCTTAAGGCTGAGCCTAAGAGCGGTCACATTTGTTCAGACCAATGATCCCTCTATCGCAATATCTTGTCTCCCCACAGTGGCCAGCACTGGATATTTAAAAGGAAGAGTACGGAAACAAGGTATATACAGAATTGTTCATTCCCAGCTTCTGGAAGTCAGTGGTTTCCTTCCTTGACCACTTGGCTAATAGCCATTATGGACCTAGCCTCCACAAACTTATTCAGTCCTTTATGGAACTCAGTTGTACCACTGGCCTTTGCAACATCCCATGAAATGACTTCCATAGGTTAACTGAACTCATATTTTACTTAGCACAGGAGAAACTCTATCGGCTTCTAAGGAAAGAGATCATTTTGTTGGCATGCTTGTTAGTGTATAAAGCAGAGGTGTTATAATAAACAGAGAAAAGCCATTTGCAGAGAGTTATTGCCACCACCTTCTCCATTTCACATGCAGTTAGATATTAATAAGGGAAAGGCCATGAATACATCTCAGTGATAGTAGACCACCAGTTTACTAAATTTGCACAGGTTTATCCAGCAGTCAAGAAATTCAGCATAACTGCTGATGAAATATTCAGACTTCAGCTTTTGATTTCAATTCCATGATTTAGCTCTATCCATCGGCACGGTTAGGAACTGGAGGGCCCTGCAGGACCTGTACAAAGATCCTGATAGGACAAATCCTTGTTTGGGGTCTGGTGAACCTGCGCTGGTGATATGTGCCTTAATAAGCCCCTAACTCCTCCAGCATAGGAAATCTGAGAATAAATCCTTCCATAGACTTTTCCAGGTGCTTTGGCAAGTGTTATCTTCGTGAACATACAGTAGTGAGATGCTTTCATACGATATCCTGCCATCAACAAGGAACCAAAACTAAAAGAGCCAGGAAGCATAAGAATGTTTCACTGATTGATGACTAGTCAGTTTAGAAGATCAGTCTAAGCCAAGTAGTGCATGGCTATAGCCACACAAAGCATAGAAAGGTATTTTCAATTGTCATGCTTTATAAACAGTATGGATAATCCTTTTGGATTTTGTGCAGAAGAAGGACTTATGCCAACCAGAGACACTGATGGGGAAGAGAGGTGAAAGTGTCAATAAAATAGCTATGGGAAGCAGTCGAATTCAGCAGTGTTAGGAGAAATTTCCAGCAACCTGAATTATTTGAGCAGTTTTTGCATCCAGAGGATAGTCCTGGCAAGAAACGTAGCTAAACGTAGTGGGCCGCTGAAGCTAAAATGATATTAGGATGATACAATTATGTTTGGAGAGGAGAGAAAAAGGGTCTTGTCTATGAGGTGAAACCTAAAAGAGAAACAGGTGCACAGAAAGGACGTGATTGGGACATTCTATCTGGGATGCCTTATAACTGAATACTGCTGGAAACCCAGCCCAAAATGATGTAGTACATGATTTAGCAAACAAAGGAGATCCGTTAGTAGGGCTAAGAGCTTCAAAAAGATCTTAAATGAGTATGGTGAATCTACTTGTAAGCAGGGACCCAGCGTGTCCACCAGTGTGGTTTCCCCCATTGGTAACAATGGGGGAAATGCAGTGAACACAGGTTCCTACCTGTAAGTGAATATAGGCAAAACCCAGGAAACCTGGCTAGGAAATCACAGCTGGATCACTAGCACCGATATAGCACAAGCCTTCCAAGTTGTATAAAAAGTCTCCCTAACCACAACCCTGCCTGCCCAGTGCATTGGTTCTTACTTCTTTCTCTTGAAATGCTGTCTGGATTAGAAAATCAGAAAGTTCTCACTTAAGGCTATTTGATACTGCCACACTGTCTATCGTGGTGCCTTGAAAGGGGTTTTCAGAGCTGAACAGCCGCAGCTGGCAATGCTGACAGCTAGGAGGCAACTGGAGTCCAATTTGGCTTCCAAGGACTAGTAGTGAGCCTGGCATTGTAGGATCAGCACATTAGCTACACGTTTCTGTGAAAACGATGAGAAGTGAAACAAGCAACATTGCTGGCATCTCAGTTCTTTTGGACTTGACAGTTCCTGCCCCACTGAGATAAATGCAAAATAGCTGCTGTTCATTGTTTCAGCCAGAGCACATGTGGGCGTTGGCTGCATTTCTCCCCAGCATTTCCTGCTTATTTGTCTACAAAATGTTTGCCTGGCTGCTTGTTACTGAGATAAATACTTGCCTGTCTTAGTCCAGCTCAAAGGGAAGGTGTCTGAGGCTGCCTTGCAAGGCAGAGGAAGGAAATTTAACATAAAAAGTAATAAACCCCCTAAAGTGCGAGGTGTGTGTCTGTCTGAACACAATTCTGCTAAAGCACAGGAAGTGGGCAGAAAAGGCCAGATACTGAAATTCCATGTACTGCAGCATGATGACAGTGCCGCTCATCAGTGCTTACTACAAACATCAGCAATGCAAAGAAAATATACACACAGCAAACAAGCAAGTTTAAGCAATCTTTAACGCATGCAAAAGAAACACATACAATGGGCACAAGTACACATACCAACTCAGGAAAAATTAGGCCTACAGCTGTTTATTAAAAGAGCCCAGTTCAATTAAGTGGAGAAAAGTAGAGCTGAAAATGTCATGCTGGATCTCTAGTATTACTCTTAGCCTTTTGGATAGGACAGGATATTCATTTAAAATAATAATAATAATTAATAATAGTAATTTACTGCTATCCAGGTTTATTGTTCTCTCTTCCCTTCATTTTTTTTAAACCAAACTATCTGGATTTGTAGTTCCTTTGAGTAAACAATCTGGTACCACAGGCCAGTATAAGCAGGAACCATTAAAAACCAGTATCCAATCATTATTTCTAAAAAATTACAGGGAAATTTCATAGCATTATCATAAATACACAAGTAAAGCACTGGCTGTTTTTATACGTGTAAAATTATCCCAAAGAAGCTATAAATCTGGATAAGTACTAATCCGGAATAAGCACTAAGCAGTTCTCTATGGCCAGGGTGGGGTGGGGGTTCAGTCCAGGATAAGAGTTTACATGTTCACCATTCTGGACTGTAGCTGCATTCACATCTGCAGCGGTGAAACCCGCGAGGGAAGACGCGGCAGTGGGGAGGAGCCGGAGAGCAGCAGAAGAGCTGATGTGAAGGGGGATGTGCCCCGGCTTCCCTCGCGCATGTCAGGGCAGCATTCTGCTCCCTGACCCTGACATGCGTGAGAGAAGCTGTGGCATAACCCCGTTCGCACCAAAGGAAAGCCGCAGCACGTCCCCGTTCGCACCAGCTCTTCTTCTGGTCTTAAGCTCCTCCCCGCTGTCACGTCTTCCCTTGCGGGTCTTGCCGCCGCAGATGTGAATACAGCCTTATTTAAGACCGGAGTAAATAAATCCTCCAAAATTAGGAAGTATGACTCTGGATTACAATAATAATAATAATAATTTATGTACTCTGGAATATCTGTGTACACAAGCACTTAAATTCAGACTTAGAGGTGTTTACTCTGGATTTATGATTGTGTAAAGAGAGCCACTATTATTGGAGTCACATCACTCACCTTGCCACTGAAGAGACTGAGAAGGGGGGAAATGTTCTGGAGTAGCTTAATACGCAATATATGGAGGCAAGGAGACTCAGGGCTGGATCCAGAATAGGGCTGTAGCGGAATATCGCAGCGGTAGCTATTTCCGGTGGAAACAGTGTTTCCACAATTAGTGGAATGGCATGGCAGAGGCTTTCATTCCGCGGTTTCATTCCGCGGTTCCGCTTATTTAATTCCGCAACTTAGTGGAATCGTGGAAACATGACATTTTCGCTATTTCCGCAATTCCGCCAGCGCCAAAAAATCGCGGAATAGTGGATTTCCGCGATTTTTCCGCGATTTTTCCGCAATTCCGCGATTTGCAGAATTCCGGCGGAATTAGCGGAATATCCGCAGAAATGTCGCGGTGTGGCGCGGGCAATTCCGAAATAGCGGAACGGAATCGCGGCGCGGTAAAAGCTGCTGCCGCATCAGCCCTAATCCAGAATACTGTAGGCTCTGCAACCAAATAGGAACCCATGTCCTGGGGGACCCTACATGCTGTTCATGAATAAACATGAAATTATAAGATTTGTGAGAAGAACTGATTTAGAATACAGGCTCTCAGAGCTTCAAATGCAGGGAGTCCCGGCCTATGGGGTGCCTGGGAGATTTGGGACGGGCACCCCAGCACATGGGGCCCACAAATAAACTAGGAGTAACAACTATGCATAACTAACTCATAGACCTGCAATGCAGGGAGTCCTAGCCCCTGAAGGGAATGTGCTGTTCAAATGAACATCAAAAATTAATTACAGTAACATTTTCCTTTTTGTAACAGGTGAGTCACTGCATGTCTGTCAAACATTCCTATACTAGAAAGGGTCCTGCATACTCATTTTGCACAGGACACTAACTGCCCTGGAATTGGCACTGGGGAGGCTGAGTTTGCTTTTCAAAGAAAATTTGTCAGCAGAGTGGACTGGTCTTGCATGAATACTGAGGAGAGATTAGAATAGAACATTAAGATCCTAATTGTGCTCTGACTGAAATCAGTAGAAGTTTTGCCACTGACCTGACAGGGAGCAAGATCAGATTGCTCCCTGTGAACAGTCTAGGCTGTGTGTAGGTATACCACAAAAGAGCATTGTGTTCATATTGGAACCTAGCATTGCCTTTGTCTTTCAGTGGGACAAAATGCATTTATTTCAAAAGGAATAATATATTTACTCAGGATAATTGTAAGCAGGGCTTGGAAAATTCATCTGATAGCCCTCAGGAGGGAAAGAACATGCGTTTCCTTTGCCTGGCACCTTGTGGTCTATCCTTTCTGTATGATACTATGCCCCATGCTTCTAATCAACCTAAGTTCTCAAAAAAACCCTGCTGTTAGAGGAGCATATGTGCTTGTGTTGCTCTGCTTTCTGCCTCCCCACAGGGCAGAAGCCAATGAACACCCAGCTCCTCAGACAACTCATTAAAACAGTCATTTTGTCTAAGATCTTAGACTTTTTGGCATTCTAGGACATGACCTTCCTTTGACTACTGAGGAGTGATAGTGGTTTCAAATGTGCTCTGTAAGACCTATGGGTATCAGCAATACACTTGAAGATGAGCAGACTGAGGCTTGATCCTGCACAGCACAGGTGTGGAGCGTTGCATGTGTAAGCAAGAGATAAATTGCAATGAGAAGCCTTGGGAATGCAGCAGAACCCAATCCAGAATTCATGACAATGCTGCTGCTCAGCAAGCCCATTTATTCCTACCTTGGAGCAGCAGCAGCAAGATCAAAGCTAAGTGGCTTATCTGCATGACGTAAATTCTGCTTAAGTCCATTTCTCCTCAGATGCAGCAATGCTGTGACCACACCATTACCCTTTTTTTTTTAAAGGAAGCAGGCATGCACACGGAAATTATTTCTGTTTAGCACACACAACCGTGCCAAGCTCTTTCACTCATGCCTACACGTGACCTCCTCTCAGCAACATGCTGGAAGTCAGCCTTGTGCCCCCAGCTAAGCACCATGGCTCCAAGCCAACATATTGTAGTAGATGGAGTAATGACATCATGAGAAAAGGGAGAAAAGTTCATCATGAATGGATAAAAATGGTAATCATGGTTTATGCATTGTCCATGCCCCCTACCTGTGCATTATTGCTTCATGTTCAACACAGCCACTGTTCCTCACGGCTCTGTCAGTGTATCTTGAGTCTTGATCACAAATCCCTCCCCATGCGTATTCCAGCCCTGGATCCTTTGGAAGGGTTTCCAGATGCTCATATTTTGAAGGACATCCCTTGTTTTAAAACACTCTAGCTCCATAGGATTCTATGGAACAGAAACCCCTCCACCGATCTACAGTATTCCTTATTTTGTTCTGGCAGTTGTACCTCTATCACATGCAGCTGCCTCTTGATGTGGAAAAATGATAGTACTTTGCACTTACACAGCAATTCCCACCGAAAAATAATCCCAGGCATTTTTACAGACCATAATCAATTAAACTTCACCACAAGTAGATCAGTATCATTCTCTGCATTGTACAGATGGGGATACTGAGGCAGAAAGAGGTTAAGTGAGCAATTGTCCATGGTCATACAGTAAGTTAGTGGCAAAGCTAGGAAAGAATACACATCTGACTCCTTGATCTATGCTTTAGCCATAAGACCATCCTTCCCCTTTTACCATCCCTCTCAATCTGTCCAGGTGTCAGATTGTGATGTGTAGCAAAGATCCAAAATGAGAGATTAACACACAAAAAACCCCATCAGTTGTTCATGTGAGAAGTTAAAAATGCTGTAGAACCTATTCTTTTCATTGAAATATCGCTACCTATAATCTAAGAGCCTCAGCCATGAATTTCTGGTAGAGATAATTTTTGAGAATAAGAGTGAAGAAATACCAAATCTCTGCAGAAAGCTGGTAACTTTGGAAGTCATTCAGTCAGATAGTATATCCTTCAAGGTCTCTCTAAAACTGCTAGATGGATATCCAAGTCCTCACTTCCGTAAAGCTCTGTTAACCCGCCATGCTTCCCCGACCCCACTCCACATTCTAGCCATTAAAATTCTCCATCAAAGCTACACTAAAAATGTCTTAGGATGTTACCATGGAGGTCAGCATATGGAAGCTTCACTCTCCTTTGGTTTATCATTTCTGTGCTTTCAATAGTACGTCAGCCAGGAAAGACTGGGTGATTTCAGACGTTACGGGGCCTGTTGGCCCCGTACCGAAATCACCCCATTCATTCCCCGCCGGGGTCACCCCGTCATGCCGTAACAGACGTGCCAGGGGGATCCCGGTGGGGAATCTGGGAGGGGGCGGGGCCGCGCGGCGCAACGTGCGGACGCACGGCCCCGCCCCCTCCACGCTCCCGCCACCCGCCCTCCGGGGAGACGGGCGGGCGGCGGGGCCAATGCGGCCGCCGCATCGGGCTGGATTCGCCACGGCCAGATCCCCGCTGGGGATCTCTTTGACCACGCTTCCCGGGACATTCCCCCCGCTAGCCTGGGAAGCGTGGTTCAAATTGACCCCATCTGGCGGCCACTAAACAGACGTTCGAGACACATTGACCACAGGTGGGTATTCACCGTGGTTCACTGTGATCTCGTAACGTCTGAAAATACCCACTGTCTAAAGGAGGTCCAAGTGTTGGATGTCACAGAAAAGACTGATTGCTAAGAAATCTCTGGTTTAGAACTGGCTCCATGGGCAGGAGAATTTTCTTCCATGTTAAAACTTAAATCAGCAGGTGCTAATTTTTGGAGATGGACAGCATATGGGGATGTGGATATGGAGAAGATGGCAAAAGACTTTTAATTTCTCTCCCATATCATGAATGGGGTGTTCAAAAATTTTAAAATACACCCTTTTCTTTGCCACCCAGTCACCAAATCTTGAACCAGGTCTTATGAGTATCTTAAATTTACATATGTCGAAATGGATTTTACATTTCATCTTCTGGTTTTTACTTGTTCAAACTTGTTCAAATCCAACTGGGTTTGAAAGCGGGGGCTAATTTATGTCCTTATTTACTGAAATCCTACTGATACTAATGTCAGGGATAATATATGGTAACGTTTGGTCCACTGTTTCAGCATATATACTTTGAGAATGCACAGTCGCAATCAGCATTAAAAAAAAACCCACTGGGATTTCAGTGAGTTGTGTCAATTGCATTGCAATTTGACAGTACATGGAAACTGCAGCAAAGGGAAACAGTTGCGAGCACGGGGGTGGAAAACCACAAGCTCAAGCTGCAGTAGTTGAAGTAATCCTATTGATAGTCTTGGAAGTCAGAGCTTTGCAGGGTAAATGCATCTCTCTTGCAGGCATACACACACACTCACACATGCAGGATGCCCAGGAGTAAGCTGAGAAGTGCTGAAAGCATTTAAACACAGCCACAAATGCAGAGATTAGTATCTTACCTCACCCGAAAAGAATGAGCTGACTTAATCCTGCATACGCAGTCCTCTGAATTAGGAGTTTCTAGCAGAAAATGTATTGCTGGCAAAGAACATGCTGACACCCAGAGGATGAAAAGAACTGAAGCTCAGTTCTTTGAGGAAGACCAAGGCTGAAGTTCTTGACATCAATTTGGGTGTCAATGACGGATTGCTTAAAATAAAAAGCAAAAGTCTTTGGGGAGCAAAGAGCAGGAAAAAGGGGAAGGAATAGGAGTCTCCAGGTAAGGCATCTCAAGAGAGGGCTGCGAAGTTAGACCCAAGGCTAAGCAGACGGGAGAAGTTTGCACCACCTCTCCATCCTTGTCACTGTGGCTGTCAAATAAGCAGATTAATAGGGATCTAATTCTGACACAAGATACTCTCTGTCATGTAGAGGAGGCAGTGGAATTTTATTGTTTTATGAAGAGTTTGGAAGACCTAGGGAGAACATAAACTTTTCTCCATATGTAGTATTGTGGTTGGCTGGCCATTCTATTTCTTCCCTACTCTGGTTCTTGAAACTGTATATAGGGATGCCATACCCTGAGTCTTTAGGAGAAGAAAAACAAATGTTGTCATTCCTTTTGGAAAAAGAAAAACAGAACAAAAGAAAAGACTAATATTCTCATTTCAAGACTAGCAGCAAGCAGCAGGCGAGAATCAATAGGTGCTAAGAGATGCAAGCATGTCCTTCCCAACAGGTACCTTCTTCTTTGCTATCAACAAGTCTTGGTAAGCATTAGAACGGAGGAAACGTGCGTAGCTGTCGCTCTTCATCAGTTTGTAAATATGCTCCTGTGGGAAGAGAGAGGAAAGGAGAAATTGAGAATTCCCATCAATTCCGCCTAGAAATCACAGCGATTCACAACAGCCCCAGAGAGATCAAAACTGCAGTGAAGAATTTGTTCTATCAATTTAATAAAGGGTAGGGACCTGCGTTCACTTTTTTCCCTATTGGCAGCTATAAAGTGGACACGGGTTCCTGATAAAGGGTAATAAACAGTTATAATTCTACCAGGCAGCTGAAAGGGTAATGTCATGGATTTGATGAACACAGATTTTATATTCCTATATGCAAATATGTCTTTTTGTGGCAATTATCACAGAATCTCAACAAAACAGGACCACAGGATTCAGCTGAATTATAAGATGTATGGTTCAGTTAGTTACTTTTTATACTACAAACACTATCGCCTAACAGTGACTTCTTCAACACTATATATGGAAATCAACCTGTATAATAAAAACATACGGCTGTTTCTTCTCAGGTCTAAGAGCACTATCAAGATTTTTTGCCCTGGAGAACAGGAATGTTTAGGAGCATCCATAGATCAGATATTCTAGGCACATCATAGAAAAGAGATTCTCAAACTGGGGGTTGGGATCCCAAGTGGGTTCATGCCATCTTTGAATGGGGCCGTGGTCCTCAATGATACTTTATATACTTTTCATGTCTTTATCACTGCGTTGGGTTACAAGATTATATTTAATTCTCAAAATAGAACCATACAGGCAAAAGGTTTGGGAACTACTGTCATAGTAGTAAGATTACCAGCCTCAAAAGACAAGCTAGAGGAACTGTCTATGCTATAACCCAAGTCTCCAAGGAGAAGATGAAGAGAAGAGATTATATTAGTCCTTAGCATAGCTGCGAAGAACATTATAGCTTTGGAGAATGACTTCTCCTGATTACCAAAAATTATACTGTAACACAGTTACTATCCTAAATGGGAGGTGCATGAAGTGGATGTCATTTAACAGGATAAAATAGACTGAAAACAAGTACATTACAGGAAAGACTATATTCAGACATCTAAATCATGCCGTAAAAGAAAAGAAAAGGTATTGGCATTTTCAATTCTCATAGATCCACAGGCAGCTCTAGGTGTTTGCAGAAGAGAGAGAGAGAGAGAGACACACACACACACACACAGTTGTTGTCCTTGTGTTTTAGCTAGGAAAGATAATCTACAGAAGCCAATGCAAGGGATTTTATTTGATGCTATGTTAAAAACAGAAGGAACTGTACAATGTGAAAGTGTAAAAGCAAAGGCTTCTCAATTCTTGTGATGAAATAATCAGCAATCTGACACAGGGTGTTAACAAACATGACGATGGACCACTTTGGCCCACAAGCCACAGGAATGTTTGTTGGTGTGCCACCAGATCAGTGGCGAGCTTGAGTGGTGATCCCAGAGACCTCCGTGATCACTGCCCAGCTACGGTCTGCCCAACCAGGCCAGAGTGGGATACAGTGAGCTATCACGTCTGTTGGAGCCTGCCGAGACCCAGCTCGGATCAGGTCTGCCAAAGGCTGGGTGCAAGGTGCAGCATGGGGCTGGCTGCATGGGGCTCCTCGTCCTCTTATCGTGTTAGCGGCAGGTTCCCAATCCGGGTTGGGTCATGATGGTGGTGCTGTACTGTCTCTTCTGTTAACACCCACTGTGGGTGTTTTTAGATGGATGCAGGGCTGCCCACCCCTGGAGCTGCTCTGCGGGTGCACCCCCATGTCTGCCTGCTTCCAGCCCCACCTGGGTCCGCTTTAGATGGACCCAGTGGGTTCCACTGACTGTGATCTGCTTGTGCGGTGACACCCCACCCCTCCGCACACCACAGAGTTGTGGCCGAATCACCTGATGCTCTAGTCTGGCACCCACAACTTTATTTTATTTTTTATTTATTTACATTTCTACCCTGCCCTTCTCCAAAGACTCAGGATGGCTTCCAATATAAAAAACACAAAACAAAATACAATGAAGATCATCCCAAACACCCACCCCACCAATCCTCCTCCCCGTATACCTCCACCCAAACCCCACCAAACCTCATGGTGTTGCCAAGACAACGGTGGAGCTGAAGCAGGGGTCCACTGAGCAGATGGACAGCAGATCCATTTTGGACCAGCGCCCTGGGTTTGGCTGGCCCACTTCTCTGGCGGTGCTCTGGGATGTTCCGGTGCACCACAAGTGGGGCTGGCACCTGCTCTGCTCCAAAATCTGACTGGCTGCCTTTAGATGGACCGGCCAGCTTGAGGATGAAGCGTATCGGTACGGCTGCACCCGGAGCTGCTGTCCATCTGTTTACATCTTGTGAATGTGTGCCATTCATGATACAAAGCAGAATTATGCTCTACGGTAGATGTACTAATATAACCTATACTGAGCATTCTCTGTGGGGTTCATGTCTTGGAGCTAGTGAACAGCACATTGTTACCTTTTCATTGCAGGGTAATGAAATTTCACATAATGAAATTGCCAAAAATTCATTCCTAGGCATTGAATGTTAATGAGGAAAGGGGTGGGAAGGGAAATGAGTAGCTGACAGAAGCCAATCTGTTCTCTGGTTGCAGGGATATAAGGGTTTCCTTCCAAATTCATGACTTATGGCTTGACTGAGAGAGTGATAATTTTATAAAACAGTTTATGAAACTTCCACTGGAAACCTGAGCAAGCTGTTCAGTTCTTGCTAGGTCTGCAGAGAGTGCCTTCCAGCTGTCACCAGCTCAGCACAGCTCCCACTGGTTCACCTGAGAGAGTTACTGTCAATGGCCCATGAAGGTCCCCATCTGAATTATGACTGCAGTAACATGCACGCTTTGCATACACAATCAGTCCAGCCATTGGATGGGAGACTTTAATGACTGGTTCAAGTGTTTGATACCCCTCTTCATCAAGAAGCTAGGGTGTTTGTTGATAATCTACAGACACTGCTAGAATTAGGAAATGTGCAGCCCTTTGAGAAACGTGTGATTAATCCTTAACACTGAAAAACAGAAGGACCAGAAAGCCAAGCACATTTAAATACTAAAACTTGGAGAAAGATATATTAACCATGGAGTATGTGGGAAATTAACAGTTCTGCCCCATTGTCCAAATGGGCCTCTGTGAGGTCACAAATTGAAATCTACACTGAATCCCTTCTCAGTTCTGAATGGAATCCAAGAGGTTGAACAATCTTCAAACCCCTGAATAATTTGGAACTTTGTTATAGGAGACTAGTGCTCATTCTTCATCATTTCATTGCAGCCAAGGCCAGGGATACTCTTGCTGTGAGTTTTGGGAACTGCAGTTTCCAGGATTTGATAGCATGTCTTTCTTAGAGATGAAACCTTGGAGGCCTGTCATAGTCTGGGTTTGGCAAGCTACCAAGCACAATGCGGGTACTTGATTTAACCCCCAGTTGCTTACTTTTGGTTCCATGCCAAAATGGCTGCTAATACTTCTGGCAGCAGCAGCAATTTTATTGATATGCTGTGGTAGATTCCTTTCAGCTAACATCTTGAAATGGTTCCATTTTGGACAAAATGCTGCTGAACCTTTATGCTAGGTTTTAGATACCAACTTAATTTCTTTCTTTGGAGTTCATAAATATTTCTCTCCACTTAAATTCCAGTTCAGTCTCAAACATCTGATGTCAGTGAAGGTCTCTTCAGATCTAGGATGGTTTACTCTAGTCAGCCTCAATGAAAAGAGCTGTCCAGCAATATTATTTTATTCACCCAAAACACCTATTTCTAGCCCATTTGCTTCAAGTGTCCTTCAGCTTGAGTGTGTTAGGCCTTTTACCTCACAGGAACTTTCTTCACTCTCTTTGCAGTTCCATGTGCACTGGACAAAATACCTGTTTTTAATGGAGTCCCACTGGGTCATCTCCTATCTCTTGCTGGGCCAGATTTAATCCTTTACCGGTCCTGGTTTGTGCAGTATTCCATGATTTTTAATCCAGATCAGGACGGTCACTGCATACTAACACCATCCTGCTTAGTCTGTGCATTCAAGACGTAGGGCTTGGGTATTCAGCATTCCATATATTCCTTGTAACCAAGCCAAGTACACGCGCCTGAGACTTCGCATCCGCCTGAATGTTTGTTTGTCTTCTCCCATGTCTCTCCCACTGTCCCCTCTCCTTGTCTCCCCCTCCTTGTCTTTTAGATTGTAAGCCACAGGTAGGGACCGCAGCTGATTATATGTTCTGTACAGCGCCAGGTTGTTACTGGCGCTTTATAAATGTTTAATAATAATAATAATAATAATAATAATAATATAAAGTATCCCTTTCGATCTGAATCCGGACTCTTTCCAATGTGAAAATCACTATATGGTGCCTAGAATCAATATACCCATCATGACATGTAGCCACCGTAGATAGCTTTTTATAATATGTACCACACTGTAAATAACTGCATGGTTACCACTGCAATATGTGCTACACTGTAGTGTATGTGAGAATGAATAGTAAATTTTAGAAGAGGGAAAAGTTGGCAGTGCTGCAGATTAGGAAACAAAGGACCAACCAGGTAGTAAATCATGGAAAGTTTCTCTACCCCAGTTATGAGAGGCAGAGAGGAAATTCACACCCCAGCCATGGCTGAGAGTTGAAGTGCAGGGAAGTAAAGCCTGATAAGATACAGCACCCCCTCCGCTTTCCCCCTGTACATGGCATGCCCTTGGAAAGAGATGAAGGACAAGCTCTGTAAATTTTCATGACAACAGGGGAAAGGAAAAAGAAAATCAAAGTTTGAAATCCAGACGGGAATGTGGGAGGTGGAGGAGATAGCAGAAGCTGTCTCAAAACTGCACCTGCTTCAAATCAATGTGTTTGCAACAAGATCTCAAGTCTCTCTCCCTTAGCAGTCAAAGCACAATGACCCTGGCTGGGAAAGGGGGTGGCAGTCAGCCAGCCAACTAACCAGGACCTTGGGAATATCAGACGAAGATGCCGGAAACTGCTGAGTGATTTAAAAAAATAACTACATAGATTGCACTCTTCTGTGCTTGGTACCTAATTGAGCTCAGCAAACATTTGCTTCATTCAAAGCATCCCCTTGATGTGTGAAATCTTGGCTTGTTTTCTCTGAACATGTGTACAAGAGAAGAGCCGTTTGTTTTCACAGCCATCCATAATTATTCTTGCCCTCACCTGGCATAAAACCTTCAGAAAGACCCAGCTTTATGGGTTTTGTAGGCCTGTGGCACAGGTAATATCCTCTTAGCCTTCCAAGCCAGATAGTATTCCTTCATGCCTCAACATCCTGTATTGCTAACAGTCAGTGTTCCATATTCTGGTATCTATTTAGGAGTAAACACGCTTTCTTCTTTGATTTAGCTGTTTGAGTGAAAGAGAAGTATCCTGAGATCATCTACATCTTCCATGTTTCCTCTAAAGAACTAGAGAGTAAAATACCTTGGAAATTCACCAAAATGACAAGAGCTTTCATCATGTCTAGGCAGGCGCCAACTAGAATTTTGCTAAGAGGTGCTGTGCAGGCCCCACTCCTGCAGGCCCCATCTCCAATGTTCCTCACACCATGCTCCTATTCTCAAGCATGGACACACAGATTGTTCCCCTTTCCTGTCTCTACCACCTCCCAAACCCTCCCTGCTTGCCAAGCTCCTGCTCTTCTGGAAGGAGCAAGAACTTTCCCTGTGCAAGGTCAGGTCCTGAAGTGTGTCCATGGTGCTGTGGGAGGTGTTGGGCCACACCCTTAATCCTAGATGTCATTTCAGTGGTGAGGCAGTTGTGCACAAAGGTGATAACTCTTGTGGAATAATATAATTGCTTCACTTGGGGTAAACACCAGGCCTTTACTTCTAGCAATAATTCTCTACCTTAGGACAAACGCACAGTCAGCAAAACTGTAATTAAAGGCATACAGCCCTGCTATCACAAAACTCCATGCTCAGAAGCAGCTCAAGCATCCTCTCTTTTCCGTAGCTCCTCCTTCACACCCATTTGGGACTTTCTCTTCTGGATTACCCAGGGCATGCAACTGAGCCTCCCTTCCCCTACTCCCTGATCCTGTCATGCCCCCCCCCCCGGTGGGGTCGCCCCTGGCGGAGTCGCAGCCCGCGAACCTGGCTCCCCCTCCTGAGGCGCAATCAGAGGCTGCGCCCGCCGGCTGTGAGATCGGCCTCGACTCCAGTTGCCCCGCCCCCTGTGCAGTAAACACCGCTGGCCCGGCCAGACGCACTGAGCGTCGGGGCGGGGCTGTCAGGCACGGCGGAGGGGGCCATGCCCCCCGTGTATCGTTCAGCGCACGCAGGGGGCAGAGCTTCAGGGATAAATGCCAGCGCCGAAGTTCATTCGGTGCTAGTGACTGCAGTGGAGAAACCGGCCCTGAACGGAAGCTCAGTGTTGTAGAGTGTATTGTGTTGCTATTGTGTCTTGTGCTTGTGTCGGTGTCTTGTGCTAGGCCCCTGTGCTTACAACGTGTTTTGATTATTGCCTGAAGGACTAAGAGTGTGTGTTGGACCCTACCCTGTTATTCCCAGTGTGAGTGGGTTTGGTGTAAGAGAGTGCGTGGTAGTGTGTCAGATATCCCCCCCATTCCTTCCCCCCTTCCCTTCCCTGGGCAAACAGTATCCCCTTCCCCCTCCGGTGTGGTAGAAGTCCCTTACCTTGTACCTGGGCCCCCTTCCCTGGTCACCCCCACCAGTAGCACGTGGCCATTCCCTTCCCCCCTTGACAGAGTGGGGGAAGGGAAGTGCAAACCGTGTGTGGCCTAAGGCTCCCCTCGAACGCTTGGCACCCTATAATGATAGGGATCTGGTCTCATTGAGGCCTAGTGATCCACATACTATCCTGACAGGCATTTTTCTTCGATTGTGTCATACCAAGCAAAGGGCCAAGTGAGTGTGCGCGTGACTGAATTGCACGGAGATCGGCAGGGTGTAATCATATTTCCCTTCTCCTCTACCCTAGATTACCCCCTCCCAGTGACAGATCATAATAGTCTGCATCTGAACTAAGGTCTCATTGGTTTTTCTTATGGAGAGAGACAACAGACAAAATAGTTGAGAGTTTCTTCAGTTATGTCTGTTGGTGAGCTCTGTGTAGCTTGAAAACTTGCGCTCTCTCACTCAAAAAGTTGTTTCATCCTGATGTATTTGGGCATCTGGACCGTGTCAGTTTTCTGGATCCCTTGCAGTCCAGCTTTCATCCAGTTTTTGGCATCGAGACTGTGCTTGTGGTCTTGGTCGACAACCTCTGCCATGAGTTGGACCAGGGTCGATTGACCCTGTTGATCCTGTTAGATCTCTTGGGTTGACTGACAGCTGCCTCAGCTCAGCTCCACGGACACCGCACTGGCCCCAGCCCTGCTGGGCCTACCCTGGACCTGGACCGGCCAGACCCATGATGTCATGGGAGCCAGCGGCACACTGGGATTCTTCATGGCAGTTTCATCTCTCTCACATAGAAAATATATGCAAAGTGCCTTTCTAAAAAAATTGGACCTCTTTATGGCCTCCACCTCTGGCCATGCAAAGTTTGTGACATGCATGGACCTACACTTTGCATGTGATAATGCCTGCTCTTGGTTTTAATAGTTTTGGCTAGTATTAGAACTGCTTTTGTGCGCACACAGTTTGTGTACTTGCAAATTAGGTTTCCCTTTTGCCAATAAAAAGCACATTGGGAAGAAGCTGGCTTTTGGTTGCTGCTGTTCCACAGCATTATTTCCTGTTGGTGGCTGCCATCACTACAGATCTGATAACATTCAGGGGCTTTAGTTTTAGTGTTTTTTTGAAGGCAAAAATAGCCACATTAGCCACTTTGAATTTTGCCCCGCACTTTACCTTGAAGTTTGAACTTGGGATCTTAAGGAGATTTCCATGTATTTTTTTTGTGAATCACTATCACTTGTTCACTGCTCTGGTCTGGGAGCTTTCACCTTGCAGGAAGGACTGATAGTTGCTGGGGCATCTTTTCCCTCTCAGGGACCAATTGCAGCATTTATGGCAGGTGTACATTTTAGGATTCCGCATAATGCGGTTGGTTTTTTCCCTGCATTTTCCATGCATTTTGCTGTGGTTTTCCGTGAATGCCCCACATGTTGGGTGTTACTTGTGTCCTCTCCTGAATGCCCCACACGGTAGGTGCTGTATGCCCTCTCCTGAACTGTGCATGCCTCATTGCCCTCTGTAAAACTCTATGCAGTATTTATGGTGTGCCATTTAGGATTTCACATAATCCTGTTGGCTTTTGTAGCTTTTTTTGCATCTTCAAGACAAGACATGTGTGCATGTTCTATTCCTTGTGTGCATGTTCTGTTCCATTGATCACAATCATGGAAGTGCACAATTTTGGGGTTGGCCCTGCCTATTGTGGGGTTGGCTCTGCCTACCGTTGACCCTGCCCACCTCTGGGCTGGTCCTGTCCACTGCCCAACTACTGTCAGAACCCACCAGCCACCACTGCTTTGGGCGAAGTCATCAGCGGGTTTGGTGTGTGGTGTCAGCAGTATGCTGATGACACCCAACTTTACCTCTCTTTTTCAGCTGACCCAGGCCCAGCAGTCTTGGTGCTTACCCGGTGTCTGGCGGCTATGGGGGACTGGATGAGGGCAAGCCATCTGAAGCTGAATCCTGACAAGATGGAGGTGATGCTGGTGGAGGGAGGAGTTGAGGGAGTGGTGGTACCCGTCGTTGGTCCCTCAGGTTCATAGTCTAGGGGTGCTCCTTGATTTGCAGCTCCGCCTGGATGTCCAGGTGGCAGCTGTGGTGCGGGGTGCATTTCGCCAATTACATCTGGTGCATCAACTTCATCCGTATGTCTCAGACTCCGAATTAGCCACCATCATCCATGTTTTCATCACCTCAAGGCTGGACTACTTGCAATGTGCTCAGCGTGGGGCTATCCTCCATGACGGTCTGGAGACTGCAGCTGGTGCAGAAATGCAGCGGCCTGCCTCCTTACAAGGATGCACATTACACTAGTGCTCCAGTCTTTGCACTGCTTGCCTATAGTCTTCTGGGCCGGATTCAAAGTGTTGGTTTTGACCTATAAAGCACTATACGGCCTTGGCCCCACCTATCTGTGGGATCACCTCACCTCCCCAGGTCCTGGATCAGCCCATGTGGTCGACTGGGAATGCCCTCCTTGGGGTCCCCTGAGTATCTCAGGTGGCGACAATGAGGAGGGCATTATTGGTGGCCACACCGAGACTGTGGAACTCCTTCCTGACAGAGGTCCACTTGGCCCTGGACCTTTCCGCTTTCTGAACACAGTGTAAGACCTGGCTGTTCTGCTAGGTTTTTAGCGAGGGAGATGGGTGGGGATTGGGTGGGGAGAGGGGTTTTTGTGCTCCGCCATTGAGTTTTTATTGCTGTTTTTATATTGTTATTTGTGTCTTGTCTGTTTATTGATTATGTTATTTATGTTTATATATATATTTATATGGTTTTAATATGTTGTAAGCTGCCCTGAGCTGCTATAGCAGGAGGGGGAGGCTAAGGAATTGAAGTAAATAAGTGAATAAATAAATAAATAAATAAACATGGCCACCAGGAACTATCTGCAGGCTAAATCCTGTCCTGTGTTCAACTGCTGTTCAGAAAATAGAGCACAAAAAGATGGCAGAGAGAGTCTTTTCTGACTAACAAGCAGGAAGTCAGGAAATCCTTGTATTGCATAAGTGCACACTAACAGATCACCCCACATGCTGTTGTGTTTGTGCTAGCCCCATTGAAGCCAATGGGGCTACAGCTTGAGGATCACACTGTAAATGAAGCAGCAGGCAATGGCATCATGGCACTGTGCAATGGCTTCATGCAGTTTAGGAGGCAAGCCTAGTCCCTGCCCATACAGTGCAGTCCACAACAAGGGCTACATTCGTGGAAGATGGTTTTGGGATTTGTGTCCAAGTAGGTATGCTCCTTAATATATTCCCACTGCTTGTCCTGAAGAATCCTGCCATTGCTAGAGCTATTTAAAAAACCATAATAAAAAAATAAAAATAAAAGTGCCACAAGGCTATCATCAATTCCTCTGAATGAGGAATTTGGGTCAGAGAAGCTAGGAGGACATGCCACATCAGCACTAGAAACACAGTGGCCGTTAGCAGATGTAGTTTAGAAGGTCCACAGGACAAGGAAGGACCTTCATCCTCACCCAATTGCAACCAAAAGAAAACACTTCTAAAAAACTCACAAGGTTTTAATTCAGAATACCGTTAAGCTTACCAAAGACCTTACTTTGCTAAAACACAAACAAAAAACTCCTCTTCATTTTCCTTCCTTGCTGCATTTGTTGATGTTTTCAGTAGCTTTATGTAGTCATTTTAAGAGGTCTCCGCCTGCACCATTACATTTAAACTACACTGAACTTTGGCTAAACCTAGCATGGCTATGCTTAAATGATTACTAGAGTTTGTGTTGGCCCTTTAGATTTCCAGTAGTTCATAGATTAGAAATGTTTCACTTTGACACTTAACACACAAGATCTTGACCTGAGAGTAAACTTTCAAGTTAGTTGGGAGAAAAATAGGTTACATTCAAAGGTTTGGCCAGTGATTTCTCTTTGCACCTCAAATAAGTGATTTTATTATGAAAAAGAAAAAAATATGAATAATTAACATAATAGGGCGGTGTATACATTTAAATAAATATTTAAAAAACAATATGACTCAATCCATTGCTGATAAAGCATAAAAACCCAATTACTATAATCATTGGGTTGAAGAACCATAGACTTGGACCTAAACTGAAGTTTATGTTGATGAATATGCAGAAAATCCTTTGTTTATCCCTTTAGAGCTATACTTAGAAATACGATTTAGATTTTTCCTGGAAATTCACTATGTATAGATGATAGCACTGTGTACGTTTGTAGTGTTCTATTGGAAATATACACCAAAGTTCATTTTTCACTGTTCATATGTGCCAAGAAAGCAAAGCTCCTCAGAGATCTTTTATGCAATTGCATACAATATGGTACTGTTCAAAGTGGTAGAGCAGAGCTTCAGAATGCAATACAGTCAAGGGGTCAGCTTAGTACATGGGAGGATTTATAACTAAATATAGATTCTGCTATCCTGAGAGACAGGAGTGGCCTCGGTATTCTAACCCCTTATGAGCAGCTTTAGGTTTGGACAGACATGATCACTGCTAAAATGGCCAAGGATCATGTTGAACCAATGCAGATAGATACTGGAGGGAACAGAATCCGTTTTCCAACGATGGCACAGAAAACCTGTACTTTTTTTACACTCTACAGACTATCTCGGTAGCAGTGATAATGGACTGCTGGGCCCCTACATAGTTGTCCAACAGATATAAACACATTTTTGAATTCACACACCATGATTCAGTCCTAACCTACCCTATCCACAACTTCCGTTTTCCCCTTCCATTCTCCTTCAGAGAGAGTGCTGCCAGAAAGCTAAGACTCATTGTGTGCAGGGATCTGTGGTGTTCCCCATGCTGCAGGAATTCAGTGGTTTTGCAGTAGATTGGGCAGTCTGTACCCATGGTAGGGAGTGAAGGGACAGGATGTGTACAAGCAGCCTACAATAGCTACTATTGCACATTACAATAACAGTGTGTCAGTGCAGGCGGCTACTTTCCAAAACGTGCTAGTGCTATGATATATTCAGTCAGCCCTTCTGAGAAGTGTAAGTGGAGAACATGTGCTTAGTACATGCGTAGATGTGTACTCCTTGAACTAGCTGCACGATCTCACACAGGATATGCACTTTGATTGGGGTGCAGTTCTCAGAGCACTTACAGATATTTCCCTTTAGAATGTGTACGCTTGTTTATCTTGGAGGCGTTTCTCTTTAATCTTTGCAGCATGTGGCTCTAGTCCATTTGGGAGGAGGATTCTAGTCTGTAATCCACAGACCAGTGCCCCTTGGGGAACTATAATGTGAACCAACACACTGAGTAGTAATTTCCTCATCTCACTCTTATACCCTTGGACCCTTTACAGTCAAGCTTTCATCCTGGGTACGGCACAGAGACTGTGCTTGTGGCCTTGGTTAGTTTCCTGCACCCTGTTGATCTTCTTAGATCTTTCAGCAGCCTTTGACACAGTTGATCATGAAGTGTTGTTGACAGGACTGTGGAACCTGGCAGGGGTGTGTGGGACCGCTCTTCGGTGGTTCAGTTCATTCCTGTCGGGGAGGTTTCAGCGGGTGGTGATGGGCGATTGCTCATTGTCCCCAGCCCCACCCCGTTACCTCCCCTGTGGGGTCCTTCAGGATTCCATCTTGTCTCCCCTCTTGTTCAATGTGTATATGAGGCTGCTGGATGAGGTCATTCGGAGTTTTGGTGTGAAGTGTCATCAATATGCTGATGCCACTCAGCTTTACCTCTCGTTTTCATCCGACCCAGGTCATCCGACCCAGGTCATGCAACCCATTGCCTGGCTGTGGTTGGGGACTAGATAAGGGTGAGCCAATTGAGGACGAATCCTGACAAGACTGAGGTGATTATGGTGGGCCGGTCCTGTGGCTGAGAGCTGATTGGAACTTCTGTTATTGATAAAGTTTGGCCCCCTCTGGTCACTCAGGTTTTATTTATTTTTTATTTATTTAAAACTTGTATCCTGCCCCTCCTGCCCAAAGGCAGTTCGGGACGGTGAACAACACAAAAGATTTAACAATAAAAAAACAAATTTTAAAACAAATCATAAAATTCACCCTCCCTCCCAAACCCTACCCCCCCCCTCCTGCTCCCCCTCGCCAAAAGCCTGGCGGAACAGCCAGGTCTTACACAAACGTCGAAATGACAGGAAGGTGGGCGGCCAACCGAGCGAATTCCAGAGCACGGGGGCAGCCACCGAAAAAGATCTCACATCAGTGGCCACCCGTCTTGCCTAGGGAACCTCCAAAAAAGCCCCCACGGATGATCTCAGGGGTCGCACAGGCACATGGGGAGTGAGGTGATCCCGCAGATAGGCAGGGCTCAGGCCGTGAAGGGTTTTAAAGGCCTTCGAGTGCTTCTGGACCATATGCAGTGCCTGGAGCATCAGGTTGCGGCTGTGGAGAGGAGCGCTTTTTACCAGTTCTATCTGGTGAGGAGGTTGCGGTCCATTTTTTCCAACTCAGACCTTGCCACCATTACCCATGCTTTCATCACCTGGAGGCTAGACTATTGCAACGCACTCTACGTGGGGCTGCTCTTCATGCAGCTGGTGCAGAATGCAGCTGCCCAGCTCCTGTCAGGGACAGGTAGCCGGTACGGGAGCACGTTACACTAGTGCTCCGGAGTCTGTACTGGCTCCCTATAGCGTTCTGGGTACAATTCAAGGTGCTGGTTTTGACATTTAAAGCCCTAAATGGCCTGGGCCCCACTTATCTGAAAGATCACCTGTCCTACCATGCTCCATCATGGCCCCGGTGGTTGACCAGAAGCATCCTCCTGTGGGTTCTATCTGTTACTCTTGTCCATGGGAGAAGGGCACACGGGGCGGGGGGCGGTTCTTGGTTGCTGTCCCAGTGTTATGGAATTCCCTACCCCTCGGAGGTTTGCTTGAGGTCAAGTCTGTACAACCTCCAGAGGCGGTACAAAATGTTTTTATTTGGTAAGACATTTTGAAGATGGGGATAGGGGTGGGGGGTTGTGTGTGGCTATGGGTTGCTTTCTCTCCATTGTGATAGGGAAGGGATCCCAAGCAGCAGGGGTAGAATTACAACAAAGATGGATGGACATAAATTTGCAGACGAAATTGCCAGGATTAGAGCTTCCCCTCATACGGGTGACTTTTTGCCATATACTCTAAGGGGGCCTAGTATTGCAAACTATCTTTCCCTCTCTTGTTCTTCAAGAGGGAAAATTCTCTACCTGGCCACGAGATTTAATGCCCTCCTCACCAAGCTTCTGGAGGGCCATTACAAAGGGTTGCCTTTCCTCCAGCGCCTATGCCCGTTTGATTGTCTGGAAGTAGAAACCACAGATCACGTTCTGCTAAGATGTCACCTTTATGATGATATAAGGGCTAAATTTTTGAACTCTTTCCTGGGGAAGTTCCCGGGTAGGTCAGACTCCCTTCTTCTTCAACTGGCTCTGTCTGATCAGGTGGCCAACGATACCTTGAATATTATCAAGTTTTTTATACAGGCAATGAACCTTAGACAGCCATTTCTTAATTATAAATTGCCCTTAGGCAATGAACTGTGACACTTATACTTATATTTACAAATATTGATAGTTACATTTTTCTTCTTTTATTTTATTCTTATTTTCATTTGTTTACTTTGATCCTGATTGAGATGCTGGGAAACTAAGTAAATTGTTATACTGGACTGCTACTCTATTCATGCCGATCATTTATAGGGCAACTGTTTCGCTCTCAATTATGTTTTTAGTTTAAAACCTTGTTTATAAAATGATTGTTTTGTACATTGTCTTTTTTGCGTTTGTTTAGGAATAACACGGTCATATTTTATTTTAACTATGTGCAATGACTTCGGTCATGCTCAATAATCTAATCTTATCTATCTCCACTGTGAAAACTGACCATTTAGTTCTACTCTTTGGGTGAAAAAACCCAGACGTAACACTAACTCCACTTTAACATTTCTTATGTATTTTGAAGGGCTGCATAAGGCACCAGTACGGTCCTGCAACATTAATAAGAATTGTTAAAGCGTTGTTAAAGTGGGGTTAAATTGGAGCTAGTGTTATGCCTGTTTTCACCCAGTTACTAATCCACAATAGGACACTGCCTTTTATCACAACCAAAATTAAGATAAGATTATCATTTTGGATTAAACTTTTTACTTATTCCCCATTTATGTTCCACCAAATGTTCCCCACTTATGTTCCCCACTTATGCAGCCCTGCAACATGCATAATGGGTGTGGGTGGGGAGGTGCTTGTCTAAAAACACCCAGAGAGAGAGCATCCTAATTATGTCCATCTGTATCAGGGTTGAATTTTGCTCAGATTAATCATCACACAAGACCACTGCTACTTGCCAGAGTCAGATCCATTCATCAGGTGGTAGAGAACACAGGATCGTGAAGAAGCACAGGAAATGTTAAGGATTTCACGCAACATTCAGAATAGGTTTGTGCACTGCAGGTAAGTCACTCTGAAAGAATGTTGTAGGAATGAGTCCTTATATGATGGTTTCTCATCAAAGCTGATATCTGTTCTGTACGTTTAGGTCCTTCTGAGCTGTGTACTGGTTTAATTGAACTGGCCTTTCCCTGTGGTGTCCTCATGTTAAACGCTTTTTCAGTCCCCAGTGAAAACAATTTTTATAATTATAATCTTTTGCTTAGTAGACAGTTGTCTAAAAGCAGAAAATAATCAGTTAAATTGGTTGTCTCTCCTTATAAAGGGCCCGTGCCTGGGATAGTAGGAGGTACAGTAGATCAGGATTGAAGAGTGGTGGCACAGGGTTTTGGACAGTGTCATGTGTGCTGTGAAGCTTAGGAGTGAAGTTCTCTTGCAAACGGAGGTTAGATCAAGACTGGAATAGTAGTGAATTTTTCTCCTTAAGAATGAAGTGCATTATCAAAATGGAGGAGTAGGCGTGTGCCCAGATCATAGCTGGAATCGCAAGATGAACAACAATGCTCTTATGGAGGTGTAAAAAGAGCGCAGTGGGAGTACCAGGGAGAGTAAGAAGGTACTGGGGAGAGAAATACAGGGTCAGTTTAAGTCACATTAGCAAAATGATTGCAGAGGAAACTGATGTAACATGTATTTCCATTATACATTAATATACTGTAGTGTGACCATTGCCTCATTGTCAAGAACATTAGAAGTCACTTGAATTTCAGAGTAGATCAAAGTCAGAATTCAGGATTTTTTATTCCAAAAGCTTTGGCAACTGTAAAGAGAAAGGATTATGCAAAGTTCAAAGCCCCTGAAAGAGGGAGAGTCTTTCTGTCAATAGATTTTAGCTGGGGTTCATCCAGGAGTTCTTCTTATGTTGTACTCCTCACCGGAGGTATCTCCACACTCTCCCTTACTGTAACATTTGCTTTGTCTGTGTAACTCTTAAGGAGTTATCCAAGAACTTATATGTAAAGTTCTGTGTACATCACCAGTGTTACATAAATGAATTATATTAAGAATAAGTTATAGTTTGATGACTCACTTATTCAGAGGTTGGGAGCACATATTGTCCAATTCCTTCTTACCCATTTTAAGTTATGCCATACTCCTCCCAAATATCTTTTATGTGCCTGCCATGGTTTCTGTATGGCTTTTGTCTCGCAGTATGTAGACAAGTGTCTAGTTAATGGTCAGCTTTTCCTATGTAGCTGTGTTTTTTTTAAAGACTCAGGGGCCAGTCCTAGCCCCTGTGCGCTGTGTGTGATGTGTACAGTGCACGCGCAAGCCCTGCTATGGGACTGTGGTGCGCGTCCGGGGGTTTAGAATCATCCCCTCAGGTGTAATGTTTACTTTCCATCCAGCCGACCCTTCCTTTCCCCCCTAGTGAGTTTCTAAGCTGTAAACATTTAAAGAGCCATCCCCTCTATCTTATCCAAGGACATTCATGTTATTTATTTTCTGTTCTAATTTGTACAGTTTTAATACAACATCCTATCTTCCTTCTTACATTGGTGTTTTAAGCTAGTTATGTCTGGCACAGGAAAGTGGTGTCTGTGAGCTCTCATGAGACCTTGTGCCCTGCACCAGGATAATGGCAAAATGCCCACAAAATACAACTTGCCAGAAGCTCTGCTGTAAGCCGAAAGTGGACACTGATGAGTAGGTAGACAATAAAGCTGTAGCACTCTGGAGATTCAAAAGTATGCTTTGGGCTGCCTATACTGTCAGGTCTCTTATGAAACCTCTCTACCAAATTTTATAGCAGCTTTCTCCAGCTAGAAGCCCTGAGGAGGATGGCAGTGCAAAGAAAAACATCAAATACCCCAGTGGGAAGATAACAAAATCAGGCCTTGCCTAAGTTCCCTTTGGGGAAGGACGTGGTCTGTTTCCTCTGAATGCTGTCTGTTCTCATTATAGAGCCCCATTACTCTTTAACTCAAGAATTACTGGAAAGGCTTACTCTGGGCTAAGGACAGTTAGTTATCTGCAGTATAAAAGCTGATCTATATTTCACCCATGAACCATCTCTGCATTCAATATTCTTTGAAGCTTGTTTTTTTAAATAGAGAATTTGATTGGCAACAAGAAATAGATTAAGCCACAGAAGAATGGATTGTACCTGTAGCTATATCCATTTGCTTTAACAGACAAACTGGGGGAATTATAAAGGAAATAATTCTTTAAATCAAACTCTATCAGAGAAGCCCAGATTTAACAATAATGTGATTTATAGATTCCACGGGTGGGACTCTGGGCAAAATTTCAGTTTTGGTTTTATATTGGTTTCGGTTCTCATTGTATCTGTTCTTCTTTCAGTTTTTGATTCTCTGGGTATCGGATTTTTAACACTGCGGTCTTCCCCACTGACTGGGAAAAACCGCAATGTTAAAAATCTGATAAAAAACCAATGCAAAAGAGCCAATACTGAGAAAGAACCGAAATATTGGATAATCCGATATAGCCATTATTGGGTCCTTTAGGTTTTTTTCTGAAACCAAAAGTCCCATCCCTTCATTGTATTTTATCAGTTCTCTTTTGAGTATCAGTTAAAGCTGTGAATTGGTTGGTCCAAGTCTAGTATCTTTGCTTCTTTCTCCATATTAAATATTTGCAGGGGTGTATCAGCCTGCTAAAGTTGTTAGATTTAAAAAACAAACAAACAGTATTTGCCCAGCCTGAACTGAAATCACAACCCCCCCCCCCAAAAAAAACACAAACAAACATGACCACTTAAAAATGTACACTTAATGTACATTAAATGTATTTTCTTAAAATGAGGGCAGGACGTTGCAGTATTAGGAATTAAATACAAATCCAAACCTGTGCATCTTCATACGTGTACCTCCCTGGGTCTTTGACATTCTGACTTGTTATCTCATAGCTATGGGAGTCCAGGTTGATTGCGCTCTGTGCCCCAGGAGCAAGGAATTCTTGCCAGATCTCTTCCACTCTGTTGGCTACATCCTGAAAGGGTTGTTTTTTGAGATCTTGAACAGCTAACCAAAACCTGTAGTGAGGAGAGAGAAAAAAAGAGAAGAGAAAAAAACAAAACACCAGAGCTCAGAAATGACTCTGTGGGTAGCCTGGATAGAAGCCTGAGTGACCATGGCCACAGACAGGCACACTAATCCTGAAAACACTTCCATGGCACAAGCCTCATTTGCTTCTTTGGGGCTTGTGCTAGTGGAGCACTGCGAGGACTGGACTCTAAGGGTCTAGCCCTATACCCATTGAAGTCAATGGGAAATTGTCCATTTCAACTAAAAGACCCAACAGGATCTACACCAATCCATTCAAGTGGAATAAGCTCAGAAATGTCTTTAGAAAACTGACAACAGATCAGTTCCTCTGCATCCCTCCTGACTACTAAAGTCAAGAGGTGGTCATTCCTTTTAGCCCTGCAAAGCCAATGCAACTACAGGAGTGAGACGAAGACTGTTCTCCTGCAGCATCAACAGAACTATCTGCTGAGTTCAGACCATAGAATCTTTATTATTGGTGACAATGTAACAGGCAGGATGAAAACTTGTGATGCTGAGTTTTTGGGCGGAAACAACTGTGGCATTGGCAGGAGGAAAAAAATTCAAACCGACCAGAACTTGAATTAGAAACTATATTATTGACCTTCGTAATGTCATTTTCACAGGATTGCTTTTTTTGACATTGCCCATATTTAAGGTACATGAATTAGTGGACTGGGGCAGAATCCATGGTCTTGGTTGGAGAAAGGGGGGGAGGGGCACAGGATGCCTCTGAAAGGCTGAGAGAGTAACCCATGTCTGCAAATGTGTCTTTTAGACCGTCCTAGCTGTTACTATTTGAAATAAAAGTGTGGTTTTTTAAATCTTACTGCCAAGAAAGTGCTTTTTAAAACTGTTTGCACAGAAAAAGGGTGACATCCAGTGGCCATTCACATTAGCAACAATTCTCCTTCTGTAGGGGGCAAATCCCATAAACTCACCTTTTTCTGTAGGTATGGAGAGTAGTGGATCCAGCACAGGTAGCAGTTTAATATTACTGTGTGGGTGATGGAGAGGGATTATGAAAAGTGTTTAGAAGGGTCCATACTCCATTTGTCACAGAGCAGTAAGTTATGGAGTGACCGGGAGAACCATGCTGATTGACCAGCTATACCCAACCCATGGAATAAGTGCACAATCGTTGTGAGAGTTACTGTAACCATAAGGCTACGGCACAGACGATGGATCAATGCAATGGCACTATTCAGCCTTGTATGGAGGACTGCTTTCTCCAGGGTCACTTTGGTACCTCCCAGCACTCAGCTTGCTGCAAGATGTGGAAACGACTTGTTTCTCAATGAATATCCATGAAGTGTATCAGAGGCTGCTTCTACACAAGCATTATCCCTGGATAAACCCCCTCTAATCTCAGGAGCCAATTGTTTGTGTGGAGAGATATCTCGATATAAATAATTCCTGCTCCCTGGTTTTATCCCATAATTATAAAGCCTGATTTCCCAGGTTTTATTTATTCCAGGATAAAATAATATTGGGATGGTGCTCGTGTAGACACTTATCACAGGATGAAGTCCCCCACCTGCCATAGAGAATTACACGTAGAGTTTACCTCCCCTCTACCCAATGTCTCTATGCACAGGTCAGATTACACTTGTGATGTTCCCAGCACTCCCTGCCGGCTCCAGCTCTTCTCAGTGGAGTCTGAGAACAGGGCGCAAAGTGGAAAACTGGAAATTAGAGGAGGAGGGTGCGCGTGGGCTGCATATGCCTGGTAAAGGTGCTGCACCATGATATTGATTCAGTCCCTCTTGTTCTGGAATAAGCATCTACACTGCCATCCTGAGATAGTATTTATTCCTGAAAATGAATGATTGTGAAGACATTTATTCCAGGATGACAATCCTGGGATATCATCCCAGAATTACAGCTAATCTTGGGATAATTGTGCTTGTGTAGAAACAGGCTGAGAGTGACACTGTCCTCAGCAACATAAGAACATAAATAGTGCAATACTGCGTCAGACTAATAGTCCATGAGCCCAACACGTCTCTGACTGTGGCCAATCTCAGTTGCTTGGAAGAAGTACCCAACAGGTCACAATGGGGCAATCCATTCCCTCTTGTTCACTCCCAACTCCAAACATAATATTACCAGGGACCTATCCTCCAGAAACTTGTCCAATCCTTTTTTAAACCCAGCTATACTACTGGCCCTGACCACGTCCTCTGGCAACAAATTCCACAACTTAATTGCGCACTGAGGGAAAAAAAATACTTCCTTTTATTTTTATTATGGAAATCTGCAACACATTAGTTTCATGGGGTATCCCCTAGTTCTAGTACTATTTGAGAGGGTAAATATAATAACCTTTCCCTATTGACTTGTTCCACACCACTCATGATTTTATAAACTTCTATCATATCCCCTCTCAGATGTCTCTTCTCCAAGATGAAGAGCCCCAACCTATCCAGCCTCAATTCATAGGGGAGCCACCCTTTATCATTTTTGTTGCCCTTCTCTGTACCTTTTCTATTTCTACTATACCTTTTATGAGATGGGGCGACTAGAACTTCACAGAACTGCTCAAACTGTGGTCACAGTTTGAGCAGTTTATATTAGGGCTGAAATGAGAATAATTTTTTTCTCATGAAAATATTGCAAGAATCGAGAATTGTCACTGAGATTCCGGTACAATCTCAATAACAGATTGAGATATCAGTTGAGAAATTTTTCTTGAAATACCGTTTACCGCAATTTACTGTTTACCATATACTGGTTACCACAATTCACTGTTTACTGCAATTTACCATTTACCATATACCGATTTACCGTGTACTGTTTATCGTGTACCATGTTCATCCCTGTGATGCGCATGCACAAAATGGCATTTTGCACATGCACATTAATGGGACGAAGGCAGTACATGGCAAATGGTACACGGTAAATTGGTATATGGTAAATGGTATTTTGAGAAAAATTTCTCAACTCAGAAATGTCAAGAATCAGTATTTTTCTCAATTATCATTTCTTGACTAAAACAAGTCGAGAACCGTGATTCTTAATGATAACCAAGAAAAACTTGAGAACGCGTTTCAGCCCTAATTTATATTTATTTATTTTGATTTATATCCCGCCCTATCCCTGGAGGCTCAGAGTGGCTCACAAACATATAAAATACAAATGTAAAATAAATAATTAAAACCCCACAAAACTAAAAACACCTCATCCACCCTCCTTCCAATCTATCCCTGCCCATTGAATGTCTGGCCAAATAAAAAGGTCTTACACTGCCTCTGGAAGACATTCAAACTAGGGCTCAGGCGAGTCTACAAGGGAAGGGAGCTCCAAAGCTGTGGGGCAGCCACCGAGAATGCTTCTCTGCAGGCCCGAGTTGTATGAAACTGGGCCAACGATGGAACCTGCAAGAGGGCACCCTTAAGGGCTGCGAAGGACCATAAGGAGAAAGGCAGTCCTTCCAATATGTAGATATAGTGGCATTATGATATTTTCAGTTTTAGTCTTTATCCCTTTACGAATAATTCCTAACGTTCTGTTTGCTTTTTTAACAGCCGTTGCACAGTGAGCTGAGGATTTCAATGTATTGTCATAATGACTCCACGGCCCTTTTCCTGAGTGGTAACTCCTAGTTTAGAACCCAGCATTGCATACTTATAGTTTTTCTCTACATGCATCACTTTGCTCTTGTCCACATTAAATTTAATCTGCCATTTGAATACCCAGTCAGTCAGTCTCACAAGATCCTCCTGCAATTCTTCACAGTCCGCTTGGGTTTTAATTGCCTTCAACAGCTTTGTGTCATCTGCAAATTTGTTCACCTCACTATTTATCCTTTTTTCTAGATCATCCCTACAATGGGGAGGCTACTAAGTAAACCTACAGCTTTGAATCTTCTTTCATAATCTTTCTTAATTAGCCGGTGGGAAGGGCCCTCACTTTCTACCCTGCTGCAATCCCCATCTACCTATTCTTGGACTTTTCTTGCTACAAGTCAATTGCCATTGGAGCACTTGCTTCTCTATGAAGGAAGGATGGAAGGGCATATAGTTTTCTGTAAAAGAAACCCTGTACATGGAGATGGTCCCACCATGACTCAAGTATTTGGATCCAGGATCATCTCTTGCCATGACTGAGAAACCACCTACTCTGGAGTTGTCCCACTGAAGCTCTATGCACTTTAATGGGGTTACTCCAAAGTAGTTGGCTTATGGATCGTGGCCTCTGCCTATGAAATCATATTTGCATTTCAGAACCCACATGAAGGATTTCAGAGTAAAACATCAATACTGTAGAAACAAGGGCTGTTCTACCAACTCAAACCATTAATCCATTTATTAATCTGGTAACCTTTCACCAGATTTTCAGAGGAAGACAAAAGAATGCCCCCCCCTCCCCACGAGCAATACCATGAATAAGCACAGGGGGTGGGGTGGGGGGTCTTTTTCCAACTCCCTGGCCAGGGGCATTTATTTACAGGGTTTCTTAGGCACTTCTAACATGAATGGACTGAGCTTGCACAATTTTCTCCCTCATTACAACCAGTGTCACAAGAATGGATCCATCTTATGTTCTTTCTTGTTGTTACAATCTCTCTCACCCAAGTGAGGTATTTAAGCCATCTGTGAAAGGCAGCAGTGGGCTGTACTACACTGACCTTTCTAAACCTCCTGCAGCTTGATTGACTGTCCATTCGTGTTCTCCTCCTCTATAGCCATAGCAACCAAAAAGAAACAGCAGGAATGACCAACCAATCGAAATACGAAACTCTGCAAAGATCCACTGTACCGAGGCCCGCAGGCAGCCTTGCAATTTAGACTAATGAGCATTGCCATGAGTGTGGGCTCCAACTACGGAGGAAGGGGGACTCTGGGGCTGGAGCTGCCCTTCTGGGAAAGTCTAGGGGTTCGGCTCTGCTCCTCAGGGATGCAGACAGCTCACCAAAGGCTGATTTGCAGTCCCAGAGAGAGCCAAGGAAAAACAGGCTGCTATCAAGCAATCTGGTTTAAGGCAGGCAGCTCCCTGCAACCCCACCCACCATTTTATATAGCATGATGCCTCCCCAAGGCTTGGCTCAGAGAAGTGGGGAGAGGGAAAGGAGTTAAAAGGTGCCTGCTCTACTAACTGTAGCCCAATTGTGGGTGCTGAGGTTCTGGGGAGAGCACACAAGGAAACAGGACAAGGAGGATCCCTGGCATGACAGCTACAAAGCTTAGCTACTCAGCTACACTACTAATAGAGTGAGGCAGGTCACACAAGACAGGGAGAAGACGCTACCACACCTTAGGTAGCCTTACCCCTCCCTGGACAAATGAGTGACATGATGCAGTGGCCTGTGTGCCCACCCAGAGCCTGCCAAATGTCCCCCCCCCCCCCGCCAGGGGCACATCATGGACATGCCTTATGGGGTAAGGCTGCTCCATGATATGTCCTTGGAATTTTTCTGAAGACATGTTGCAGAGCAGCCAGCTGCTCACCCTGCCCCAGGGGGAGGGGGAGATCTGGCAGCTCCTAGTTTCTCACCCAAAAACTCAAGAGCACCAGTATGAAAAATTTATTTATTTTATTTATTTATTTATTTATTTCAAATTTATACCCCGCCCCCTCCTGCAACGTAGCCCGGGGCGGCTTCCAACAGTCCACAATAAAAACAATAAAATTCCTTTTAAAATATTAAATATAAAATATACCATATAAAAACAGGGCTAGAAAATAACAAATAAATAAATGGGTGGGGGACTAAAATCATCCCCACCCCACCCTCCCTCCCAAAGGCCTGGGCAAACAGCCAGGTCTTACAGTTCCGCCGAAATGTCAAAAGGCTTGGGGCCAGGCGAGCTTCCTCCGGAAGGGAGTTCCACAGCCGCGGCCCTACCACCGAGAATGCTCGCTCCATCGTGGCCCCCCGCTTAACACGGGGGACCTCCAGGAGGGCACCCCCGGCAGACCGCAGGAGCCGTTCCGGGGCGCGAAGGGCGAGGCGGTCCCTAAGGTAAGAGGGGCCAAGGCCGTATAGGGCTTTATAGATCATCACTAGGACCTTGAACTTGGCCCGGCACACTATCGGCAGCCAGTGCAGCGCTCGGAGCACCGGTGTAATGTGCTCCCGGCGACCCGTCCCCGTAAGAAGACGAGCCGCCGCATTCTGCACCAGCTGCAGCCTCCGGGCCAAGAACAAGGGAAGCCCCACGTAGAGCGCGTTGCAGTAGTCGAGCCGCGAGGTGACGAAGGCATGGATGAGGGAGGCCAGGTCCGGGCCAGAGACATACGGACGCAGCCTACGTACCAGATAAAGCTGGCGGAAGGCAGCCTTAGCGACTGCCTCCACCTGCCGCTCCAGCCGCAGGTCTGCGTCCAATATGACCCCCAGACTCCGGACCTGCTGAGCTACAGGGGGGCAAACCCCCCCAATCAGGGGGGCCACCACCCCCTTCGCCCTCCCCACCACCATCACCTCCGTCTTATCTGGGTTGAGCTTCAGTCTGCTCCGCCGCATCCAATCCGCCACGGCCTCCAAACATTGGGATAGCACCGAGACAGCAGGGTCTGGGTCAGTAGAAAACGAGAGGTACAGCTGAGTATCATCAGCATACTGGTGACATCGCACCCCGAACCCTCTCACGACCTCCCCCAAGGGCTGCATATAGATGTTAAATAATAATGGAGACAAGATCGATCCCTGCGGAACGCCACACGGTAAGGCGCGGGGGCTCGATGTTTCCTCCCCCAACACCACCCGCTGGCTCCTCCCCGAGAGGAATGAACGGAACCATTCAAGAACAGTCCCGTCCAGACCCCCCCGGTCACGCAGTCGTCTCAACAGCAGCCCATGGTCCACGGTGTCAAAAGCGGCCGAGAGATCGAGCAGGATGAGAAATGTCGAACATCCCGCATCCATCTCCCGGCGGAGGTCGTCCACCAAGGCCACCAACGCCGTCTCGGTGCCATAGCCGGGGCGGAACCCAGATTGAAAAGGGTCAAGGAGCCCGATATTATCTAGATGACCCTGGAGCTGGAGCGCCACTGCCCGCTCAATAACCTTCCCTAAAAAGGGAAGGTTAGAGACAGGTCGGTAGCTGGCGAGCGCGTCTACGTCCAACGATGGTTTTTTCAGCAGGGGGCGCACCACAGCCTCTTTTAAGCAAGGCGACAACCTCCCCTGCCGAAGGGACGCATTCACCACCCTCGCCAGCACCGTCCCCAACGTCTCCCCGGAAGCTTTTATTAACCAGGACGGGCATGGATCTAGTTGACAACACGTGGCCCTCACAGACCCCAGGACATCCACCACATCGGCTGGCGTCACTTCCTGAAACTCACCCCATAAAGATGGACCAGACGGACCCTCCGCCCCCCCGCGCTCTTCCCCTACTGCTATCAACCCAGCGTCGAAATCGGCCTGAATCCGAGCGATCTTGTCTGCGAAGTAGATGACAAACTCCTCACAGCGGGCCCGGGACAAGTCCCCATCCAGGCGGAGGGAGGCCGGACTAACCAGCCCCCGCACCACCCGAAACAGCTCCGCTGGACGCGACTTCGCAGACGCTATGAGGACGGCGAGGAATTCCTTCCTCGCCGTCCTCACAGCCTCCACATAGGACCGCAAATGGGCCCTATGGAGAAGACGATCGGAGACAGACCGAGTCCGACGCCAGCGTCGCTCTAGCCTCCTGCCCACACGCTTCATACACCGCAGCCCCTCAGTAAACCAAGGGGTCCTGCGGTGACGAGACCGAGGCAGAAGGCGCCTCGGAGCCACCCTGTCAATGGCCTCCTCCAGCAAGATGTTCCAATGCCGGACCAGCTCATCCACAGAGTGACCGTCCACATCCAGGGTAAGCTCCCTCAGGACCTCCTGGAACCGCTGGGGTTCCATCAGCCTCCGAGGGCGGACCATCCTAACTGGTCCCTTCCCCTTCTGGAGGGGGCGCGCTAAAAGACCGGCCTGAAGGAGGTAATGGTCCGTCCACGACAAGGGCACCGCTGTCACCTCCCCCACAACCGGACCCCCCGCCTCAAGGCCAGAGCCGAAGATCAGGTCGAGGATATGTCCCCCCACGTGGGTCGGGCAGATCACCTCCTGGGACAAGTTCATAGTTGCCATGGCGGCCATGAACTCCCGCTCCGCCCCAACAAGGCCGGCATCGGCGTGGACGTTGAAGTCCCCCAGAACCAAAGTCCTGGGGGAGCCCAACACCACCTCCGAGGCCAGCTCCGCTAGAGCGGTAAGGGATGCCGCCGGGCATGAAGGGGCCCGGTACACCAGCAGCACCCCTAGCTTGCCCCCAGCCAAATCGATCACCACGTGCAGAGCCTCTACACCCACAATCTCCGGCACTGGATACCTCCTAACAGGCCAGTCTTCCCTAAAAACAATAGCTACGCCTCCTCCCCGGCCGCTCATGCGGGGCTGATGCTGCACGGCATACCCAGCTGGAACCAGATCCGCCAAAGTTGGACCGGCCAGATCATCCAGCCAGGTCTCCGTGATGCATGCGAGGTCCACGGCCCCATCCACGATCAAATCGTGGATAATCGGGGCCTTGTTGACCACGGACCTCGCATTCATCAGCACCAGCCCCCCACGCGCGGACCCTGGACCCGGCACCTCCCTCCCCCTTAGTGGGGGGGTGATGACCTCCACCTCCCTCAGGCACCGTGGACCCCTAGGGGCCCGTGCCTTCCCACCCCATGGACCATACCGTCCGCGCCCCATCACGACCCCAATGGCCATGCCCTCCCCTCCGTCCACCCAATCCCGGCCCTTCAGACCCGGCTGCTTGCCCCCCGGCCCTCCCTCCCCCCCTCCCCCCCATAACCCTCCCCCCCCAACCATACCCTCCCCATTCTCCCTCGGTCTCCCCCTCTCACGGGGAGACCGAGCCACCCCCTCCCCCCCAACCCTCCCGGTCCTCCCCCTGCTCTCACCAGGGGGAGTCCCTGGGTCCACCCCCCACATTACCCCCCGTGTCAATACCCCCACCCTACCACCCTAGCCCTGAAAGATAAAAAGCCTGCCCAATAAAAAACACAAAAACCCCCCTGCCCCCCCCTGCAGTCCCCCAAAGTGCCCCCGAAAGTGCCGCGCCCTTTGGCCGCGGCCCTTCGGCCGCGAGCCTGCGGCCGCAGCCTGCGGCTCCAGCCGCTGCCTGTGGGCTTTTAGCCCCCGCTACTTCCGGGTGGGGGGGGAGGGGACAGGACAGCCCACGTGGCTGCCCTCTGCGTTCCCCCCCCTAACCCCCAACCTCACAGGTGATGTTCTTCTCCCCGCAGGTGTCCGGCGGGGATGAGGAGCGGCGGCGGCGGCCCCAGCAGCGGGACTCGGCGGCGGCAGCGGCGGTGAAGCAGGCGGAGCCTCCAGAGCCCCCCCGCAGCAGCAGCAAGGCAGGCAGGTAGATGGTGTGAGCTCCTGCGGCTCAGCCGCTGTCCCTGGGCTTTATGCCCCCGCTCCTTCCGGGTGGGGGGGGGAGGGGACAGGACAGCCCACGTGGCTGCCCTCTGCGTTCCCCCCCCTAACCCCCAACCTCACAGGTGATGTTCTTCTCCCCGCAGGTGACATAACGTCAATGGGTGTCTGAATGTATGTTTTGACCTTGATATGAACACTGGTTTGGCCCTGTGTTCACCATGTGGCGCTGTTCAGACACAAAGCCCATCTTGGGACAAATCGGTGTTTTACTCCCCACCCGATCTCAGCATGCAAGCGCTGCTGCCTCGTTCCCCATGTTGTACCTGCTAGCATGCCCCGTGATATCAACAGATGCAACATTGGCCACGTATTCAGCCAGAACACGCAAATTGTCCTTGTGATGCAATGGTGTTCACATTGCGTGTTTCTTGAGTGACCAAATTGGTGTTGGAATTGTTATGGTACTTACACACAATGGCCAAACACATGCTTAGGGGTTCTGACACCCGATCTTTGTTATGCCTAAGGACGTCCATATTCTCCAGGTCTATGCCAGAGAGTCTCTCCTGCTCCCTCTCTCCTTGCTGCCCCACTAGCATTCCCCATTGCAGTGGCTGTCCAAGACTGTGATAGCTGCCAAAATCCCTGCCAGATCCAGGATGTTGTACATAATGTGAGACATTTGAGAGCTGTGCTTTGGATGGGTGCAGGGAGGGAAACTCACAAACCACAAGAGAATGTAGCTGGTCTGGTCAGTTCCTTGCCTTCTCTTCTAGATTGGGGGTACCACATGGGCTAAGGCTGCCCAGGATGGAACAACCCAGGTGGCTGGGCCCCGTCTGTCCACCGCGAAGTGAGCTCCATGATGGGGCTGTGAGCCAGTGCTCATTGTACGCGGCCACATCATTGGCAGGGGCAGGCCTTAGGTCTGGCCAGGGGAGGGAGACAGGGCAGGGCATGGCTGGGTGCATGCTCATGTGGCTGATGCTGTAGCTCTCCCCAGTCATGGTGGTGGCTCCAACAGGGGCCAGCCCAACTGGCTCCCCACAATCGTCTGGCTGGCTCCCCATACTTGCCCTGCTGTGTGGTAGTGGCGACTCCTTGCCACGAAGCCACACGGGGATCTGGCTGCCATCGCTCGTGTAACTTCACCCATACTATTATCTCAGCCTTATAGACAGCCAAGTGGTTTTTATTGGGCAATATCTGGAGTCCTTCTCAAAGGGCCGAATTAAAAGCAGTCACTAGCACTCCCTTCTGTAGCTCTAGTGGTAGAACCTGAAAATGGTGATTGGTAGATAATTGGTTCAAGTTTGGCCCTTGTAATGGGCAAGGTTGTGATTTCTTTCATTTTTAAGTTTGTTTAACTTTAAAAAGTTACTATAAAAATGTTAGGCAATGGACAGTCAGAAAATCCACACAATTGCATCAATCAGATAATTGGCAGAGGAGGAAAAGTGTCCGGAGTGTGGGTAAAACTTTACTGTCAGAAGGAGGGCTGTGCTCATGGTAGAGTTCACTTGGGAGAGGGGCTCAGTGGTGTGATAGAGCTTTGAAACAAATATTGGAAGGAGAAGGATTCAAGTCTGGCTTATGAGAAGTTACACATATGATTCCTTTTAGTTTTTAAGATTGCTTTTGTAAAAAAAATAATTTTTCAGTCTATCCCCAAAGATAGACAATAAGGGTATTTTAAATTTGCATAACTTTACACAAATCACATGCAAAATTATGCAAATGATATCCCCCATCCCAAAGCCTTGTACCTCACTGTCCCTCATTTCAGACTCCAGAGATAGAGAGGTATGACCCAGAGCCCCAGGAGTGAGGGAGAAGAAACACTGCCTTCCTGACTGATGATGGTGTGGGGAGGGACACCATGACCATGTTGGGACTTTGGAGGCTAACCTCACCCCTCTACATCCCAGAGAAATTTGAGAAGAGGCATATGTATGATGTGTTTTCTTTAGTGAGTGCTTGAATATGCACTAGCAAATTAATAAGCATTAGTAACACCAACAAATGTGTTTGTTCTTATCTGATTAGAGAATGTGATATATGTTCATGTGTGCAAGTTCCAGCTGTGATACCTCCCCCGTTGCCATTGTACTTCAGCTTCTCCTACTCACCCCACTCAGGAAACTGAAAACTAGGCAAACATGACCATGAGTATTTTTAATTAATGCAAACAGTTTTGTTTCATCACTTCACTCTGCCTCATTACAATCCTGAGGCTACAACACTGTGTGATCTCTCTGTACATTATAATGCGGGACATGTATTATACAATGTGGCTGGCCAACTTGTATTAGAAAGAGGGTCCCCAAAAGGCCTCCATTCTTGAGCAGAGCACAAGAGACAAGGAATGAGAAAAGTGTCAGCTCAGGACCACGGATGTGCAATTAAGATACAAAAAGCCCTTAGCAAATAGGACACAGGATGGAGCTGTATGGGCTTTGTGCTCAGGGGCCATGCTATGCTGTAAAGACAGAACAGCCTCCGGAAAAGAAGGCATTGCCAGAGGAAAACATTCTTGGCTGCATTCTTATTCCAACAGCACAAGAGCAGTCAAAAGCAGGCACAAACTGTGCATAATGTAAAACCCAGGTAGCAGACACCACAGAGACAGGGGAGGGGATACAGCAATAGGGAGTGAAATAAGCAAAGAGAAGGTAGGCTGAGTAGCATTCATCAAGCAGGAAGCTACAGGCATTGATCTCCATAGACAAAGGGAAGGCAGAACTAAGGGAGAAAGCAAACCACAGTGCCAGGTTTCTTCTTCTGCTCTTGCTGTGCCAGGCTATTGCTAGAAGAGTCTATATGTTCAGGATTTACTGCCATAGATTAATTCACAATAAAGTGACAGGCTGCTCTTTGTTACTGCTTGTTCTGGATTTTTTTAGAATCTTAGCACATATAGGGCTCGAGTCTGCAACCCTTTCTCAGTGCTTTCCCTAATGGTCCTACTAGGTGTAACCTGAAAAGGGCTAAAATGACATTTAGCCCACCAAGCTCTGGGCCTGAGCTGTCCAATGTTTTGAAAAGGAAAGAGAAGAGATGATGCCAGGGGTAGTGGGTGGCCCTCTCAAATATTTTAACCACTCCCATGGACAAGTAGAATAGCTTCATACCATCTGCAGTAAAATCCTTGTTCCACTGCAAATAGTCTCTGCCACCTCTTCGCTCCCATGGAGTAATCATTCTAGCATCACCCCTGGGAAAGCATATTAGAAATCTCATCATTCCTGCATTATAAGTGAATCATAATAACAGATAGTATCGGGTAACCTTCCAGTGCCACCTGTGATTAATACAACTTATTCATATAATTTGTTTTTAAACAGTTGCATTTTTAAAAGGTCATCTCATGTTGTGAGCACTGTATGAAATGCATCAGTGTAAATGCACCAAGACCATTTAATCAGGACACTTCCAGATGGATTTCATTAGTTTCCCCTTGATCATAAACTAATCCTATACAGCACAACCCTTTGATGTTGGGTCAGGGAGGCATGTCATCAGTATATGCACATTTTTCATCTTCTTGCTTTTAAGATGTCCCTCTTGGTTCAACTGGGGGGGTCCTGCCTTTGGCACATAACCTTTTCTTAATGTTAGGTGGTTTCTACATATCCTATAAGCACAATGGGAACTATAGAATTCACATTAAAAAAGAATTAACGTTCATCTTGAACAATGTGGTCCATTGGGCTGGCATGGCTAAGGCACACCAGTTTTAGTGTTCTACAGTATGTACAGGAATAATGTGGCCAGCCCCATATCCAGCCATGTTTTGACTTGCCCACCCCACTTGATCAGTTATCCATTCACAGCTGGGCAGTCTGGAGGTAGCCATCTGGTGTGAGAACAAAGAAAGTCTGTAAACCACTGCTCTCAAGGATGTAGCTGCATTCTGAGGCTGTTTTTAGATGATACGTTGGGTGTCTTTAAACATAACATCAATGGGTGTCTGAATGTGTGTTTTGAACTTGGGCGTCTTTCGACAAAGTTCGGGTGTCAAAACCCCTACGCACGTGTTTGGCCTTTGTGTGTAAGCACCATAACAATTCCAACACCAATTTGGCCAACTGTTGAACATGTAATGTGAACACCATTGCATCAGAAGGTCAATTTGTGTGTTCTGGCTGAACATGTGGCCAATATTGTGTCTAATGATGTTGTGTGGTGTGTTAGCAGGTACAACATGGGGAACGAGGCGGCAGCGCTTATGTGCTGAGATCAGGCGGTGAGCAAAACACCGATTTGCCCCAAGCTGGGCTGTGTGTCTAAGCAGCACCACGTGGTGAACACAGGGTCAAACACCTGTTCATATCAAGGTCAAAACACACATTCACACACCTGTTGACATTGTGGGCATCTTTAGACATAACAAAGATTGGGTGTCAAACCCCCTAAGCATGTGTTTGGCCGTTGTGTGTAAACACCATAACAATCGCAACACCAATTTGGCCCCCTGCTGAACACACGAGAACACCATTGCATCACAAGGACAATTTGCGTGTTCCAGCTGAACACATGGCCAACGTTCTGTCTAATCATATCGCGTGGTGTCAGCAGGTACAACACTGGGAACAAGGTGGCAGCACTTGCGTGCTGAGATCAAAACACCGATTTGCCCCAAGATGGGCTCTGTGCAGAATTTGTGTGTTCTGGCTGAAGCAGCACCACATGGTGAACACAGGGCCAAACTGGTGTTCATATTAAGGTCAAAACACACATTGAGACACCCATTGATGTTATGTCTAAAGACACCCTGTGTCTAATAATATGGTGTGGCATGTTAGCAGGTATAACATGGGGAACGAGGTAGCAGTGCTTGCATACTGAGATTGGGTGTCAAGCAAAATACCGATTTGCCTCAAAATGGGCTGTGTGTCTAAGCAGCGCCACATGGTGAACACAGGGCCAAACCAGTGTTCATATCAAGGTCAAAACACACATTCAGACACCCGCTGATGTTATGTCTAAAGACACCCTATGTCTAAAGACACCCCTTGATATGTACACCGGTTTGGCACTGTGTCACCATGTGGCTCTGCTTAGACACACAGCCCAGCATGGGGCAAATCAGTGTTTTGCTCGCTACCCAATCTCAGCATGCAAACGCTGCCACCTCATTCTACATGTTGTACCTGCTAAGATGCCACACAATATCATTAGAAACAATGTTGGCCACATGTTAAACTGAAACATGCAAATTGTCCTTGTGATGCAATGGTGTTCACATCACGTGTTCAACAGGTGGCCAAATTAATGTTGCGATTGTTATGGTGCTGCTTACACACAACGGCCAAACACGTGCTTAAGGGTTTTGACACCTAATCTTTGCTATGTCTAAAGATGCCCATTTATAATGTTCTACTGGTTTTTATGTCGTTATAAAGGTGATTATCTATAAAGCTGGGGGAATGCGAGAGGTGGGCAGAGAGCAGCAGGTTGCCATGACAGCCACTGGGGGAGGCGCCCAGAACTCCTGCGAGAGACGGGACTTCGCAGGCGCCATTTTAGAATCCCCCGCTTGCCACCTTAGTCTGTTGCAATGGTGAGTGAGGGACCAGCACACAGCAGCATGGAGACCTTGGAACCACGTGGCTGGGCCTGGGAGCGGGCCGGGTTGATTAAACTTATCGTCGGGCGGTGGGGGACCTGCCCCCACCTGCACACTTGGGCCGGTTGGTGACTACGGCTGGCGAGGCTGCTAGGAGGGAGGGCTCCACGGTTTCTGTGCAGCCATGTGGTCCACCGGGGGGAGGGGCGGCTTAAAACCAGCGGCAACTGGGTCGCAAAAGGCTCAGTGACACGCAATGATTTCTCTCCTGGGCTCCCGCGCAAAAGGGGAATAGTGCCATTGGGGCTGTGACAGCACAGCGGAGGCCCTCCTGCCCTCCCCTTTTTTCTCCGGCTTGCTCAGTGATGTGGCTGCAGCCTCCCCTAGTGCACCCAGATGGGCCTCGGGCCCCCACTCGGGGACACAACAGCATGTTTCGGCCCACTGCCCCCCCCCCCCGCAGCAGCTCACAGAGGCAGGGCCGGTAACCCCCTGCCCTCTCCTGCCTGCGGGACATTGGGGGGCGGGGGCTGCCCTTGGCCCCAGCAGCGTGCTACTGGCTCACTGCCTCCATGGCATTTCTCAGTGTCGGGGCTGCTAGCCCCCCTGCCCTCTCCCTTGGAAGGCCCGTCCTTTGCCCTGGCTCCCCCCCCCCGCCTCGTATCCCTGAGGGCTGCATCGGGGGTGTTTTGGGGAATGGCAAGTACATTGATATCTTTGCACTCCTTTTCAGTGACCCCATTCCCGACCCATAGGAGAAGGAAGAAAGAAAGGACCAGGAAAAATTCAAAAGGCCAAAAGTCGAGCACAATTGGGCCAATTGGACGGCAGTCTTTACTATCTACTTGGGAATGACCCTTTATAGGTTCCCTGAGCGTGGGGTGGAATTGGTGAAGTACTTGGACATTGTCCGGCAGGCATATGACACTGGTGGCCCCGGAGTTTGGCCGCGCTACGACAAAGCATTTTGCCGTAGGGCAGCCAACAATCCATCTTTGAAGTGGCTGGAGTGCAGCAGCAACCCAAGCTATGCCCCACAAGTGGACAGCGGTCATGTCCTTGCCAAAGCTGGGGGCACGCACCAGAGCAACGGGCCGTGGGGGGGGATGGGCCAGGCCGTCCCTGGGTGGCTCGATGTGCTGGGATTACAATAATGGCAGTAAATGTTTTCGCTTCCCCTGCAGATTTAAACATGCATGCACCCAATGTTCAGGTGCCCACTCCGCCTCAAATTGCAGCAAGTTCAGGCAGAATGGGGCAAGGAATAAGGGCCAGTCCGGCCCTAAGCAGGGCCCATCTGGCCACTCCAGCACCCCTTTCGTGGTGGGAAAGGGACCAAACTCCAGTACAGCTTGAGAACCTAAGGGCAGTCATTCACAACTACCCAGATCCCGCAATTGTGGAGTATGTAGTGGAAGGCTTTAGGCATGGTTTCAGAATCCCAAAGCTAGGACCCCACTACCACTTAGGTGCCAAGAACCTGAAATCAGTGAGAGGGAACGAGCACTTAGTTCAAGGTAAAATCAATAAAGAGGTACAGGAAGGTACAGGAAGGTAGGATACAGGGCCCTTTCGATACAATTCCCATGCCCAACCTCAGAATCTCTCCCTTAGGCATTGTCCCAAAAAAAGACTCCTAGTGCTTTTCTCCTTATTCATCATCTTTCCCACCCGAAGGGCGAGTCGGTGAATGATGCTATACCTTGGGAGCTGTGCTCCATCAAATACGCATCATTCAACTTGGTGGTCGAAATGGTATGGGCTTGCAGACAAGGGGCTCTCCTCGCGAAGTGCGATATTAAATCGGCATTCTGTCTGTTGCCAGTCCACCCCGGTGACTTCGAGCTGCTGTGAATGGAATTCCAAGGCAAGTTCTACTTTGATAAGGCGATACCCATGGGATGCTCGATCTCATGTGTGGCCTTTGAGAAGTTCAGCTCGGTGCTGGAGTGGGTGGTGGCCTGGCGGGCAGGGCGGAGCCATATCACCCATTATTTGGATGATTTCCTCTTCGCAGGAAGGGTAGACACCCCACAGTCCGAACACCTGCTGCGCACATTCCAGGAGATAGCCAGGGAGCTCAGGGGCCCCCTGGCTCCCCAAAAAATGGAGGGACCAACATCTAAATTGACTTATTTGGGCATAGAACTTGATACAGAGCATTGACTTTCATGGCTGCCAACAAGTAAGCTACAGACCCTACGGTCTGCAATAGCAGCCGTACGGGTCATGCCAAAGGTAACCGTTCATCAGCTTCAGTTGCTCACAGGCAGCCTGAACTTCATTTGCAGGGTCATTGCCCTGGGGAGAGCTTTCATGTCCCGCCTGTATGCGCTTATAGGAGGCGACTGTCCCCCGCATGAGCACATCAGGGTGACGAAGGAGATGCAGGAGGATTTGGCTATCTGGGATGTCTTTTTACAAGACTACAACGGGGTCAGTTTCTGGAGGCAGTGGCTTCTACTAGAAGCCGAGCTGCAGATCAACTCCGATGCGGCAGGTGGGCACAGTTTTGGGGTCTATTTTAGGGGACGATGGTGTGCAGCGCCTTGGCCGGCAGACTGGGAGGTGGCAGGGATTACACGGGATTTGACCTTTCTGGAATTCTTCCTCATAGTAGTGGTGGTCAAATTGTGGGGGAACGAATTCTCCAACCGGAGAGTCAGGTTTTGGTGTGATAACTTGGCTGTCGTTCATGTTATCAACAAACTATCATCTAAATCAGTGAGGATGATGAGATTGGCCTGGGTCTTTGTGGTACGGTGCTTAAGAATGAACATAATGTTTATGGTCAAGCATGTACCTGGTATTAACAACAGCATAGCCGATGCACTTTCTCAATTCCAGACAGAACGATTTTGCCTGCTTGCCCCAGAAGCTAGGGAGGAGCCAGACTCATTCCTGAGCGACATGTGGAACCTTGTATATTAGACCTCTTTCAGACAGTCCAGGGTTCCCTTGCCCCTAGAACCAGGAGGGCATACGAAACGGCATTCTCCAAATTTCAGGATTTCAGGTTCCAGACTAGTTGGCCCCGGGGTTTCCCCATCCCCGAAAGCCAAATGCTGCCCTATCCTTTGTAACGAGGGCCTAGCACCAGGCACCATTGCTGGGAAAATAGCGGCGATATCTTTTGCTAGCCGGGCCGCGGGTTATCCTTCCCCGGACAATGATTTCTTTATGAGCCAGATGCGGGAAAGCTGGTCCAGAGAGACCCCACCAGTGCAGGACAGTCGAGACCCCATTACGCCCCAGCTGTTGACTCGCATAATCGGCATACTACCTAAGGTATGTTCAGCGGGCTGGGAAATCCAGCTTTTCACCACAGCATTTCGGGTCGCCCTGTTCAGGGCATTCCGGACAAGTGAACTGGTACAGAACTTGAGAACCGACGCGTCAGCCAGGGCCCTACAGATCCGGGACGTGGGGTGGGAAGGCAGAGCTCTTACTCTCCATTTACGATGGTCAAAGACCGACCAGAGAGGAAGAGGACAGTTGATAAAACTTTATCCCATCGCCCTCGTCACTAACTGTCCGGTCCGGGCAATGACTGAGGGTGTATTTAAGTCAGCGCCCCCTGGCCCCTTATCTAGGCATGAGGATGGGAGCCCTCTTACTCGTTACCAGGTTGGGGCTGTGCTCAGCATGTGTGTGAGGGAGCTGGGCCTCGATCCCCTGCGGTACAGTTCACATTAATTCAGGATCGGGCTTACCAGCCAGCACATACAGCAAATTGGCAGATGGCGATCCCAGGCCTACAGAACATATGTGAGGGATACGCAAACGTGGTGGGTAGGACACCACGCTGGAATGATGGGGGGCGGCACAGGCATGAGAGTCACAAATGTCTTCTCTTGCAGACGTGCCAGCCCCGCAAACCAGGATGGTAGTGTGGATCATCGGCCACAGCATCATTCACTGGGCAGCAAAGATGGCCGCACGCAGCAGGTGGGGCACCCAGCTGGGCCTCAGTAATCGGGCCAAAGTGATCTGGTTGGGTAAGTGCGGCATGCTCTGGGAGCAATTGCTCCCAACGCTGTCTGAGGCATGGAATAAACATCCACCCCCAGGAATTTTAGTCATACACTTGGGAGAGAACAACCTGCCCAGGGCAACTGGGCTCTGGCTTGCAAAAAGGGCGAAGTCTGATCTCAAGTTGGTGCAAGAGCATTTCCCAAAAAGTGCGGTGGTATGGTCTGACATGCTGCAGTGTAGGGTGTGGGTCAAGGCTGACCACCCTGGGAGGGTAGACAGAACGAGGAAGAGGTTCAACCACGAGATAGGACCCTGGCTGAAAGCTTGTGGGGGAGGGGAAGAGTCCCTAGGGCACGACGATATTCGGTTCAATAAGGACGAGTTATACCAGGCTGACGGGGTCCACCTGTCTGACGCAGGGTGTCATTTGTTTCTTGGGGTCCTGAAAGCCAAGCTAACCGAAATGATTGGTAAGCGGGAGGAAATGGCGGCGAACCAGCCAAGCAATGCTGGTGGTTCTAGTGGAGGGGGAATGAGCTTGCTAGGGGAGTTACGAAGGGTACACAGTGCAGAGGTATAGGCGGAGCAGAAACATCTCCTTAACAGATGGGTCATGCCATACATAGCTGCACAGTGCGGCCAACCGTATGGTCATCCCCGGGCAAGAGGCGAATGGCCGGACCCACTGGGCAGACAATGGCCGGACCCACTGGGCAGACAATGTGCCAAACAGGGGAGTAACGGTGCCCGCATCCTTGTTTCACCCCCATAACAGATGTTAGGTGCGAGCAATTCACCCGGCACGGGGAGACCCGGGACCGCAGCAGGGCGCAGGTTAACGTTGGGGAGTGAGGGAAGGAAGGTTTCACCCGGGCTTCGCCCGAGGAAGCCCAGTGCAGTTAGAAGTGTAATGAACGAGGTTCACCTGGCTAGGATAGTATGGGGACCTCCTGGATGCGGAAACAGTGAAGTAACAGGACCCCAGTTAAAGGGGGGAAGCGGGGGGGGCTACCCATTCCCCCTTTGGATGTAAGCTAATCAATAAAGAGTGCGGCCGTTCTATCCCACACTTGTGTCCTCGTCTTCCTTCTTGGGGTGCGCCGACAAAACACTATACACAGTTTCCACATAACCTTTCAGTAGCTCCCTGCAGCGTTGTGATCTGCAAATCCTACTGTAATTTACTCCCTGTGTTCAGTGCCTAATTTGTAAAATAATACTTGCCAGGGCTCAAGCCTGCCCTAGTGTTCAAGCCCCCTTCCCCAGAAACTGTCAGATATTGGCCCTTTCACATTTCAGGGTGCACACTCCTACCAGGAATATCATTTGTATCCAATTCCATTCCTTCGCTCAGCAGGCATCCCATAATTCCTAGAAAACTACAGAGATTCCTCAGTTTCATGGAGATTCTCAACACACAAAGTAAGCATCAATTACAAGAAGAGCGTAGGAGAGGCTGTTGCATCGGCATCTTCTCAGGAGTAGGTTCCTTCTGTTATATATTGTGAAAAAAACATGCAAGATGGTTGAAAAGACAGGCAGACTGATTTGGAAAAAAATGTGGTCAGCTATAGACAGGGATAAAAGGAGTCCTTGGAGTTAGGAGGCTATTTTGTGATCTACCCTCTTTGGTGCTTAAAGTAGCACTTTCTGTGTTGACCTTGGACTGTTTAGACTGTCATTGGCTCTCATAACTTAAAGAGCACGCAATCCTTGTTTTCTTCCCTCCACAAGTTGGCTTCCTCTTTCCACCTTTTTACCTCCCTAGTTTCTTTTCCTGCTTCTACTTCCCTGTTTACCCAGGTCAGATCCCTAGCCCAACTTCAACTTTGTGATGCTGAGCTGAGATATCAGAAAGTAGCCCTAAAAGATATGTCAGGAGTGGGAAGGGCCAGGCAGGTGGGTGAGGTGCTAGAGAATGAGATAGGAAGAAGTACTGATTCTTGGCTGGTGCAATTTCCTAAGGGACTGCCACAGTTGTGCTCAGCCAACTCCTAGGCAATTCTCTCTCCAGACGAGAAGCTGACTGTATTTATTTATATAGACCCTGTGGCACACTCCTTCCCAGCTCACAACCGGTGGATGCTCTCACTTTTGCTTGCAATGCTTAGATTGTGAGATCTTTGATACAGAAAATAACACTGTTGTTAGTTTTTGAGATACCTCACCATCTGGAGTGAAAGAATCATCCACAGATTTGTTCTATATGGGGAGAAAGAGGGGAAAGAAGGGAGAATTTGATCTCAGCCTCTGGAATGGAACCAAACAGTTTACTATTGAGATAAATATGTGGTAAAAAAACATATTTCTTACTCTGCTGAAGTGCACCGAGGTTCTCTCTGCAATTACAGGAAATGCAGATAGAGTGTCCCTGCCCTCTGGTGGCCAACAGAGACAAAGTAGTGTACAGAAAGTAAAGTGAAGGCATTTCAACTCCACAAAAGTTTTAAGAGTCCATGATATTATTTATGGTTGTAAAAAAATTATGGTCATTCCCCTAGAAACATTTAACAGGGCCAGAACAGCTCTGAGACACCCTATGGTCCACTTCAAGTTTACCAATGTGAAATTACCTTTACACTGTAGGATTACCAATTTGGTAACACCAATATATCGTTTTCCCTAGTTGGTCCTTCAACTGCCAAACAAACAACTTGCTTGCATTAGCCGCCAAATTCACATCGTGCATATAAAATGAAATACACTACAGCATGTGAGTACTGGGACAAGTGAGCGGGTGTACACTTTTCCTTCCCCTTGGGTAAACCTGTTACCTTCCTTTGAGCTATTTCTAACAAACACTCTGATGCTGGGAAAATCAATCCTCAAGTTAGAAGTACTTCTTGGTGATCTCAAGTGTTCCCATGAGAATTACAGATCATAAAATATGTATATGGTGCTCGGTTGGTTGTTTTTAAATTATGTAGAAGCGTGGCATTTTGTCTATTGTATTTCTGTTGGCTTAAATATAAACAGAAGAAAAACAGTGTTGGAAAAGTAAAAAGTGAAGGGCGGAATAGGAAATGGTAGTGCAACAGAAAAGAAAGAATGGGCAGGTGTTCAGTCTCTAAAATACATGTCAATAAATAAATAGGGAATCATCAATAACCCCAGGATTGTGGTGGAATTATCCTTACACAGGGCAAGCTCTTACGGAAGCATGGATAATACAAGTTTTGCCCTCAATTGTAAAGATCTAGAAAGCTCCAGTGAAATCAATGGGTCACACTTGATTTTACANAGTGCAGGACAGTCGAGACCCCATTATGCCCCAGCTGTTGACTCGCATAATCGGCATACTACCTAAGGTATGTTCAGCGGGCTGGGAAATCCAGCTTTTCACCACAGCATTTCGGGTCGCCCTGTTCAGGGCATTCCGGACAAGTGAACTGGTACAGAACTTGAGAACCGACGCGTCAGCCAGGGCCCTACAGATCCGGGACGTGGGGTGGGAAGGCAGAGCTCTTACTCTCCATTTACGATGGTCAAAGACCGACCAGAGAGGAAGAGGACAGTTGATAAAACTTTATCCCATCGCCCTCGTCACTAACTGTCCGGTCCGGGCAATGACTGAGGGTGTATTTAAGTCAGCGCCCCCTGGCCCCTTATCTAGGCATGAGGATGGGAGCCCTCTTACTCGTTACCAGGTTGGGGCTGTGCTCAGCATGTGTGTGAGGGAGCTGGGCCTCGATCCCCTGCGGTACAGTTCACATTAATTCAGGATCGGGCTTACCAGCCAGCACATACAGCAAATTGGCAGATGGCGATCCCAGGCCTACAGAACATATGTGAGGGATACGCAAACGTGGTGGGTAGGACACCACGCTGGAATGATGGGGGGCGGCACAGGCATGAGAGTCACAAATGTCTTCTCTTGCAGACGTGCCAGCCCCGCAAACCAGGATGGTAGTGTGGATCATCGGCCACAGCATCATTCACTGGGCAGCAAAGATGGCCGCACGCAGCAGGTGGGGCACCCAGCTGGGCCTCAGTAATCGGGCCAAAGTGATCTGGTTGGGTAAGTGCGGCATGCTCTGGGAGCAATTGCTCCCAACGCTGTCTGAGGCATGGAATAAACATCCACCCCCAGGAATTTTAGTCATACACTTGGGAGAGAACAACCTGCCCAGGGCAACTGGGCTCTGGCTTGCAAAAAGGGCGAAGTCTGATCTCAAGTTGGTGCAAGAGCATTTCCCAAAAAGTGCGGTGGTATGGTCTGACATGCTGCAGTGTAGGGTGTGGGTCAAGGCTGACCACCCTGGGAGGGTAGACAGAACGAGGAAGAGGTTCAACCACGAGATAGGACCCTGGCTGAAAGCTTGTGGGGGAGGGGAAGAGTCCCTAGGGCACGACGATATTCGGTTCAATAAGGACGAGTTATACCAGGCTGACGGGGTCCACCTGTCTGACGCAGGGTGTCATTTGTTTCTTGGGGTCCTGAAAGCCAAGCTAACCGAAATGATTGGTAAGCGGGAGGAAATGGCGGCGAACCAGCCAAGCAATGCTGGTGGTTCTAGTGGAGGGGGAATGAGCTTGCTAGGGGAGTTACGAAGGGTACACAGTGCAGAGGTATAGGCGGAGCAGAAACATCTCCTTAACAGATGGGTCATGCCATACATAGCTGCACAGTGCGGCCAACCGTATGGTCATCCCCGGGCAAGAGGCGAATGGCCGGACCCACTGGGCAGACAATGGCCGGACCCACTGGGCAGACAATGTGCCAAACAGGGGAGTAACGGTGCCCGCATCCTTGTTTCACCCCCATAACAGATGTTAGGTGCGAGCAATTCACCCGGCACGGGGAGACCCGGGACCGCAGCAGGGCGCAGGTTAACGTTGGGGAGTGAGGGAAGGAAGGTTTCACCCGGGCTTCGCCCGAGGAAGCCCAGTGCAGTTAGAAGTGTAATGAACGAGGTTCACCTGGCTAGGATAGTATGGGGACCTCCTGGATGCGGAAACAGTGAAGTAACAGGACCCCAGTTAAAGGGGGGAAGCGGGGGGGGCTACCCATTCCCCCTTTGGATGTAAGCTAATCAATAAAGAGTGCGGCCGTTCTATCCCACACTTGTGTCCTCGTCTTCCTTCTTGGGGTGCGCCGACAAAACACTATACACAGTTTCCACATAACCTTTCAGTAGCTCCCTGCAGCGTTGTGATCTGCAAATCCTACTGTAATTTACTCCCTGTGTTCAGTGCCTAATTTGTAAAATAATACTTGCCAGGGCTCAAGCCTGCCCTAGTGTTCAAGCCCCCTTCCCCAGAAACTGTCAGATATTGGCCCTTTCACATTTCAGGGTGCACACTCCTACCAGGAATATCATTTGTATCCAATTCCATTCCTTCGCTCAGCAGGCATCCCATAATTCCTAGAAAACTACAGAGATTCCTCAGTTTCATGGAGATTCTCAACACACAAAGTAAGCATCAATTACAAGAAGAGCGTAGGAGAGGCTGTTGCATCGGCATCTTCTCAGGAGTAGGTTCCTTCTGTTATATATTGTGAAAAAAACATGCAAGATGGTTGAAAAGACAGGCAGACTGATTTGGAAAAAAATGTGGTCAGCTATAGACAGGGATAAAAGGAGTCCTTGGAGTTAGGAGGCTATTTTGTGATCTACCCTCTTTGGTGCTTAAAGTAGCACTTTCTGTGTTGACCTTGGACTGTTTAGACTGTCATTGGCTCTCATAACTTAAAGAGCACGCAATCCTTGTTTTCTTCCCTCCACAAGTTGGCTTCCTCTTTCCACCTTTTTACCTCCCTAGTTTCTTTTCCTGCTTCTACTTCCCTGTTTACCCAGGTCAGATCCCTAGCCCAACTTCAACTTTGTGATGCTGAGCTGAGATATCAGAAAGTAGCCCTAAAAGATATGTCAGGAGTGGGAAGGGCCAGGCAGGTGGGTGAGGTGCTAGAGAATGAGATAGGAAGAAGTACTGATTCTTGGCTGGTGCAATTTCCTAAGGGACTGCCACAGTTGTGCTCAGCCAACTCCTAGGCAATTCTCTCTCCAGACGAGAAGCTGACTGTATTTATTTATATAGACCCTGTGGCACACTCCTTCCCAGCTCACAACCGGTGGATGCTCTCACTTTTGCTTGCAATGCTTAGATTGTGAGATCTTTGATACAGAAAATAACACTGTTGTTAGTTTTTGAGATACCTCACCATCTGGAGTGAAAGAATCATCCACAGATTTGTTCTATATGGGGAGAAAGAGGGGAAAGAAGGGAGAATTTGATCTCAGCCTCTGGAATGGAACCAAACAGTTTACTATTGAGATAAATATGTGGTAAAAAAACATATTTCTTACTCTGCTGAAGTGCACCGAGGTTCTCTCTGCAATTACAGGAAATGCAGATAGAGTGTCCCTGCCCTCTGGTGGCCAACAGAGACAAAGTAGTGTACAGAAAGTAAAGTGAAGGCATTTCAACTCCACAAAAGTTTTAAGAGTCCATGATATTATTTATGGTTGTAAAAAAATTATGGTCATTCCCCTAGAAACATTTAACAGGGCCAGAACAGCTCTGAGACACCCTATGGTCCACTTCAAGTTTACCAATGTGAAATTACCTTTACACTGTAGGATTACCAATTTGGTAACACCAATATATCGTTTTCCCTAGTTGGTCCTTCAACTGCCAAACAAACAACTTGCTTGCATTAGCCGCCAAATTCACATCGTGCATATAAAATGAAATACACTACAGCATGTGAGTACTGGGACAAGTGAGCGGGTGTACACTTTTCCTTCCCCTTGGGTAAACCTGTTACCTTCCTTTGAGCTATTTCTAACAAACACTCTGATGCTGGGAAAATCAATCCTCAAGTTAGAAGTACTTCTTGGTGATCTCAAGTGTTCCCATGAGAATTACAGATCATAAAATATGTATATGGTGCTCGGTTGGTTGTTTTTAAATTATGTAGAAGCGTGGCATTTTGTCTATTGTATTTCTGTTGGCTTAAATATAAACAGAAGAAAAACAGTGTTGGAAAAGTAAAAAGTGAAGGGCGGAATAGGAAATGGTAGTGCAACAGAAAAGAAAGAATGGGCAGGTGTTCAGTCTCTAAAATACATGTCAATAAATAAATAGGGAATCATCAATAACCCCAGGATTGTGGTGGAATTATCCTTACACAGGGCAAGCTCTTACGGAAGCATGGATAATACAAGTTTTGCCCTCAATTGTAAAGATCTAGAAAGCTCCAGTGAAATCAATGGGTCACACTTGATTTTACAGCAACGTTTGGTCTTGTTTGTTTTAGTTTCAGAACCTCTTACCAGAAGAAAAGTATTTCAAGGAACTAATCAACCTGGAGGTGCATATTTTATAATATCTCTTTGTTTGCTAGTGGCTTCTGAGTTTTACAAATGGTTGAATATTGAAATTTAGGGTGAAAACAGATGGGGCTGGACCCGCGTGGAGTGTGGGATTGGTCCGGGGAACCTCCATGCAACCACCACTCCTGGGGTGAACGTGGCACCCCAACAAATGGGCTGATACCACACTCTGCCCCTCCCCCCCCGAGATGTGGTTGCTACCTGGGACACTCTAGTTGCTGCTCCTGGGACTCTATGGTCCCGGAGGACCTGAATGCGTGCAGAGGCTGCGCGCACCCCAATAGACAGGGCAGCCATGTGGGTGCATCGTGGCCCACCAGAACAGATCGGAGGTGGCCATGGGAAAGTGTGGTACCCTGGGGTGACCTCCACGGCATCATTGGCGGACAATGCCGTGACTAGTAGCCCTGTGGCGGGTGGGTGGTGAACATCTGGCAGGCACCTAATAGACAGATTCGTAGCCACAGAGCTGCTGCTGACTATTCTATGTTACCACCTTGTCTGTTAACACCCCTTATTGAGACTCTTGGGCTGCAGTCCTGAAACCATTTACATTCTTTTAGGTTCACCTTCTGCCCTGTAACTAAGCTAAGCATGTGTAACTGCAAGTTCACAACTTCTTGGATGTATTCCTCTCTCTCCCTCTGTTCCCCTCCCCTTCATCTCCCCCTCCCTTGTCTCTTGGATTGTAAAACCACTGGGGCAAGGACCAGTCTATAACTGTAAAGCACCAGATACATTGTTGTCACTATATAAATACTTAATAATAATACAATTTCAAGTAGTCCAAGTAAGTATTTCAAAGATTGCAACAGACCATCTCCACTTTATGAGCGCAATCCAGCTCCATACAAGTCAATGTGACTTCAATAAAAGCTGGATTGCACATGAATTCCTATTAACATTGATGTTAATTGTAATCATAACACCTAAGGGGAGTGGGGGGGAGAATGTGGCCCTTCTGAGATACACACAACTAACGTTAATTGTTTGCTGTGTTGGTCCCAAATATGATTGGTTGGTACAGGATTCAAACTAGTACAGATGATACTTTCCATTGGACCAATGTCCACTGAGCTACACAGAACCCTTCCTCTGGAGGGGGGGATTGGGGGAGGGAGTCAGAACAGAAACTGAACTAAATGCAGCCTAGATTTGATTAACCTATGATACCATTTTGATGAACACATGATCAGATGATATCAATACAGGTGTCATCTTGACGAATTTGTCTCCCATTTCAGTATTTGGAGCAGTAATACAAACAATGGATGTGGAGAGAAATCCTTTGTCAAGTGGCCTGTATTAAACAATCCAGTCGCAGTCACCTGCTGTTAGGCAAACCTATCACTACAACTTGTTTTAAATATCCAGCAGTGGCATCCTCTCTGCCTTTTCATACATTCACAGGACTTACAGTGCAAGAACTTTGCATTTTGTAGCTCCCAATATCTTACAGCGTCCTCCCTATTTCTCTGCACCAATGACAATCTGGCACATTTCTGCTCTCTCATTAGTAGCTCTCATTTTCACTCTCTTTTGTTAATTTCAGGACTGTAAAAATCCACTTGCCTCTGGTGAGTAGACTTTGAGCTGGTGAGGGAATCTTCATAACCCTGGGCATTCTCCCCCTACTGAATGACCCAGCCTGGCTAGTAATCTTTTATACTAGGCTAGTGGATTATTTATGTATTTTTACATACATCTCTCTTCCTATGAGTCCCAACCCTTGTCTTATCTATTGTAATCTGTAAGCCCTCTGGGGCAGGGACCTGTCCCTAATCATGACTATTCAGTATCAGACATGCTGTATGAGGGTCTGATATTCTGAACCCCTGTGCCTACAGGCCAGTGATTGTGCTGCAGGCAGGTTCCAGGAGAGTGTGGGAGCAAATCCCATTGAGCAGGATTCATGTCAAGCTACCTGCCAGTCCCCACATTATCCCAGTAGAGGATCGTGCCCTATACAAAGTCAAGACCTCAGTCTGTAAGTATCATTTATCTCTATTTGGCTTTGTGAAGCTATTACTCAAAATAAAGTAGTATTATATTTATACTTTTATTAGGAGGACAACGAGCTGCGTTGCAGGAGGGGCGGGGTATAAATTTATAAAATAAATAAATAAAATAAATAAAAAGTTTTTGTTTCCAGATGTCACACCAACTGATCTTCCATGAGCCTCTCACTATATATTTTGTATGCCAAGTTGAAGACCATGAAAATACATCATAAAGAAGCCAAACTGAAGCAAGATGATAAAAATTAGGTTACATTATCTGAAACAGAAAAATCTCAAAATTGAGTAGGAGTATTATTTTGCTGCTCCATTGTGTCAAATGTTACTGCCGCAACAGAGAGAATGTGTCAGCCCGAGGCATTCCCCTCTTTTCCTACAGTCTTCCTTGTGGCACGGGTCATGAAAACCTTTCCCATTCTACACCCCATAGGCTTCCATCCTCTCAGCATGCACCACACAGACAATTTATCTCAAGGTTAAAGAGAATACATATTGGCATAAAAAATGACTTGCACTGACATAGAAGGGTAATGACTTGATTTCCAATTATGACACCCTACAGATTCAGCTGTGCATATGAACACCTGCCAGAGACAAAGCTTACTGCCCTAATATTAATACAGTGAAGCAAAAATGCATGTTAGAAGTAATTTCTATAAATAAATAAATAAATTTGTGGAATGTACCATATTTTAAAAGGAGAAAATGTGTCTAGTCCTTTAGAGTTACGATTACAAAGTAATTGCCAGAACTTTGAACACAAAAGTCACATGCATATGTGTAGAATGTATAGTAACTCAATAAGCACTGGAAGGACCAATATAAAGTTAAAAATAATTTTATATGTTTCTTTGTTTGTCTCAGCTAGTTGTATTATTAAAAATGAATTGTTTAAATATCATCTCTTTTCCACTATTCAGTGCTGTTCCTTTAATTTTTGGCTTTATCTCCACACAATTAATTAGGCTAATTGGTTTCTTTATGGGCTAAAGTAATTTTCTAGTGAATTCTACTTTCAGCAGGCTCATTCCCACGGTGGAGGAAGTAACATAGAACCTGATGGGAGAGTAGGTCAGCATGGGTTTGCTTGCCATGCAAACCTGCTTCACACAACCTACCTCCCGCCCTCCATGGAGGAAAATGACACAGACCACCTTCCATATTGCTTTCATGTGAATGAGTCTCATGAAGCAACACACTGTTATGTTGTTTGGGTTGTAAACATAGCAGGGGATTGTTTATTTCTTAGAAAAAGCATAATGGTTATTATTAACCTGTGTAAAATGCTCAATTGAAAGGTTAAAAGTACTTTATAGGAGTTTAGAGTTATTGTTTTTTCCATAAATTGACAGAAACTGGCTGTTCTCCAAAGGAATCATGAGAGTTTACAAACCAAGGGAGATACAGAACCAGGTTAAAGACAGCTGCTGAGGATTTTTCAGAGACCATGTCAACATGTAAGGTAAAAAATCAATCAATCAATTTTGAGTTCAAATAAGCGTTTCAGAAAATCATAAACCTACTTACTATTATATTCATCCAATATGCCAGTTAGGGTCCTGATTCAGGAAGCATTTAAACATGGACCAAATTCTTCCCTACTCAGCAAAACACTTAACTGGATGCTTCATGTGCTTAAGCCCTGCTAAAGCCAATGGAACATCATATACTTAAGACTACAGCTAAGCTATTTTCTGAATTCAGGGCTAGCTGGTTTAATAACTATCTTCATTAACTAACAATGGATTTTCTTCATCTGTAAGGGGAAATTGTTACATTTTAAGGTGTGTATGCCTCTAAGAACAGTTTGGCTAAAAATAAAAACAAAAAAGCAACATAGCTCAACTAAAGATGCTACAAACCCATATCACAATATATTATTCATTACACAGGCCCTTTTTAATTGTTTCATAAATGATATCATTCCGGAAATGTCCGGAATAAGATTCCCCTCCCACACCAAAGATCGCAGATAGGCCAGTCGGGTGTCTTTTGTACGCCGACGATGTCATGCTTATGTCCCAGACTCAAGTAGGCCTGCAAAGGCAGATGGCAGCTTTTGCAGAATTCTGCAATGAAAACAAGCTGTTGATCAATTGTACCAAATCCAAAGTCCTGGTCTTTACAAACAGGAGAAAACTGCATAGCTGGAAGATTGAAGGGCATCCTATACAGCAAGTAACCTCCTATCGCTACCTGGGAGTACTATTTCATAAGTCGGACAGATGGAGGGAGCATGTAATGGGGGCCATTGAGGCAGCTAGGGGCCCCTTTGCATGCTCTCCTCTCCTTCTTTACGCGGCAGGGCAGAGATTCATTTACCTTTGCTCTCCAGGCATTCAATAGCAAGATAGGGGGACAACTGCTATATGGGGCAGAATTGTGGGCTTTTTCAGAGGGCCGCAGACTGGATGCAATTCAGGCCAAGTTCCTATCTGCTCTACTTGGTAATCCACCAGGTACTCCCCATGCCATCATCAGACTAGAACTGGGCCAGAAAAGATGGTCTTGTAAGGCCTTGGAAGCCACCTTCAAGTACTGGTGGAAATCCTGCTTCTGCTGCTCTTCGGAGCTGATCTGAGAAATGGTTAGGGATTCCTGGGTAAATCCCAGGATGCTAGAAATTAACTCATACTTGAATTCCATAGGGCTGTCACTTGATTACCTGAACCACAAACCTGTAATGTGATTATGTCACGGGTCAGCGACATTGACAGGCAAACGGAGCTAGGTGTTGTTAATGCTTTCCATCATGTGAGATCATATCGGTTGTGGCTGCCTGAGCAAGGCCAGATCCCCGATTATTTGGGCTCCTCAATAAACATTAGGGCCAAGAGGCTTATTTTCAGAGCCCGGGTGAACTCCCTCCCTTCCAAGGTTTTGGAAGGTCGTATCCAAGGAGTTTCTTTCCTAGACAGGCTATACCCATTTGACGGCTCTGCAGTAGAAATGGTGGTTCACTTTTTTTTTCTCCTGCCATCTATATGATAGTATACGGGAGAAATCTCTCTCCCCATTCATTCAGGATCACCAGGATGTATCAGAATACCATCTTCTAACACTGCTGCTATCCAGTAACGCTCCCCAGATTATCAAGAACATGGCATCCTATATAGGCCAGGATAAGTACAACTTAGGCAAAAGTTCTTAGACTTCAAGATCCCAATAGACAGGCCTCAATCCTAATCTCTTCCCTGATTATCCTGTTACACCTTCAGATTAGGTAAGGGCTGGTTACAGCATTTAATACTGGACCAGCCTACTGGGTGGGGTGGACAGGATTTGAGGTTGTGCAACCAACGGGCTAAGTACCACAATGGTTACTATTATCATGTTTTAAAGTTTTTCCTTATTATGTAAGCCCATACTCAAAAGGCTCCTAGGTATCCCTGTTTGGCAAATTCTTCTGAATGATCATTTAAAGGCTGGCACCCTTTTCAGGGGCCAACATAAGGTTATATTTAGGCTCTCCAGAGCATATGCTTGGTGTGCTTGCTCCGTTTTTGCATGACTTTTCAGCTCTCGTTAATGGTATAATTGATAACAGCTTCACCTTGCTGAACATAGCATTGCCTAGTGACATAGATTGTCCACCAGATACTACTATTCTGGATATTAATAAGCCAATGCAGAGGCCAAGTGCAGCCGCCACAAACCCCGAGAAGGGTAAGGCATTATAATGGAAGAAGCCAAAGCAGGGGTCAAATGTTGCCGCCATAAACCCCGGGAAGGGTAAGGCTATATAATGTAATCATGAATTATAATTTTATTCCTTTTGTATAATTTTGAACACTTTGTATTATCTTTTTTAGCTCTATTTTTATTTAAGCTGTTGTTCAATTTTGTTCGGCCTATGGCCAAACAAATAAAATTTACTACTACTACTACAATAGATTATTTGTTACACAGGCCCTTTTCACAGAGACGCTCTAACACTGATAAAATGGGTGTTACATTTTATTATACATGTTGCAGGACTGCAGGTGTGCTCTATGGGTACCCTGCAACATGTATAATAAAATGTAACACCGATTTTATCAGTGTTAGAGCGTCTGTGTGAAAAGGGCCATAGTATTGATATACCACTGACGTGTTTTGTTGTATGCTAAAAAAAATGGCAGGACCGATGGCCTTTGATGTCCTGACTCCTTGGAGGGTGTTGTACACTAGAAATCTTGGCCATGAGAGTTTATGTACGTTTCATGGTTAAAATTAAAAGACCTGCACTGGCTTGATTGAAGGGAGGTAGGGAGCTTAAGACACATTGGACAAGATTCTTACTCTAAATCAGTGCAGCTCCATTGACTTCCAATTGCTGAGAATCTGGCATTATCCTGAGAACAGGCATTGTACTGGCAGCAGCAACACAAACTTCCCAATACAAGAGGGTGCACTTCTCATGAAGAAAGGAGAATTTATTCTCTGTGTCCCTTCAGTTTTGGGCCTTTGTACTGAGATTGCTAACAAGAGTGCCAATTAGCAGCTATAGTGATGTAGTTTGGTATGTGGATTCGTGCCTGGATAGTTAAGGCATCAAGCACTCTCCATTATAATGCACAAACATTCTATTGCTTATAAAATCAAGACAAATTATGCTATCACTGCAGTTTAGTTTGCATGAAGGGCCACTTGGGTGAGAGGTTAAAACTGTGCAAATGTCAGCCAAATCAGATGAAAAACCATTTGAGATACAGCAGTATAGAAACTGCACACTGCGGAGCAGGTTTTTTGGTCAGTTTCCGATACCTATCTAGTTTTATTGGATTCCATAGGATCAAGACTATTCAAAATTTATTCACTTAAACTCCAGAATCACAAAATTAACCTATGAACATTTATGCTAAATTAAGTTGGCCTTTAATTTTCATATAGAAGGCCATATTCACTGCAGTTTTTAACTGTACTCAACTGTACTTATTTGTTGTACTTCCATTGTTTTCTAAGGCCGCAACCCAGTAACATATGGATGGACAAATGGCCCGTCATACGGAGGATCAATTTTGTGTCTTGGTATCTATAGCTTTGAGATGGGTTTCACGTAGCAAATTTTTTGTTTTTGTCATGCAGGAACATTAACAACAAAGATGATGTTGCAGGGAAATCAGTGGAGATACTGCATGTGTCAAGTCTACAGATCCTGGCCCTATATTAGGAATATGATACAAGAAGGGCATAGAAAATAAACAGTTTGTTAAACTGGCTTTAAATTGCACTTGTCTCTTGTATGGTGTGTCTCTGCATGCCCATGGAGAACTCTTTAATGAGACTAAAAGGTTGTTGAAGACTGCATAGTTTGACCCTGAGAGAAGACAGGTACAGTAGCCTCCTACTCTTTATGAAAATGATTGATTAATAATGCATCATGAGGGTTTTGTTATGGCTTGTTTTGTGTTCTCTGAATTATTTAAACTACTTCAATTAATGAAAGTTTTAAACAAGATTTTACTTAAATCCCAATAAACTATTTTCAACCCACCACTGTCAAAGTGTAAAGTGTATGTAAACACAAACTCTTGCCTTTCTAAATGCTTTTATTGTCTCTGCTGGATTTGTTCAGTGATGTTACCCCTCCAACCCAAAGCAATTTAATGACAGATGCTGATTATAGCCACAAGCATGGTAAAATTTTATCCTAACCAGACTCGATGATGCACCATAACATGAGTTCAGCAATTTCAACTAAATGGAGCCCATGGTCAGATGATGACAGGAGAGTGCAGGAATAGTTCTGGCCTTCTGTTTCCTTTCTTTGTCCCCCTGCAGCCGAGAATGAGGTCCTAGAGCACAAGAATCTGTTCCATAAGCTATTCTGTCATGTAGTCACAGCTCACACTCCATTGTTGGGCCCTTAAGGCTGGGGTTTTCCTGGATCATGTCTTCAATGACACACTACAATCAAGTAATGTGTTTCTATGACACAGAGACTGTCAATAAGGAACCACAATCTTCTCTAACTTAAAAGTTAATTTAAATTACACTTCAAGTGGTTTTTTATGCACAGGAAATTTGAACTGGATATCCGCATACCCTGACTCAGGACAATGTTAAACGTTTGCAAACTGTGGGCTTAGAACAAAAACATTTTGACAAACCGTTGTCAAAGAGGGCAACCAAACCCTGTTATGGCAAATATCTACACATACTGATAATAGTACATGCTAGTGTTGGCAACATCTCAAAAATGGACAATACTTTGGATGCACGGTGGACCAAATCCTGCATTCCTTACTTGGTCTTTAACCTGACTGGCTTCATTGGGAGTTTTGCACATGTAAAACCTTTATGTATAGCTCGAGTAGAGAGATTTTTACCTGAGGTTTTCTGTGCTGAATTCTGATTCCAGAAATCGAAGGAACTGGTCTCGCCCCACTGGATCTTTCAGCACCTCATCAAAGGAGAAGCCCCATCTTTTCACACGTTGCTGACTAGGCTCTTTGCTATAAGAGAGAGAGAGAGGAAAAGTAAGAGTCAATCATGCCTTGTTATATGTTCTCCAAACAGTTTGGATGTCAACTGACTCGACATCCACCAGGGAATTTTCTATGCCATTCTAAAGAACCTGGGAAATACTCGTGTACTAGGAGTAAAGAACTCTAGGGATTCACATAAAGAAACTGGGATGGCATGACACCATAGAGAGAGCAGAAAATGAGAAAGAAAAATGTGGTTGGTCTTTATGGTGTTTGCCTACATTTCAGACAAATAAGGATCCTGTGTGAAAAATGCATGGAAAAGCTGATTTTAAAGGGTCATCATCCTGCATCATGTTTCATCTTGGAATGTTTCCATGACAGCACATGAACCGCTGCATGATTATTTTTGAACACATACTTTTTATCTGTTCAAATGTTTCTTAGCAGCTTCTAATTGCCTCAGGCAAGGATTCTCAGATTGTGATGATCAAACCACTGGTGGTCTGCAGAGCATTTGCTGGTAGTCTGCAGAGAGCTGGCAGGTCACATGGTGCTCTCTCCTTATTTCCTGCTGCTTTAATTGCATTTATAAACTGCCTAAAATACTAGGGATGGGACTTTTGGTTTCGGAAAGAGCCGAAAGTACCCGATAATGGCTATTTCGAATTAATCCAAAATTTTGGTTCCTTTTCAGTATCAGTTGTTTTGGATTGTTTGCATTGATTTTTGTATCGGATTTTTAACATTGTGGTTTTCCCCCATTGAGTTCAATGGGGAAACCACAATGTTAAAAATCTGATACAAAAATCAATGCAAACGATCTGATACAACCGATACCGAAACGAGAACCAAAATACATGAGAACTGAAACCAAAATTAACCGAAACCGAAAGTTTCCCCACAGTCCCACCCTTATAAAATACAATAAGGTCAAAACTGTTAAGAGCAATCAGTGATTTTGTTTGGGTGTCTCAGTGTTCAGGTATCCACTCATGAGACACCTTGAAGGAGCACATTTGGCCTGAATCCATCATTCAATGATGTTGACTTGATACTACCCCCAAATGATACTTGGTCCTGCATGGAACAAAAATGTAGCAGTCCATCATAAGCAGTCTGGGGAGGAATGCTGATCCCTATGGTATCCTACCTCAGTGCCAGCAGTATGGCTGAGGACACTGTGACACCGGGATTCTGGCCTAGTCTTACAGCTGTTAAATGTATGTGCAGATGTGAGGCTTCTAATCCCTGAGTCTGTGATCACAGACAAACAGTGGATCTAATTCTCCAAAGCCTTGGATCTTTCACACCTGTATGAAAAACAACATTCTGTAAAATGTAACTATTCAGATACAGCATTATTTTACACCCATCTTGCAAGGGTATAAGGTGCAAGGCTACAGAATCAGACTTATGCGCTTTCCTTTTTTTTTTTTTTGCCTATTGGTTACATGGCATAGTAACCAGATAATTGTGTGAGTTAGCTTTCAAGTATAGCACAAGCCTCACTAGAACTGTATAACATTAATTTTAAGATGGATTTTAACAAGTAATATGGTTGAAAATATTCACACACACTTTCAACAAAACCCAACAAAAGGAAATGGAAAAATTACTATTTAACTTGCTTTTCAACAGTACTTCTCCAACACTTGTTGATTTTTCACACTGACTTTTGACAATGCAGTATTGTCACACACACACAAAATGAGACATTGGAGACAGTTATGGATTAAATCTGGCCGCAACGCCTTATTGAATACAGAAAGTTTGGCAGTCTGGGTAAATGGGGGAAGGGTAAAACTGAACTTCAGCCGTAACCAATAACAACCCCCAACATTCAGTGTCTTAGCTCAATGGTTTTGCCTGAAGATCCCAGTCCATTCAGCTAACACCGGACCCCCACCTAGTTGGGGTCCAGAGGAAAGTGTCAGGCCCCACCCTCAGCAACGAGGGATAGGGGCGGGTAAGAAGGGGATTCCCCAGAGGCCCCTAAGAGTAAGACCCCCACCCGTAGAAGCGGGTCGATCCCCGCGACCGTCAATAATGCAGCAGGCACAAGCCCCGCTGCATAATAGAGAGCCCCTGTCAGGAGGGGTAGCCCCGCCCCCGTCTCACTCCACACCACAGGCAGAAGCCTCTCCGCGGCAACAGGAGAAGGCACTGAGTGGAGGCCCCGCCCCCCTCCGACGCAGCGCGCGCATAGCAGCGCGGCGTGCGGAGTAGGGGGCGGGGTTTCCAGGCGGAGACCAGCTGGGAGCTTTAAAAACGCCGGCGGGGTAGCCATTCCCCGCCGGTAATCGTGAGAGAAGCTGGCCCCTGGATCTTGTCTACAGCTAAGCTAAGTGTGCTTGTTCTGGTGATTGCCTTGATTGACCTGTGTGATTCCCCTTCCCTGTTGCTCTTGTTCCCCCTTTTGGATTCATTCTTACTGTGTGTGCATTGTGTGCCCCCCACTCCCTGTTGTCCTTCCCATCCCCCCGTCGTAGAGATAGACCTACCTCCACCCGTGCCCCCTTCCTGGACCTCTCGAGCCCCTCCCCCCTCCGGGGAAACCCCCTTCCCAAAGCCTCCCAGCACCCCCCTCCCCGTTCCTATTCCCCCCATTCCCTGTGCTGCACCCCTCCCCTGTTACCGCCTTCCTCGCACTCTGGGCACCCCTCCCTCCACTCACCCTACACTCCGGTTTGGAGCCCCCTTCCTTGTTGGGAGTGCCTGTGTGCAAGGCTGACTCTCCTACTATCCTCCTCTGCTCTGGTTGGCAATACCTCTCTCCACCCCTATGATGACACGGGTTGCCTCGTAGACTTCGAGGAAAGCCCACCTTCTAACCTGAGGGGACTACCGGGAGCCTACCGTACCTCTGGGAGAGAGATTGCCGTCCATCCCTGTCCCCCCGTCAGGGAGTCGTTCCCCACTTGCTACTTCCCCCATCTACACCCTTCCCCCTTCTGTAGCCCCTACGGACCCTCACCTCCCTCCTACCCTTACAGAATTACCGGCACCACCCTTAGACCCTTTAGTATGGAGTCCCATGACCCTGCCCAACAAATACAGGGATTAATACACGCCGTACAGAGCCTGACCATGGAAGTACAGGACCTTAGGAAACAAAATCAGGAACTTCAGGAACATAACCAGTTCTTACAAGCGGCCTTGGAGGGGACTGGGGAAACCCGGGGCAGCCCCCCTGTCCACACCCCTTCGCCCCTTGGGGCGCCCGTTGTTCAGGCCCTCCATGTTTTAGGGCCTCGGGAACCTAAGGCGCCCCAACCAGATAAATTCTACGGGGACAGGCGGGCCTGCCAGGGGTTCTTGGCCCTGTGCGAGCTGGTCTTCCAGACGCAACCCCTTACCTATGGCACTGGCCAAACCAAGGTGGCCTTTATAGCTGGGTTACTTGGGGGGGTTGCTCTGGATTGGGTTACGCCATTGTTGGCCACCAAGGACCCCCTTCTACAGGATTACCCTGAATTTATAAGACAATTTAAAAGCCTATTCGACTATCCCCATCGAGCTAGAGAAGCCTCTCATTCTATTCTTCATATAAAACAGGGACGGTCCCCGCTCCTAGATTACATCACCAGGTTTCGGTGCTTATCATTTGATGTGGGCTGGGATGACGCAGCCCTCCGGGCCTTGTTTCGCCAAGGGTTAGCCGAGGAGATAAAGGATCAGCTAGCAGGAATTGCCGCCTCTCCCGCCTCATTAAATGAGCTAATCACCGTGGCTATACACATAGATGACCGCCTGACGGAAAGGAAGCAGGAGCGCCAGAGGGAGCAAGCAAGAGGAGGAGGGTACCGTAACCCCCGTGTTCCTCTGTCACTACCTGTTCCAGTGCGAGACAACCAAGCCGGGGAACCCATGCAGATAGGGGCCGTGCGAGGACCCTTGACGGCCGCCGAGAAGGAACGGCGACGCCTCCTTCATCTATGCTTCTATTGTGGGGCGAGCACCCACTTCTCCAGGGAGTGTCCGCTAAAACCAGCAAGAGGCCCCCCACCGCCGGGAAACGCCAAGGACCAGGATGGAGAGGGGGCCTCCCGGTGACTTCGTTATTCCCCAATGGCTCGCCCCGGGACCCCCAGACGACCTTTCAACAGCTGTTTATGCCCCTCCTGGTGCAGCTGAGCCCCACAACCTCGCGGGTTGTTAAAGCCTTGATAGACTCTGGTGCCTCGGGCAATTTTATGGACCTCGCCTTTGCGCGAACCTGCAGGATTCCCCTCCAAACGAGACCCCGCGTCGAGACGGTTCAAACTATTGATGGCTCCCCGATCTCCTCAGGACCGGTGTGCGAATGCACTGCACCATTAAGGTGCGTGCTGGGAACACACCAAGAAACGATCCAATTCGACATTATTGCCTCACCCCTCTTTTCTTTGGTATTGGGGTTCCCCTGGCTCTGTCGCCATAACCCCGACGTGGACTGGAGCCGTCGACAACTTCTCTTCAATTCGGCGTATTGTAAAGAACGCTGTCTATATTCGTCCCCGATGCAAGTCGGGATGATGTCGGCAGCTCCGGTGTCCGAGACAACCCAACTGCCCCCCACGTATGACGAGTTTCGAGGGGTCTTTAGCAAGCAAGAAGCGGCCGAGTTGCCCCCCCATCGGCCATACGATTGCCCCATCGAACTTATTCCAGGAGCAGAACCCCCGTATGGGCGAATCTATAATCTCACTCCAGGGGAAACGGAGACCTTATGGCAATATATTAAGGATAACCTCCAGAAGGGGTTTATTAGGCATTTGTCGTCCCCAGCCGGGGCCCCCCTTTTTTTTGTCCCCAAAAAGGAGGGTGATTTACGCCCATGCATTGATTATCGAGGTCTCAATAACCTCACGGTAAAAAACCGCTACCCCCTTCCCCTTATTTCCGAGCTGTTAGGGAAACTCACGGGGGCTCGAGTCTTCACAAAGTTAGACCTGCGGGGGGCATACAACTTAGTGAGAATTAAAGAAGGGGACGAGTGGAAAACAGCCTTCCGCACACGGTTCGGGCATTTCGAATATTTAGTGATGCCTTATGGATTGGTTAACGCTCCGGCAACCTTCCAGCATTTTATAAATGATATCTTTCGGGACTTATTGGACACCTTTCTTGTGGTATATCTGGATGATATATTAATATTTTCACAGAGTCTACAAGAACATCTCAACCACGTACGACTCGTCCTCCATCGATTGAAAACACATAAATTGTATTGTAAAATAGAAAAGTGTGTATTTCACGCCAGTGTCGTGCCTTTTTTGGGGTTTATTGTCTCAGCACAGGGGATCCAAATGGACCCTAACAAGGTCACAGCGATTCACCGATGGCCGGCCCCCTCCTCCTTACAGCGATTCCTAGGGAGCACGAACTATTATCGTCAGTACATCGATAGCTACGCACGGAAGACAGCGCCTCTAACTCAATTATTAAAGAAGGGGGCCGCCTACCAGTGGTTGGAACCCCAGCAGCAAGCCTTCACACAGCTAAAACAAGCCTTTTTGACCGCCCCCTTGCTCCAACACCCCGATGTGACCCAGCCGTTCATCGTCGAGGCGGACGCGTCTGATAAAGCCATAGGGGCTGTCCTTACCCAGAAGCGGAACGAGGGCCCACATCGACTACCCTGTGCCTACTACTCGCGACAACTCACCCCGGCCGAGCGGAACTATACCATCCTGGACAAGGAACTCTTGGCTATCAAAGTGGCATTCGAAGCGTGGAGACATTTCCTTGAAGGCGGACCTCACCCCATCCTTGTTCTAACAGACCATAAAAACCTCACGTACCTCCAAACTGCACGTATTACCAATGGACGACATGCAAGATGGGCCTTGTTCTTTGCCCGTTTCTGGTTTAAGATCCAGTACCGGCCCGGACCCGAGAATACAATGGCTGATGCCCTCTCTCGATGTGAAGAAGTGACGGATATACCAAAGCCCCCCCCAGAACCTGTGTTGACAGCCAGGGTCTTTGCAGCTACCCTCCCATCCATCCAGGATTTCCACCAGGAGGGTGCCCGTACGGGCCGCCCAGGAGCGGGTGAACTCCAGGAAGGGTTATATTACCACCGGGGCCGAGTAGTGGTACCCTCCCGCTATAGGCCACAGGTATTGTGGGCCTATCACGACTCCCCCCTCGCAGGGCACCCCGGAATCAAACGGACCCTGGCACTAATCCGAAGGGCCTTTTGGTGGCCCCACCTTTTACAAGACGTAGAAAAGTATGTTAATGGTTGCGCCACCTGTGCACGAACCAAGGTTCCCCGCCAGCGCCCTGTAGGCCTTTTGCAATTAACCCCCATTCCCAAGGCCCCATGGCAACGGATTGCCCTGGACTTTATCGTGGGGCTTCCTAAATCCAAACAGTGTACGGCCATCCTTGTAGTTGTGGATTACTTTACGAAGATGGGTCACTTCGTACCCTGTACAGGACTTCCCACGGCCACGGAAACGGCGGCACTTCTAATCAAAGAAATTGTTCGCCTCCACGGAACCCCCCGAGAGATTACCTCAGACCGAGGACCACAATTCACCTCCCATTTCTGGCACGCCTTTTGTACCCTCTTAGGAGTAAAGGTCCAAACCACCACTGCCTATCACCCCCAGGCAAACGGGCAAGTGGAGCAGGTCAACCAACACACAGAGCACTACCTCCGATGCTTTTGCAACTATCTACAGGATGACTGGGTCAGACAACACCCCTTAGCGGAGTTTACCTACAATAACGGGCCTAATGCTTCCCTGGGGAACTCCCCTTTCTACATATCCTACGCCTTTCACCCAGACATTGGCCTTCCAAGGGTGCCCCTTTCCACGGTCCCGGCAGCTGGGGCCTTAGTCCAACATATAAAACTTGTCCAAAAAAAGGCGTACCAATATCTCCTGCAAGCACGTCAACGATACAAGACGGCGGCGGATAAGAGACGAAAGAAGGAACCCATCTTCCACGTCGGGGATCTTGTTTGGGTACGCCGCAAGAACTACCCTTCGCTTCGTCCCTCAGAGAAGCTTGACGACGTCTTCATGGGGCCATACCCGATTCGAAGGCGGCTTAATAGTGTTACCTACACCTTGGGACTTCCCCCCATCTTCGCATCCACCCCTCCTTTCATGTCTCCATGCTCAAGAGGGCGTCGCCCCCCCTGTACCCAACACAACAATCGGGCCTTCCTCCTTCTCCGATTTTCTGTCAGGGCACGCCCGAATACGAGGTGCGGGCAATTTTGGACTCTCGCTTCATCGGCTCCCGCCTCCACTATCTGGTGGATTGGAAGCACTATGGCAGGGCAGAACGGTCCTGGGAACCTGCGTCCAACCTCCACGCCCCTTGGCTGGTTCTTGCCTTCCACCGCCGCCACCCTGCCCGCCCAGGCCTCCGGACCCTGGTGGGGGGTGGATGGGGCCCTGGACGGGGGGTACTGTCAGGCCCCACCCTCAGCAATGAGGGATAGGGGCGGGTAAGAAGGGGATTCCCCAGAGGCCCCTAAGAGTAAGACCCCCACCCGTAGAAGCGGGTCGATCCCCGCGACCACCAATAATGCAGCAGGCACAAGCCCCGCTGCATAATAGAGAGCCCCTGTCAGGAGGGGTAGCCCCGCCCCCGTCTCACTCCACACCACAGGCAAAAGCCTCTCCGCGGCAACAGGAGAAGGCACTGAGTGGAGGCCCCGCCCCCCCTCCGACGCAGCGCGTGCATAGCAGCGCGGCGTGCGGAGTAGGGGGCGGGGTTTCCAGGCGGAGACCAGCTGGGAACTTTAAAAACGCCGGCGGGGTAGCCATTCCCCGCCGGTAATCGTGAGAGAAGCTGGCCCCTGGATCTTGTCTACAGCTAAGCTAAGTGTGCTTGTTCTGGTGATTGCCTTGATTGACCTGTGTGATTCCCCTTCCCTGTTGCTCTTGTTCCCCCTTTTGGATTCATTCTTACTGTGTGTGCATTGTGTGCCCCCCACTCCCTGTTGCCCTTCCCATCACCCCGTCGTAGAGATAGACCTACCTCCACCTGTGCCCCCTTCCTGGACCTCTCGAGCCCCTCCCCCCTCCGGGGAAACCCCCTTCCCAAAACCTCCCAGCACCCCCCTCCCCGTTCCTATTCCCCCCATTCCCTGTGCTACACCCCTCCCCTGTTACCGCCTTCCTCGCACTCTGGGCACCCCTCCCTCCACTCACCCTACACTCCGGTTTGGAGCCCCCTTCCTTGTTGGGAGTGCCTGTGTGCAAGGCTGACTCTCCTACTATCCCCCTCTGCTCTGGTTGGCAATACCTCTCTCCACCCCTATGATGACACGGGTTGCCTCGTAGACTTCGAGGAAAGCCCACCTTCTAACCTGAGGGGACTACCGGGAGCCTACCGTACCTCTGGGAGAGAGATTGCCGTCCATCCCTGTCCCCCCGTCAGGGAGTCGTTCCCCACTTGCTACTTCCCCCATCTACACCCTTCCCCCTTCTGTAGCCCCTACGGACCCTCACCTCCCTCCTACCCTTACAGAAAGAGTGACGGTTCCCGTACAAACTAGGAACAGCATGTATCCTACCAGGAAGCCAGTCCCCTCCACCCTTCAGAGTTGGGTGAGACAGTGGGTCGCATTCTCCCTGATCGGCTTCCCTATCTCTCACCTCCCACAGAGGTGCCTCTCTACCTAAGTTCCATTACCTGTCCAGGCTGGAACGGATTCCATGAACTTTTACTGCACAACCTGCGTGTCAAGGGGGATAGTGGTTTTATAAGGAAGGCGAAAAAACCTTGACCAAGGCACAGCCAATCTGTCTGGTTTGCAGGAAAAATTCTTTCCTAGTTCCGGTTAAGGTAACCATCATAGCTTGCAGTACCAGTCCAGAAGGCAGGGGTGGGAAACACGCTCGATGGACTGGCCTGACTGAGGAGAAGCTATGGGGCCAGTCAGATGATCCATCTCTGGGCAAGCCCCACTCACCCGCCTATTTTTGCGCCGTAGTGCACTCCAGCCTTACAGGCATCTCTCCTGCAAACAGCCTGCCTGGCTCTTCTTCCCGCTCTTAGCCCTAGCACTCCCGGGCCCTGCTGGTGGGCAACTCAATTCCCCGATGCCTCATTCCAAAAAGGTGGTCGGGGCAATCTCCGATCCTCCACAAAGGTGCCAGAGGGAAGGGGATTTTGTATGTCAGTATCTCTTTTCAACATTTATTACAAACGCACACAAGGAAACACTGCACTAACTCTGATGCTGATCTACAATACTGATGTGGAAGCACAGCTGTCGTGACATGCTGATGGTGCTGGGGCAAAGGAATGTATGAGGTCTCACTGAACTTCTCTTCCCTGCAAGCCTTTCTTCAACAGGAGTCACTTCCCACCCAGCACAGAACCTCATGGCACGCTGCACAGGGAGCAGGTACTCTGGATCCAAGACTGTCCAGGAGCCAGGATCAAGGAATTGACTGGGCTAGCTGTCAGGGCAGTGGGTTCTCAAACTTTTTTGAACAGTGCCTCGCTGCCTATTTGTGAGGCTCCTCCCCAAACCACACCACACCCACTTTGTCCTTCTTTTCCTCTCCCCATTTCCACCCTCCTATTGCTTCTCCCTTCCCCCCTATCCCTTGTTCTTTGATTCTCTTCCCTCTCTTGCCACCCCATTATTTGGGAGATTCCCCCTAACTCAGCAAGTGTGAGGCGCTAAGTTGCTTGCCAGCTGGAGAGTATCTTGCATCTCAGCACTGCTCCTTGTTGTAGGTAAGCAACTTTCTAGCCATGAAATCTGGTTTGGGTACATGCAAAAACCTTGCTCCTAGCCAATTATATCTATTTCTGCCATATAGCTTAGTAAAAATTCTCTTGTATGCCAGATTTTCTGAATTACATTAAAAACAACAACAGTAAGATACACAAATCCCAAAGAAAGTCAGTGCACTGCTCATCTCAATAATTAAAGATAGTTTTCTGTTCCCAATACAAATCAAATCAAATCAAATCAAATCAAATCAAAAACTTTTATTTGCTTGACACTTGGTCATTGCAAAGGGTAACTACAAAATCAAATATACATTTTCAAATTAAAATACAACAGCAATTCCTACAACATTTGAGGGTTCTGTATCCAACAACATAATACTAACCCTGTTTAAATTTTATACTAAACCTCCAATTCTCCAAATTTATCTCTCAGTAAAAAATCATATTATACCTTGAACAGTTTCCATTTTAACATGTTTGTACCTTTAAAATTATGTATAAAAAAGAGAAACATATCACAGAGGTCCCCTTATAATATTATATTTGCCCAACCATTGTGTCTGGGCACAATCAAGATTAAATATACTACATAAAAAGTTCCAATGTACAAATTCCAATTATCAATCTAGCTATCTTCATCCAATTCTTGATCTATTACCTGAAATGTCAGGAAACGTTCTCTTATTGCAAAAGCTGCCACTAAAAAACCTGCCACTGCCCTTGTAACTTTGACATTGGTATCCTCCAATAACCTATATATTCCCCCAAAATTCGAGCTGTTCTTCGCATGACTGAGATAAGGGGATAGAAATCGATTCTGTGGAGCCATGTACAGGTTGCACTCCAATATAATATGCTCCACAGTCTCTGCCCCCAGGGCATCAAAGGGGCATAAACGTTGGGCATAAGGTATTTTTAAAATTCTGCCCTCCTGGATTTTGGATGGCAGAGAATTCAACCGTGCGCACTGAAATAGATACCTTGACCTAAAAGTTGGTAATAAGGCTAAATAATTGGCCATCTCATTCATTGGCGGCATAATAGGTAAATAGTCTCTCAAGAAAGGGGTATTTCTTACTCTTGACTCCCCTTCTTGTCTTTCTATATCGTATAGGCGCTGGATGAGTTCGCGCCTAACCTGCATCCCTGTTTTATGCCGAAGGCTATCTCTCGAGAATCCCATACGCAACACATAAGTGTCCACTTCCTTCGTCCACACACTAGTGAACGTGTCTCCTGGGATAACTCCCAACAAAGGATTTACTGACCAGTTAATTTTGGCCCATAAGCAAAGAGCTTCTCTTCTTGCCATAGTCTCCCAACTAGGCTGGCCTGTTTCTAATCTTATTACTTCTAGGGGAGTGTTCCCAATACAGTGCATGGTTCAAACATTACTAAGGATTATTTCTCTACTTTCCCTAACATTCTTGCAACAGCACCAACCACAGTGGCGGCTAACACACATCACCATAATATGTTTTAGAAAGCTGAAAATTTGAGCTCCAATTTTTTTTGCAAACATGCATAAATTATGAACATTCATACATGTCCATTGTCAATCCCCATGGCACTCTACCTCGGTGCTCCATTTGGGGAGGGATGGTAACAAATAATTCTGTTTTAGTTTTAAGACTTCTCTGAAATTTCCATTTCTTACCTCATTTCCATGTCCCATAAAGTAGTGTCGTCACTTATCCAGGGGTTGGAAGGTTCAGCTGGAGTTATTGCAGGATCATATTCAAAGTACTGGTCTGAGTAAGTAATTAAGCTAGGGAAGGAAAAAAAGGGGGAGAAAAGGAGTGTGGTGCTAAATAGCTAGAAAGGCTCATGCCTCAGATCTTCAGAGAGAACTCTCTCTCTGTAGATTTATATTTTTGGTCAAATTCCCAGACAAGTGCATTCATAGGGTAAGGCCACATGAGATGCTAACCACCTCACATTTTATTTATTTATTATAAAATTTGTATGCCGCCCCCTCCTGCTAAAAGTATCTCGGGGTGGCTAACAACATATTAAAACAGATTAAAAACAACAATAATACAATTAAAAACCCCACAGTAAAACAAATTATCCCCTACCCCATCACCTGGAACTCCCTTCCTGCCCTCGTCTGCCTTGCCTCCACACCTTCAAGTCCCTCCTCAAAACCCACCTCTTCTGCTCCGCCCTTCCTAACTCCTGCAAATCATCCCCACCCAGGATTATCCCCCACCTGTTATCTGCAAACTCCCAATGTACTGTAACCAAGCCAAGAACATGTACCTGAGTTCTCGCGTCCTCATTAATGTTGCATCCCTTGTCTCTTCCTCTGTTCCCCCTTCCCTGTCTCCCCTCCCCCTGTCTTTAGATTGTAATCTCTCGGGCAGGGACCGTGTCTATCTTATTCTCTGTAAAGCGCCAGGTACATCGCTGGCGCTATATAAATGCTAATAATAATAATAATTAATTAATAACCCAATCCACCCAGCCCCATCTCCCTCGGGAAAGCCTCTGGCTGCCTGGAGGTCCAGAATCATGGTGGCATCGGGCCCCAACCGTGATCACGGTGGCCATGATCTGGGATCGGCCGAAAGTTACATCTGTTACCTTCAGCTGGCCCAGACAGTGGCCCTGCCCATCTCCTGGCAGGCAGGCGGCTGGGGGAGTGTCGCACAGCCCCGCCCCCTCCCCGATAGGAATCAGGCCAGCATGTCTGAAGGACGGCCGGACTGATTCCTGACCGGGATCCGAAATGGATCCCAGTCCGTGATTGAACGTGGCGGGCCTCTGGGCCCGTCATGTCTAAAATTATTCATTGTCTATGGAAAGAGGGTAGATCAGTGGTCAGGCGGACTTCCGGCAGGAGGGAGTTCCACAGTCGTGGCGCAGCCACAGAGAATGTCCTTCGCAAGGTCAACACCCAAGAAAATCAGGGGACCTTGAGGAGGGTGCTCCTGGCCGACCGCAGGGGCCGATCCAGGATCCGGTGGGTGAGGCAGTCCTGCAGGTAGGCTGGGCCCAGGCCATTTAGGGCTTGAAAGGTCAACACCAACACCTTGAATTGGGCCCGGAAGACTATCGGCAGCCAATGCAGAGAGCGAAGCACCAGTGTAATGTGCTCACGTTGGCCTGTCCCCGTTAGGAGATGAGCCACTGCATTCTGCACCAGCTGCAGTCTCCGAACCAGCACCAAGGGTACCCCCATGTAGAGCGTCTTACAGTAGTCCAGTCTCAAGGTAATAAAAGCATGGACGATCGTGGTCAAATCCGAGTCCGAGACATACAGCGAAAGCCAACACACCAGATGTAATTAGCGAAATGCCCTCTTCACCACAGCCACCACCTGGACATCCACATTGGGTGACCTTACCCCGCATTAGCCCACGATGCAGCTGACTGTCAAACCGGTGGCCACCAAATGTTTTCCCACTTCTGCCCTGGGGCAGGTGGCAGGCTGCTACTCAATGCATCTGCCAGAGAAGGCTTGTGATGCATCGTGGACTACTGTTGCCCCACCTGGGCCACTGTGGGGTAATGTGCTTCCTCTCTGCAGGTCCCGTGCAGCCCAACCTGCGGCAAGATCCACCAGCACCATAGAGCCACGGGCATGGTACACCATTCCTGTATGTCTACGTCACGGCAGACAGCAGGATAGTAGGCAGGGCACGGCCAGACACCTGCTTGTGTGGGCAGTTTCTTGGCCCGCCATGGGGTGAGGCAGATCTTGTGACAGCAGCGCCCCACCCCGATTTCCCAGGGGGAAGGGGGGCAGAGCATATGGACTGCTCTCCCCACCCTCCCAAAGTGTGGTGGCTGTGTTCGCCCTGCCTGGAGTGAGTGTGGGATCTGGCTGGCCCTGTTTCATGTGGTTTTACCCATAGTTTCTACCTTTGTGTCCCTTGTACACGAAAGGACCAACCTATACAAATTCACAAAGCGTTAGGAACATAACAAATGCCATAGTGGGATTGTCTAAGGGTCCATTTAGCCCAGTATCCTGTCTTTGCCAACAGCAAGTACTAAATGATTCAGGTGACGTGTACAAAAAACAGGGCAATTATGGAGTGATTCATCTATCATTTTTCACTCTCAGTTCTCAGATTCAGTGCAGGATCCAGGAACGATATGCAAATTGGTAGTGTGTCCCTCTCCACCTCTCCTGAATTGCCATAGGCCCTCCATATGCGGCAGCTCCTTAGAGGTAAGGCCTACTGTTTGAGTCTCTGCGGACATAAATTTTATACCAATGTTTCTCACACGTCGTTTCCAGTTTATTCATAGACTCCATGCATTGGGGGTTCCTTTAGGCTCACCTCCTCCATCGCATGGGACCACAGTCTGTTAATTCATTGGCTGCCCCCTTAGTTCTTGTGTTATGAGAAAGGGTGAATAATACTTCTCTGTTCAGCTGGAACAGGTCCAGCTCACAGTAGGGCTCCATCCTTCAAATTAGTGTTTTAAGCAGCCAGTAGTGAGTTCTGAGAAATTTGTGTGCAATCTGGCCTGTCAGTAAATTGCTGTTAGGCAGTCTAGCCCACTGTGGTCAACTCAAGAAGATGGACAGTCCCAGCTCTGCACCATTAATGATCTAGTCACCTTTTTTTTCTAAATTAGACAGACAGGTAATTCCCAATACATGTTGTGCTCAGTGCAATAAACTGGGTGGCTCATACCCTGCTGCTGGACTGCTACCTGAATTTTGTTTACCTTTGAGGGTTTATGTTTAGTGTTTTGTCTGTTTGGTTGGGGGTGGGGGGAGGTTATTTCATTTTATTTTTTCCTAGGAGCTGGATAGCTTCAAATTTTATTCCTCCAACATTTTTCCCTTAGAGGCGAATTCTCACTAAAGACAAACTCTCCTAGATGCTAAGGATTTTAGTCAGTTGGAATTCCAAGATTTTTGCCAGTTGAAATTCTTAAGTTTCAAAATTTTGTCTGAGGAAAGACTGCATTGGTGACTCATAGTCCTTGTTGAGATGCCAGTCACCTCAGTGACAGTTGAATAATTACTCTTGATCATATGGGTAGCCAAGTCCTTTTGTAGAGAGCAGGAAGACTAAATCATTTTCTAAGGGTGGAAATGATTAAGGCCCAGCCACAGATATAAATCTAGAGGCCTGCTATGAAAACTCTCCAAGCAGATGTCAATGCCTTCATGTGCATATTACAGAAACTAATTGATTTAATAACTTTTAAAATTATTCTTTCACTTTTTAAATTGATTACAAATGTTTGTGACTCATGCTGTGTTGCTTAGTTGTGACTGTTCAGATAGCTTGCATGGTACTGCTTCTGTTCCTTGACTGGGTGAGTGAGAGACCACTTGGGTTAAAAATCTCTGCAGATTTAAAAGGTTGTTTCAAAAAACACTCACATTTACTACTGAGAATGCCTGTTGTAAGAACATTTTTGTCGGTAAAAACGGATTGATTAAAAGTGTGTGTGGGTGTGTGTCAAGGGAGAACCCAAACAAAAAGTAAGGTTGAACATGATCAAAATGAAATAATTTAATGCCAGCAGTGATTAGACATTGATATTCTTTGTGATTAGGCATGGATTTCTTTTCTAAATTATGTACACAGTGCTAATCTGTACATTGCACACATCTGTTAGTTAAGAAGGATAATTGTCCCTGATGACATTGATAGATTGCTGTAATTTAATTGCTCTTGTCCAAACTAAAAAAATATTTCTGATTTTCATCCCTTGAAAGTGGGCCAAAGGTGATGAGAAGCAGCCTCTCTCAAGAAAGATAGGGTGTAAACAGACAGACGGCAGCTCCACTTCTGCCCGTGCCAGCTCACTTCACCCTCGGGTTGGCAGGTCTGTGTAAAGACTGCCTGCCAGATGTGCAAGCAGGGCAGTCTCACTGGTGGGGCTCCATAACATGTCCAAGTGCACTGCACAGAGTGAGCCCGTCAAACCTGGGGCAATGGCCAAACGTGGAGCTGCTGTCTGTTCGGCGCGCCATGGATTGCGGGCATCAGCATAGAGAGTTCGGTGCAGGAGGTGGGGGGAGCCACACAGGTGGCCTGTGGCAACCACCTATCCATCTGTTGTGGATCCAGGTGGAGCTGGAAGTGGGCGGACGTTGGGTGCAGCCAGATTCCATGTCCGTCTAAAACCACCCAAAGTCGCAAAAGCCAGAAAGTTGCCACGACCTGCTCTCTCCCGTATATTTTGTTTGTCCTAGCTGTTTTCATAAGCATTAAAATCACACACTTTTGTAACTGTAGCAGGTTTCAATAGACCCTCTGGGCACCCAAACCCATGCTGTCTTATCTCATTTCATTAATTACATTTCATGACTGCTGTGGGTCGGGAGTTGGAGGCGGGAGCAGCATCCAATTTCAGACAGCAGCAGCAGCAGCAATTGCAGAGATGGAAAAGCAAGAGGAGGTAAAAAAAATAAAAAATCAATCAGGCACTCTCTGCTGTAAAACTTAAATGGCCACTAATAAAATAATGAGAAAGCATCGCAGGCACAAGTAGTAACAGAAAAAAGTAAAACATGGCCATTGTATAGTTTGCTGAATCAGCATAAAATATAGCGACTGGATCACTGCATACGAAATGAAGTTACAGGCACAAGGAATCATAGCGAGGAGTATAATGTAATTCTGGTAGGAGAGACTGTGGTTATTACAGTTCACTATGGTGTAGGGCTGCTGCTAGACCCCTGACATATTAAGTCAGAGAAGCCTCGGACAGAAGGAATCTGAAATAGCTTTGCCATAGTTAACGTACATCTGGAAATTTACAAGTCACTCTTCCTCTTGGTTGTCCAAGGTTTCATAAACCTAGCTTACAGTTCACTGGAAGAGATTCCAATTTACTTCAGGTGTCATTATAATGCAGCATCACTGCTTACATGAACCAATACAGAAAGATGCAATGTATAATGCAAAAACATATAATGCAATGCAAAGGAGTAAGGGCTGGGTTTGCAAATCTAACACTAACATTCAAGCCCCTGTCCAAAATGCCAGCATTGGATGTATGGGTGAAAGGGAGTAGGTGGTGTGGAGGAAAGAGGGAGAAAAACTGCTTTTAGTGAGTATTTCTGGCATGTACTGCAACTTTGCTGCCACTGGTATAACTGTTAGAGCAATCTGAAAAGCCATTCTCCATTTGATGTGTGAAAGCTCACTGAGAGGATTCCAGCCTCCTTTCCATTTTCACTCTAGCATGAGAAATGAATTGCCATTCCAGATACCTACCACATGGTTATACTCTTTGAGCAATAAATTGGATTGCTTATATGAGTCTTTTACATGCTTTTCCTTGTTGTATTCATAAGTGTGACTCAGTCACTTCACTTTAAGAATCATTCTCTACAGGCAAAGGATTAAACTTGGCCATGATGTAACAGAGGCACCTTCGTTTTATGCCAGTGTAAAGCAGACAGGATTAAGCCTTCTGTTTTGGGTATGTTCTTGTAGAGACAACTAAATCCTGCCCTTCAGAGGAATGTACTGACAACTTTCCAGGAACTAGACACTATGCCATATTAGTATAAACAGGAGAAGGCTGTTGTCTCCACTTTGAAAATGGAGGATTGTCCCACAGACCACAAGTTTCAATAGGCAGTGCTTCACCTTAATCTGAGTAACTTTATGCTCAGATCAAGAACAAACCTATATCCCTGTACTTCAGACTAAAATAGCCAGAGTCTATGCTTTAGAACGGATGAGTCACACTTTAGTCTGGCAGATGTTCGCTGAACCTCGCACCAAGAGGTGCATAGTTGTTTGCAGTGGTTTTTATATATTTTGACCATGCTGATTTGGAATCTGAGTGATGCCACCACACCACCATTGGGGAATTTTGTATTTTCAAGATGGCGTCCACCGTACTCACCAAAACAGGAAAAGAACTTAATATTTTCCTACAAGAGTTAGGACAATAATTTTTTCTGTCTATCTAGGATTTGGGGGGCAGGAAGGACATTTTTGCAGCTTCCTAACATATGTGGGAGAAAATATTTCAGCTAAGTGGATACATTTGCAGTAAGAAAATAGACATAATTTAGCTTCTACAAGAGCTAGGACAATAATTTATGTGTGTAAGTGTAGGTTTTTGGGTACAAGGAGTTTATTTCTGCAACCTCCCAACATATGTAGTCAGTCATTAAACAAGAATGAAATATAGTTGGTAAGAAATAGGATTAAAAATCATGCAAAATGAAGTTAAAATATCATTTAATAATTGTGCGTCAAAAAGAATGTAGCTGTTGGCGATAACACACAATTGGTGGTATGAAGCAACCAAAATAAGTAATAAATAAAATAAAATTACAATGAAACGAGATAAAAACTAGTTTTACACTTGTAGTTACGGAAGCAGTGGTGGTTATGTTGGAGAAATCTGTGCAAAAGTGACTACAAATCTAGACACTAAGTATATTTCTTGTCTTCTTCATTCTCCTTATTGCAAATAGTACAATTGTTCCATTTATTTCTGCAATTGTTTGTCCTGAAATCGCTGCAAAAATCAGTGCAGGCTAACTGAGATACAGCACAGCAACATCTTCTGGTCGAACACGGCTGTTCATTCGCACAACTACAGCTCACCGTCTTTGAAACCTCATGGGGTGCTGCTTCAGTCCTTGGTGGTGTGGAAACAGGGACGAGGAATTTGGTTTTATCCTCTTTTTTCCACCCAAAGCAAGTAGGAACTATATCAGGAGGATCTTGGTTCAATGCTGCCTGCCAAATGCATGATTGTATGTGTGCCCTTTTAATGTTTTCTTGAAAGGCAGGTGAAGTTGGAGGTAAAGATTTCAATTTTGGTGTGGTGCGGTGCACGCTTTCTGTCTCCTGGTTTTAGCCAGCCATACATCATACCTTACTTCAGACATAGTTCTCTTTACTTTGCTTCCATAGCATGCAGCCACAAATGCAGTAGATTCATCAATGATATCTGACATGCTGGCATTAAGCTCCCTAATATTTGAAAGTTTAAGACCTTTCTTTAGTACTTTGACAACTGTCAATTTCCCATTACCCCAGGGGGATGCAGTGGAATCACAACCTAGCAAAGCATGCACTGGTAGAAGGTATGGCACGATCGCTTCATTCTTCATTGTGGATGCCCCAATATCAATAACTGCTCTTGTTGTGCTAGTGCATTCCATCAAGATAGTGAAAGTCCACTTGCACCTCAGACAATAAAACATCAGCAACAGGAAAACGTCAGTATCGTTGCAGATAACTTTGACGCAGCTAATAGCTATCATATTATCAAAATATGACACTTGCTGGACAATTATTACTCTTCATGAGTAGTACTGAGATCTCCGCTTCACAAGATTATGATACCCAAGACAACCTCTTTCAGGACTGGATCAGATCCTGTTAATAAAATTTTGTGTAGCGGGCAGTCACTACTCTTTTGGAATTGCTGTACCTTGACCAGAAGCTGCTTGCCAATGAGTTCTATGAGCTGTGTTTTGTTTTCTGGAACTGGAAGCACAACTTTCTGAGCAGGAAGAGGGGTTTGCGCAGTTACCCTTAGGCACTTACTGGCTTGATCTCCTGAGTGGTTTCTCCTAGTGGCACTCTTAATACTGTACTTGTCGTATCTGTCGAATATGAGGAAGACTTCACATTTGGCCAGTATTCTAATAATGTAAGTATGAATACATCAATGTAAACTTGAATCACACCTTGTGATGGCCAATGGATAATCCAAAGAACTGGACATCCATCAATGTCGTTAACTTGTGGTTTTCATAATGTTCGAGCTGAATGTTCAACCGCAACATTGACTTTGTCTTTGCAATTCTCTTATCACCATTGTCATCAAATAATGATGTTGGTATCAGTGTCAACTCATACGTAAAAAGGTTCTTGGGGTCCAGCACCGAAATTGAAATCTTTACCTTCAACTTCGCCTGCCTTTCAGGAAAATGTTAAAAGGGCACACTTGCAAACATGCATTTGGCAGGCAGCACTGAACCAAGGTCCTTCTGAAAAGGCCTGGCCCCAAGCCTTTTAACATTTTGGTGGGCTTGTAAAACCTGGCTGTTCGCCCAGGCCTTTGGGGAGGGTGGGTTAGGGTTTTTAGCTCTTCCCTACCCTTATTTCTATTTTTATTTATTTTTCCTAACCCTGTTTTGAGGTTTTAAATTGTGTGTTGGTTTTTTAAAATTGTTTTTATTTTTATGAATGTTTTTACTTGATTGTATGTCGCCCCGGGATGCTGTAGGCATATGGGGCAACTAATAAATGTTTAAAATAAATAAATAAATAAATAAATAATAAACATGGATCCCACTTGCTTTGGGTGGAAAAAAGAGGATAAAACCAAATCCCTCGTCCCTATTTCCACACCACCAAGGGTTGAAGCAGCACCCCAGGAGGTTATGAAGATGGTGAGCTGTAGCTGTGTGAGTCGCTGTGCTGTATCTCAGTTAGCCTGCATTGATTTTTGCAGCTGTTCCAGGACAAAAAATTGCAGAAATAAATTGAATAATTGTGCTGTTAGCGATGAGGAGAACGAAGACGACGAGAAATACACTTACAGTTTCTAGGATGTAGATTCATTTTTGCGCAGATTTCTCCACTCTTGACTAGTTTTTAAATCTAGTTTTTAAATCTAGTTTCATTGTTATTTTCTTTTATTAATTACTTATTTTGGTTGCTTCATACCACCAATTGCGTGTTATCGCCAACAGCTACTTTCTTTTTAACGCACAATTATGAAATGATATTTTAACCTCATTTTTGCATGATGTTTAATCATATTTCTTACCAACTATATTTCATTCTTGTTTAATGAGTCACTCCATATGTTGGGTGGTTGCAGAAATAAACTCCTTGTGCCTCAAAACCTACACTTACCTACACAAAACCTGTCCTAGCTCTTGTAGATGCTAAATTATGTTTATTTTCTTGTTCCAGTGGCTGCAAATGTATCCACTTAGCCGACATATTTTCTCCCACATATGTTAGGGAGGTTGCAAAATTGGCCTCCCTGCGCCCCAAACCCTACATTTAGACAGAAAAAGTATTATCCGAACTCTGTTTGGCGAGTATGGTGGACGCCATCTTGAAAATATGAAATTCCCCAGTGGTGGCATGATGGCATCACTAAGGTTCTGAATCAGCATGGTCAAAATATATAAAAACCATTGCAAACAACTAACCACCTTTCCATGCGAGGTTTGACCCAAAATCAGGGTTTGGCTGCTGGATTACTTTGGCCATTCCTGAGTTAAGCCATTAAGAATAATCTGAAATGAAATGCCAACATGTTTAGCTGAACTAGCAAGTTGCACCTGAAAAAAATGCGACTCCTCACACCCTGAAGTTAGCTAAATAATAGTAGACATAAAAATCCATAGTAGGTGGGCAACCAAACTCTATTTGAAATTAAGGGTTTTCTTTATTCAAAGAGGAGCTCTTTGGGCTGATACTTTGCATGTGGATTCTCTTTGGGCAGTACAGCACAAAGCAGATGCAGACGGAGTGGCTAGATTCAAATATAGCTTGCTGACACTACAGTTTGCTCCCTTTGCTCTCTCCTATCCCCAGTGCTCTCTCGCTGCTCTACTGCCTCTGTAGTATCATACTGAAAACTTTCCAACTGGTGTCACATGCAGCACTTGCAGTATTCAGATACCTATTAGCAAATACAGAAAGGAAGTCACTCTTGTATTGTGGCATGATAAACTGTACTACTGTCAGCTGAAATAAGACTACTTTGAAGTGTGGTTTTACTCTGAAAAGCAACTGTAATAGTGACACCTTCTTGCTCAGTAAATCTGCTCTCTCAGCCTTCCTTTGTTGTGTTCAGCACTTTGCAAGCCAACTTTAGGGTCAAAAAGGTTTTGGTATAGATAATCAAACTGTCTCATTCTTGTCATCCACCTTCCACTCAGCTAGCTATACAGTCAACCCCTCCCCTCCCTTTTATTTTCATGTTATGCTCTTTCCTTTGTGCTTTCTCCCATGCTGCTTGGGTTCTCACATGAATAAAGTCTTTCCTGTCTGCCATGCCTCTATCCTGCTTTTTGGCTCTGTCCTTGAAAATCCCCTTTCCATGTCCTTTCCACATTCCTTCCTCTCAGCTCTCAGTTCCAATCTTTTCTTCCCGTCTTAGAATAATCTTCTAAAACTGAAACACTAAAACGTTTCCCCCCTTATCCCTCTCTCCTCCTTCCAGTGTCTTCTACTTTTCCTTTTTATGTCGCAGTTTCACTAATTCTCTATCTATTGAAATCAATAGCCAAACATCCATTAATTTTGATAGCCCCAATGTCAATGATAAATAACTACCTGGACAACAGGCATACTCATTGTAAGTACATTTCTGGAAATTAATGCATTGTGTTTTGTTTATCATTCAAATTATTAAAAATTCTAGCATACCTAAGCTTGTATGGAGACTTGTTTGGAGACTATTACCACCTTGTAACATTGTAGTCCTTTGTGCAAAAAGACTTACTAAGCCTTGTTCATGTGTTACATTATTGGTAGACTCACGAGTATCTCAGGGGAAATCCTGTGGTATCTCGGTTGCACTCATACAATACATGAGTGAAAGAATTTTACTGCCCTGAGAGGTATGGAGTAGTAGTTACCAATTTCAGGTAAGCTAATGTAATATATGAACATTACTAAAGATCTGAGGGTTCTGCAGATAAGGAAGACAGGGTGCGTGGTAGCTTATCACACACTTCTCAACATCAACTCATTCAGAAATCTAACCGGGTCAATAGTCAGTGGTTTCTTGACTATTATATCAATGGGTGAAACCACATGATCCAGGGGGGCCCGATTTCCCTGCGCCCTGGGGCAGGCAATCATAACAGCCACGTTTCAGGGTCAGTGCAGAGAGCAGGGCAGACGGTCGTCTCCCCTGCAGCCATCACCAGACCCTCCATTCCTCGGGGTGGGCTGAGGAGCTGGTCACATGGGACTGGATGCCAGGGCTCCTGCTGCCCTGCAGGATTGGGCCCACTGTCGCTAGGCAGCGGTTGGAGGGTGTAGGGCTGTGGAGCTGACATGCTCCTCCCATGCACCCAAAAGCTGATTGGGGGGAGGGGGTTCTGGAAGGAGTGCACGCTCTTCCCAGCCCTCCCCCTCCCGATCAGCTGTTGGGCGGGTGGAAGGAGCTCGCTCCTCCAGGCCCAATCGACAGACCCTGGCTTGCTGCAGGACTACACAGCCTGGCCACACAGAAGATGGGCCCTTTAACCCACTTTGGACAACGCTAACAGACGATGCGTCCCCGGTCTTTTTTAGAGGACGCGTTGTGTGTTAGTGGCTGCTGCGAACATCTGACTGCCGCAGTGCATGCAAGCCATCCCTAAATGGGATAATGCTGGTTAAAGTGGGATAACATCTTGTGTGGCTGTACTCAATCAATGCAGTGAGTGAAAAAAGCCTTATATATAGCACAAAATTTACTTACAAATAGTTGAGAGGAAAATAAATCAAAATGAGTTTTTCTTACAAAGTGAATAAGGAAAGTTTGTAACTGAAGAGGGAGTGATATTATTTAAATAATCTCAAGTATCAGAAAGAAAATAGTGGATTGTATTCCTCTTGATTTTACAGTAACCTTTTCATCCTTTAACCAATTTTTCTTTTGCATTCCACACTGCGGTTCTCTTCTCAACCCCAGGAATAGGAGCACAGAATTGCTGGCTGTTTGGGATGAGGTATTGTTGGTCAAGAGATAAGTAAGACTTAACACACAGGACCGAGGCAGTCCTTTGGACATAACCTAAAATCCTAACCTTGTGAAATGTCATGTTTAATAAATGAAGGAGAAGCAACAGAAGAAACAAGAAAGTATTAGCAACAATAATACTGTAAATCAGGAAGCTTACCTTTCTGCTACTTTGGACATTTTTAAACAGTGTCTGTCTATCTGCACATTCAGAAAGGTTATCTGGGGAAAGAGGTGAAAAGAACATTAGCAACATAGCATGTCTGGAACATGCACTGATTGTGTCACTATGCAATCTTGGATTCACAATTCAAATGACATAGCAGCAACGCAGGCTGAAAGAGAACTTTTCCCTAAGTAGGCTTATTAACAACTCCCATCAGAAACTAAAATTTCTTATGACATCGTACTAAACTTCAAAACAACCAACCAAAAAAGGACAGACAGACACAAACAGACAGACTTTTGTCAATGTATTTATTAATTAATTTATTTAATCATATTTTTACCCCGCCCCTCCTGAAACAGCTCGGGGCAGTTAAAGCTGAAGGCTCCTAGCTCATCCAAACATGAAGTCCATCTGCCCTGTTAGAGGGCCGGTACAAGAGTCTCCCACTTTATCTAAGAGTTTGCCCTTGTGGATCAGGTGAGGTGGAAACAGTTGCCCATATCCTACTGTACTGCAGATTATATGTTGGCACTAGAGAGAGGCTACTTTCCCCTTTAATAAAATCCTTAGCAGGAAATTCACAGGAAGCTTATGTTTCTTTTTTACTGGTTGATAGTATTCCAGCCATAACTCTTGCTGTTGCAAAATTCTTGGCATATGCGTGTAAGGACTAGAACACAATATCTCAAGGACTGGGGACTGGAATAAGTCCGTTTATCTAAATGTTTTTTAGTTATTAACTGTTCCTTAGTTATGTATTCCACAGGAAGATTGTTTTGTCTGTGTATTTTTATTTTTGTATGATTTTATTTTGTTGTTTTTTGTTTGTATATATGCCATGACCTTTGGTGAAGCATTTCAATTCATTCATTCATTCATTCATTCAAACATGAAGTGAAATTTCTTTACCGTCCTCATCTGTACATTTTGCAGTAGTATACTATTGCTAGTTTCACACATCTATAATGTGCTAGCAATCATGTATTTATTCAACACTCTGTGTACTTCAGCATATGGAGCTAGTGATGGATAATTCTCAAAATGTTTGGCTGTACATCCACAACGATAGCTTCAGGAGTGGGTGTGAGATTTGATCCTGGCTATCAAACCAAGTGATTTGCAGAGTAATCCCTAAAGTAATTCCTGTGTGTAATGGGAAATGACAGGGTGCAGGAAGTGTAAGTTATACTACTCTCCTTGCACCCCACACCATGGTAGAACTGCTGAAGGATTTAGAACACAAGCGTACTTTTGCTTGAAGGTTAAATTTTGCTGCATGTTTATTTTATTTATTTCATTTCAATTTATAGCCTGACTTTCCAAAGCTTCAGGACAGATAAAGCATACATAAAAACATGCATAAGATAAAAAACAATTAAAAAACTAAACTGCATAAAAACATAAAGATTCCCCATTTAAAAAAAAAAAACATACCAAACTCTATCCTCTTCTACCAAATTGTCTGGCCAAATAAATAGGTCTTACATTGCCTCCAGAAAATGCTCAGGCTAGGGCTTTGGAGAATCTCCAGATACTGGTGGATGATACTGTACCTGTCTTCCCGAAGGTGTCCTGCCAGCACGACAGATTTTATTTCTAATAGACGTTCTGCAGAAGACCTATCTAGGGGGTCCGGCCACCCTAGCCTCATCTCCTTTTTAAGGAGACCTGGACTGCTAGGAGGTATCCAGTGCAGTCTGTTCCAGGAATTGAGGCGCTCCATGTGATGTTCGATTTGGTGGGGGACAAAATTGGGGTGTTGCTGGTGTACCGGGTTCCTTCCTGCCTAGCGGCATCCCTCTCTGCTTTAGTGGAACTGGTGCCGGAGGTGGTGTTGAGTTCCCCGAGGGCCTTGGTCCTGGGGGATCTCAACATCCACACTGGCACTGGCCTTGCAGGAGTGGAGTGTGAGTTCATGGCTGCCATGGCAACCATGGGCATCTCCCAAATGGTCAACGGCCCGACACACGAGGCGGGTGGGAGAATATGCTTGGCCTAGTATTCTGCTCTGGCCTTCAGGCGGGTGATCCGGTAGTGGGGGAGGTTAGTTCTATGCCCTTGTCATAGTTGGATCATTACCTCCTGCAGGCCAGACTCCTAGCGCACAATAGCCCTCGGAAAGAAGTGGGACCTAATTACAATGGTCCGTCCCCGGAGGCTGATGGAACCACAACGGTTCCAAGACGCACTGGGGGAGGTGTCCTTGGACCTTGATGGCCGCTTGGCTGATGATCTCGTCCAAGCATGGAACATCTTGCTGGAGGGGGCCATCGACCGGGTAGCTCCAAGGCATCCACTGCCACCGCTTCGTCATCGTAAGGCTCCTTAGTTTCTTGAGGAACTGCGGTGTATGAAGCAGGAGGGATGGCAGTTAGAGCGATTTTGGTGTCATTCTCGCACTCAATCCAATCGGCTACAGCATCGGGCCCATTTGCGATCCTATGCTGTGGTTGTGAGGGAGGCAAAGAAGGAATTCTTTTCCGCCCTCATAGCTGCTGCAAAGTCGTGCTTGGCTGAGCTCTTCCGGGTGGTGAGGGGGCTGGTCAGTCAGGCCTCCCTCCACCTGGAGGGTGTTAGGGATAGACAGGGAAAGGAAGGGAAATGGACCCCTGACACCCCACTCCACAGGCACCCAAGCACGCTTCTTGCGCTCTAGGGGACTTAGCTCTAAATGCAAGGACAAACAACCCCTCAGGTTCTTATTTGGCCCATTTACTCCCATAGGGGAGAAGGCCAGATCATCATAGGGGTATCGGGAACAGCAAGGTTCTGAGCGTGCCCACTTGCTCACACACCACGCACCACACCCGTAACCCCCTACTACACCCCCACTCACCCACACAGTGCTATGGGGAACAGGGAGAAGGTGCAGGAGCAGTGAGGGAAGCAGGGTACAACCAGGAATGAATCGGGAGGGAACAGAACGGGACCCACATGAGAAGGGAAGGATACAGTGGAGCCACACCTTACAATCACACCACCCTACCTCCGCTCGCACGCACACTCGCTCTCCACTCAGCTCTCCCACTCGCCAACACACTCTCACAACTTCCAACTTAAAGGTTCACTCAACAGCTAATCCACACACGAGGAGGCCAGTATCACAGCATCGCTGATCACCGGCAACGCTGTGCTCCCTGGCCTCTCCCTATATTTGGGTGGCTCTGCCACCTTGCGCGCATATGCACGCGGAGCGACATAACTCCCTGGAAGGTCTTGCCGCGGCATCACTTTGTGGTGCCTGCGGGGTGTATCACTCTGTGACGCCTGCGGGGGTGTATCCCCGCCGCTGCTCTGGGGTGTATCACTCTGTGGCGCCTGTGGGGGTGTATCCTCGCCTACGGAACCAGGTGTTCGGGCTACTTCCACCATCTCTGCCCTTGCTGTGTGCTCCCCGGGGGGTTCCTGAGCCCCTGCGGGGCACCTGTCGGACCCGGCTGTGACTGGGAACGGGCCGGTAATGGTGGCGAGGGAGGCGGGCTCTAATAGAGGGGGAGATATTCCAGGCCCGCTGTGAGGAGTTTGTCACCTACTTTGCAGAGAAGATCGCTCGGATTCAGCATGATTTCGGAGCCAGGATTGATGCAGAGGAAGTAGAACTTGGGGTTATGGATGCCCTGTCTGGTTCATCTTTGTGGGATCAGTTTCAGGAAGTGACACCAGCTGATGCCGTGGGTCTCCTGGGGTCTGTTAGGGCCACCTTTTGCAAATTAGATCAATTCCCGTCCTGGTTGGTGAAAGCCTCCAGAGAGACCCTGGGGCCGGTGCTGGCGGGGGTGATCAATGCCTCCCTTCGGGAGGGTAGGGTGCTGGACTGCCTCAAGGAGGCAGTGGTGCAGCCCCTGTTAAAGAAACCATCTTTGGACATTGACGCACCGGCTAGTTACCGGCCTGCCTCTAACCTTCCCTTTTTAGGGACGGTTATTGAACGCGTTGTGGCCCAGCAGCTCCGGGGTCACCTGAATGGCATCAGGTGACCCTTTTCTAGACCCTTTTCAATCGGGGTTTCACCCAGGGTATGGCACCGAGACTGCGTTGGTGACCTTGGTGGCCGACCTCTGCCGAGAGATGGATTCAGGACGCTCAACACTACTCGTCCTGTTAGATCTCTCCACTGCTTTTGATACAGTGGACCACGGATTATTGCTGAGACGATTGCGGTCCCTGGGGGGCATGGACGGGATGGTCCTTGGATGGTTCCGCTCATTTCTCTCAGGAAGGGCCAGCAGGTGGTGTTAGGGGCTGAAACATCTAGCCCCTGGGACCTCTCTCGCAGAACACCGCAAGGTTCTATTTTGTCTTCATTATTGTTTAACATCTATATGCAACCCCTGGGGGAGGTTGTGAGACAGTTTGGTGTGCGTTGCCACCAATATGCTGAGGACACCCAGCTATACCTCTCATTTTCAACTGACCCAGGTCCCACAGTCTCGGTGCTTTCCCGGTGCCTAGAGGCAGTGGCTGACTGGATGTGGCAGAGCAGACTGAGGCTGAATCCTGATAAGACGGATGTTAGGATTAAGGGGACAACAGACACACTCCAGATACTAGGGCAGTATGGCACAGGAAAAAGGTCCCTCAGGGTCTTATATAGGCGCTGGGTATAAGCTGCGAGAGCTAACCCTTGCCAAAGCTCATCATAGGGACTAGTGCACCGAACAATGCCCACTCTACGATGCCCACACACCCACGTGCACAGGGCTACGGAGGGGGAGTGAGGGATCAGTGGTGGTTCAGCAGGGAAGGAGCCCACGGGGCCCGGAAGGGAGAGGAACCAGGAGGGGATAGGACTTACACACAGGGCTCACCAGGGAATCGGAGGTCACAGGGAAGGGAAGGTTCAACACTCTCTGCACTCACACTCTCCTACTAGCACACTCGCCCAGACACTCACCTCTCACACTCCACGCTCTCACTCTTGCACTCCCAATACTTCAAATCGCCAATTGCTCTCAACTCCACACCACACCAGGGGCCAGTCTCACGGCACAAGTCCGATCACCAGCACTGTTCCAAGCCCTTCCCAAGGTTTATATGGGGTCCTAATTGGTTAGTGCCTGCAGGCGCGCCGAACGGCGAGGGTGTACTTCCGGGGTAGCGGCGCGCATGCGCCCGACGTCGGCATTCCCCGGGCTACCCAGGGACGCCACGCTGCTGTGTCTCCGCCTTCCCGTTGCTGACTTCAGTGGAGGGGCGGGCCCCAACGCCCACCTCAGGTTCCTTCGTAGCCGGCAAGGCCTGATGCGGCCGTGCCGGCACACCCAACCCCCTCTACCCCCCTGGGCTCTGACAACGGAGGTGATGTTGGTGGGTCGGGTGGCAGGGGTGATAGTTCCCCTCGTTGAGGGGGTCTGCCCCCCGCTGGCTCTCCAGGTCCGAAGCTTGGAAGTCCTGTTGGACCCCAGCCTTCGACTGGATTGCAAGGTAGAGGCAGTGGCAAAGGGAGCCTTTTGTCAGCTACATCTTGTGTGGAGGCTCTGGCCATGTTTTGGACTCCAACATGGCCACCCTCATCCATGCGTTCATCACTTCAAAGCTGGATTACTGCAACACGCTCGTGAGCTCTGCCCCTGGTGACGGTTCAGAAGCTGCAATTGGTGCAGAATGTGGCAGCCCATCTTCTGACCGGGCCGGGCCATAGGGAGCACATAACACCAGTGCTCCGAGCTCTGCACTGGTTGCCTATTGCTGGATTTCTGACTTTCCTGATGAAGGATCCTGTGAGGTTTGAAAGCTTGCAAACCTTCACCAACCTACGTTGGTCCAATAAAAGATCTCTCTATACTACTTTGTCTGTACAACCTATTTTGGGGACCAACACAGCAAACACACACTCTCTCTGGTTGCCTATAGCATTCAAGCTGCACTGATTGCCTATAGCCTGATTCAGGGTGCTGGTTTTAACCTTTAAAGCCCTATATGGTGTGGGCCCCTCCTATCTGAGAGACCGCTTCACTCCTCGGGTCCTGAGGCGATCCTTGCGGTGACCCCCCAGCTAACCAAGAAGGGGCCCCTTGCGGTCCGCCGGGGGCCCCTTCTTGGTTAGCTGGGGGGTCACAATGGAGAGGGCTTTCTCGGTGGTTGGACCGCAGCTGTGGAACTCCCTCCCAGAGGAAACTCGACTGGCCTCGTGTTTGCTGGCCTTCTGCTGGGCCTGTAAGACCTGGCTGTTTGTCCAGGCCTTCGGGGAAGGGAGTGGGTAGGGGTGGGGGAGATGAGTAGTGGGCGGGGGGTTGGGTTGGGTTAGGGAGGGTTTGGGTATGGGATATTTTAATCTGGGATATTTTAATCTAGGTTGTTTTAATTGTATTTTAGTTATGTGTTTTAAAATGTTGTTAGCTGCCCCGAGATGCTTGTAGCAGGAGGGGGCAGCATATAAATTTTAATAATAAATATATAATAAATAAATCTCTAGCCCTGTCATTTTCTGAGTTGCCCTGGTGACCTGCAGGCCCCGATAGAAAGGAAGCTGTATCTAAAGCAAACTCATTCCCTATGTTTTCTTCATAGATTAAGACCACCCCTTAGCCACCTGTTTGTAAATGAATCCTAACTTTCTTCAAAAGAGCATTACCAAATAGTATGGGCAAAGAGTTTTCAAAGCATAGACTGTTAACAAATAATTTGGATTGATTCTTTTGTATTCATTATTCATGGTGCTCTGTTGGCCCATCTAAGTTCATTGTATCATTTTTGTCCCCAGATTGCATGACTGGGACATTTGAAAATGAACCTTTCATGCAAAAATCCATGACACTTTATAGGAAATACCCTCTCTAGATGCAGATGAGGAGAATAGAATATTCAATCAAAGATCCGCCATATGGATCTTAAAGGAGGATACTCTCAGTAGCCATTCTTTCTAAATACGGACTGAAGTCTCAGAGGCCTCAGGAATTGTTTTTAAGTTGATTACTCACTTGTTTTCGGAAGTCCTCTTTTGTAGTTTTTCGTATAGGTTGGGAGGGCATATGTACAGGGCTTTGGGACTGGGAATCTTCTGTAACCCCATATACAGACTGGAAAAACACCAAGCAACATGAGAAAGTTTTATTGTTAATACATCTCTGGTGCATAAGGAGTCCATGAGATAATTAGTTACTTAGACTGAAATTCTATATTCCCTGTGCTTCAAACACTCCTACTTAGATATGAAATAAGAGTTTTGTACCGTGCTGTACATGTTCCATTTCCACAATAAACAGAAGGGTGTTAAGACAGAACCATGTCAGAAGCCCCTCCTCCCACCCCTTTTTGGGGAAGGGGCGTGGAGAACTGGCCTCAACTACGATAGGCCTCAACAATTAATTGGCCTTTACTACGATAGAAGTAAAGTTATGCCTTTGTTTAATTATTCGTAAGGCCTAAACAGGCATTGGGGATGTGGTGAAGGCAAATAAGGGAATCTAATTCTAACTCAGTTGCTTCCTAAATATGCAGGTAACAACTTGAAGAGAACTGGGGAAAATAATCTTTTGGCCTAACACTTTTATACATGGCACCAAAAGGGTTAATTTGGTGTCCATGAGGCCACATAAAAGAATACAAATCTACTTATAGATTTTTATTTGTAGGATAACAGGTCTGTACTGAAGGAAATATTAGTAACCTCTTTTTAAATTTGTTTTCCTTTTATTTGGCATTTGTAATAGACACCATATTAATGGGATTGCACGCTTCTTGCTGATACACACTAGTATTAGTTCATTTGTATTTATTTATATCCCCCCCCCCGACTGTTAAAGACATGTATTTTAGCGTCTAGAGCAGACATCTGCAAGACAAGGTTGCTCTGTGCTTTTCTCAGAGCTACCATTGACTTGTTCTGGTACCCATCTGTCTGTAAAACAAATGCAACCCCCCTGCAGAAGTCTGAAGCTTAGTGTTCTATTTAGACATCTAGATATAACTTGTCAAATTACTTCAAGTCATTTCAGATACTGGTCTGCCCTGGTCACTCTCTGCTTGCGGCAGATTTAAGTATAGGTTCTATTCTTTGGTGAATTCATTGACTGGACTGATTTAAGTATGGTAAATCATGCCTCAGTACAGGGGGTCAGACTAGATGACCACTGAGGTACCTTCCAGCCCCATGATTCTATTACTACTTTTTATTGGTATACATTTGCTTGAGGTGCATATCATGGATCAAGGCCTCTTCTGGCAGGTGGTGTAACAAAAACATGACAAAACCACACTGGAGTGTACTTCAAAAAACAACCTCAACTTGCCTTTTTAACCTTTTGTGGATTTTTCATCCGACGACACTTTCTAATGTCCATCTCTGTTGTGTTTACACAGCCCGGCTGAAAAAGATACATTCATAATGTTATCATTCATGTTTACAACTTACCTACTACTGCTTTCCTCCTGAAAACCATATAAAATATTCACTGCATAACTAGAGTTTTCTCCCTTTAACTCTAGCATAAGTTTTGTTACAACATGTACGTAGGTGGCTCTTTTTAGAATCTTCAGGATGTATAGTATATATACACACATAGGCGCTGTATGCCTTAAACAGCATTTCTTACTATCGGTAAAGTAAAATTCCAAATAATTCATTCACTAACAGAGCCTGAAAATTCCCTTTAGGCTCTGTAACCGGTTCTTCCCATGCCTGGCATAAGCTGTTGAGGGGGCCACTACTAATAATCAGCACCCCACTCCTCCAAGTTCAGTTTTATTTAGGCCATGAAAGTCCTTACACCATAGCCATATACAATACAGCTCATCTAGTGCTTCACCTTTTCCCTCATGTTTTTTTCTGGGTCCCTGTTAGTGCAGGCCCCTGGCCTGATACATTTCTTATTGGCTAGATCCCTTCTGGGCTGACACCTCTAACCTTGCCCCTTGCCAACTAGTTCTCAGGGTTGGGGCAGGTTTCTTGACTCCCTTCAGCTTGGGCCGGCAAGGCAAGGCAAGGCAAGGTCTCTCATTGGTGGTCTAGCTGTGTGAGCTTTCCAATTCAGACTTGTATAGCGGAGGCTGAGCTAGCATGCAAAGCCACACACACCTGGAGTCACTCAGCTAACGTCAATTGGCTTCCAAGACATTGACTTTCACTTCAAGGACATGGTACCTGCTGGAGCTCAGCTCTCTTAGGGCTGCACCCCTGCAGGGACTTACCCCAGCCTTATGGGTCTGACCCTGCAAAGTCTCACACTGACCTAGCTCAAACGGCTTAATCGCAGCTAAGAGGTGAACCTTTTCAGGAAAGTTTGAGCAAGATTGGTTTAACTACAAACATAAAAAGAAAGCCATTTATGCTTCTCCTGTATGTGACATTAAGTAATTTTGTGCATGCACAGCTGGAAAACAGCCAAAATAATTTTGTTCCAGCCCAGCCTGTTTTGCAGATCTCATGACATACAAGCACAGTTTGAAGAAAATCTCTTCAGCAGTTTTGCAATCAGCTAGCCTTTCCCATGACCACTGCATTTACCAGGCCCTCTAATAGTCACAAGGCAACATCCTATTTACAGATCCTTACCACGGGCCTGTGCAAATCCCAGAAGCCTCTTTCTTGACTGTCCAAAATTTTCCTTTCAGTTTTATCCTTTTTTCTGTCAATTCTGAAAAAAAAAAAAAAGAATAAAGCAATTAACTTTAATTTTTCATCTTGTTTAAAATATCTCCTTGGATGCATATCCAGCAGCAGCCAGCACATCCATTTTAGTGCTCTTTATCTGCACAGAAATGTTAAACTCCATAGGTCATGTGGTGAAAAATAGGGCCTAGTATAACAAATAAAATCTCCCAGACACGTATTTCATCAACATGACTGTAATAGGGCTCTTCTATTTAAAAAACGGAAAGGTTTTGTTAACATCTGCTCTTTACCTCACAGTGAGCAGCAGTTCTGATGCCAGACTTCAAGGATCCAATTCAAGAGGGTGTTTAAGCAGAGGCTAAACTTTAATCATGTGAGTCATCCCATTGAAATCTTGCATACTTTGAGTTAAGCATGTGCTAACATGCTAATCTGGTTTATGTTCCAGCAAGTGAGCCAAGTGCATGGAACATAACCTTGTGGTAGGAGATGTTTTAACTGAATTATTGGAATTTTCTAGTGAATGACTCTCCACATAGCACCATCAAAATCGGCACCTTTTAAAGAGATTTCATAAGAGTAAATGAAATGAGATAAATGACTCTGCCTCAAACGTCACACATTAGCCATAGCCCTTCCAGAACATGACTGAAGCATACAGATAATATGGGGCAATGGAAGGCTGAGCTTTTTGGCCTAAATTATGGGCTAAAACAGGACTTCAGTTTACAAAATTCTCGTTAGGATGGTCCGCCCTCGGAGGCTGATGGAACTGCAGCAGTTCCAGGAGGCCCTGAGGGAGATAACCCTGGACCCTGACGGTCACTTGGTCGATGAGCTGGTACCAGGCGTGGCTCCTCCTGCAGGGCGTTATGGGCGTTGTCCCCCAAAGCCCTGCAGGGGGACCGCTGCGGCTTTAGTTTAAAAAAAACAAAAACAAAACCCGCACTGCTGTTTCTGACAGCTACAGCAGCCTCTGAGCTGCTGCAGAGGCTGCTGTAGCTGTCACTGAACCTGTTCTCCCTTCGGGGACCCACCCACTCCACTGGGAGAGGGAGTGGGTCCCCGAAGGGACAAAAAGGTTCAGCAGCTCAGCCGCCCAAAGCGTTTTCCTATAGGAAAACGCGATTGGGG
>QEPC01009912.1:1482773-1501307 GCA_003113815.1 Sphenodon punctatus | reverse complement strand
CAATGTCACCAATATGCTGATGATACTCAGCTGTACCTCTCATTTTCAACTGACCCAGGTCCTGCTGTCTCGTTACTTTCCCAATGTTTGGAGGCCATGGCGGATTGGATGCGGCAGAGCAGACTGAAGCTCAATCCCGATAAGACAGAGGTGATGGTGGTGGGAAGGGCGGGGGAGGTGCTGGCCCCCCTGATAGGGGGGGTTCGCCGGCCTGTTACTCTCCAGGTTCGGAGTCTGGGGGTGGTTCTGGATTCGGGCCTTCGTCTGGATCGGCAGGTGGAGGCGGTGGCTAAAGCTGCCTTTCACCAGCTCTATCTGGTATGGAGGCTTCAACCTTACCTCTCCGGGCCTGATCTAGCCGTTCTCATCCATGCCTTCATCACCTCAAGGCTAGACTACTGCAACGTGCTCTACGTGGGACTTCCCTTGTTTCTGGTTCGGAGGCTGCAGCTAGTGCAGAATGCGGTGGCCCGTCTCCTGACGGGGACAGGGCGGCGTGAGCACATAACACCGGTGCTCCACACTCTGCACTAGCTGCCTATAGCGTACCGAGCCTGATTCACGGTATTAGTATTGATTTACAAAGCCCTGTATGGTCTGGGCCCCTCATATCTCGGGGACCGCCTCGCCCTCCGCACCTCAGAGCGATCCCTTCGTTCCACTGGGGGCGCCTTTCTGGAAGTCCCCCGTGTAAGATGGGGGGTCACAATGGAGAGGGCGTTCTCGGTGGCCGGGCCGTGGTTATGGAATTCCCTCCCGTAGGAGGCTTGCCTGGCCCCGGGCCTGTTGGCCTTTTGACATGTCTGTAAGACTTAGCTGTTCGCCCAGGCCTTCGGAGGGGAGAGTGGGTGGGGTGGGGGAGGGGAGGGAAGGTAGGTGAACGTTTGGGGGGTAGTTTTAATTATTTATATTGTTGTTTTTATGTATTTTATTGTTGTTTTAACTGTTGTGAGCTGCCCCGAGATGCCGTAGGCATGAGGAGGCGATCAATAACTATAAAGAAATAAAATAAATAAATAATAAATAATAATTTCAGTATTTTCATCAACACTAACATGATTTTTGAAAAAAGCTACATTAAAATGATAAAGAACAATGGTTGGGAAAATCAACGAGGGGTGGGGTGGAGTTTGTCAGTGATTTACATTTTTGAGAGGCTGTAATCAACTGTTGAGTCTTACCAAACATAGGAACATTATTATAGCAAGGGAAAGAGGAGAGGAGAAGTTTTGGATACTGGAAAAATGTGCCCTGTGCATGATCACTACCCCAAGGATAGTCTTATGTGTTTGATGCACTGGCTGAGAACCTCTCAGAGTGCAACTCCAGCAGAGGACATGAAAATGCTTTATGTTCCCAGTCAAGGGCTGGCTGGTTCCCTGTGACAGGTCAGAGCAGCCCGGAGGTGGCCTTGAGAGTATGACATCAATGGATAATTGAGGTACTGACACACCCAGACCAACCCCTGTGCCACGCATAGGTGTAGAGGTTTCACAAGAGATGTCCAGTTGAGCTTTACTTCCCACATGACAGTCTCAAGCTCCTTTAATGGAGTGATCTCCCTGTGGCTTCTGACACTAATTTTAAGGTGGCTTTTTGCTCGTGGTGGAATGTAAAACAGGTGCAGCACATCTCCCAAACTGGGCTAATCATATATTCAAGAATGTGTCAATGACTCACTATTGCAATTTTTAAACACGTGAAATCCTGAAACTACAGTATAACTAAGCATATTTTCAAAATTACACGCCTAAGGCTAGGCACATAAATCTATTACCCTAGCAGCAGATTTTAACGATGCGCACCCATCAGCTAACACTGAAGCCCACACTGAATGATTCTGCATGCTCATTTAACGTTGCCTGGGGCTTTGGCATGTCCAGCTTGTGCACGCATAGAGGAATGGCAAGGCTATATGCAAGAAAGGTGGGGAAATTGGTGGGGCTACAAAACTTGATCCAAATATCAATATTTTCCAGTGGGTTTTGGTTTCTAATTTATGTTTTCTTTTGCAGTTCTCAAAATGTAACAGCATGGGGTTAGGGTAGAGGTTCCCAAACTGTGACTCACCACCTCAAGTGGGATAATGCCATTTCTCAATGAGGTCAGGATCTCCATGAATATTAGATTTTTGTACACCTTTATTGTTATCTGGGGGTCAGAGGATTCTATTTAAGTCTCAAAATTAGATACCAGAGGGTGTTTTTAAATGAGCAAGGCAATGGGTGTGGGTGTGTCCATGGCCACTGAGTGGTACTACCACAGAGCACCCACTCAGGTGGAGCGCATGGGGAGGGAGGCAAGCTTCCATGCACTCCCTCTACCACAGATTATGGGGAAGGTGGAAGCATTCTGTGCTAGCCTTTGCAATTGACATATCCCCAGCTTTTTAATACAATTTAAAACAAAGTAATTTAAAACAGTATTAACAAAATTTAAAATAGGGGAAGGAAAAGGGGAGGACAGAGTACATTAAGTGAACCAACAGGGAATCCTAAAAGCACCTAGAAACTAAATGCATTTTCAGGTGCTTTTTAAAGGTGAGGGAGGAACTGAGACGGACATCCGGGGGGAGCGAGTTCCACACCACAGCAAAAGCCCGATTGCCTGCCAATTTAAGAAGCAAACAGCGGGTGGTTCCTGAGCACAGATACCCATCAGTGTGAGTCTCCCGAAGAAGGTCTTGAATATAGACAGGGCCTAAACTGTTCAGGGCCCTGAACACCAGCTGCGTAATCTTCAACTCAATCCGTCATTCTACAGGCAGCCAATGCAGAGAATGCAGGGCAGGAGTAATATGATCACAGCTGCCTAAATCAGTAAGTGTCAGTCGTAGGTGTCCGTGGCTGCAGCACCTCCGCCTGTCAGCCCGGCAGGAGTAATCCCCAGACGGGCAGGTTCCGGAGCAGCGTGTCTCGCCGATGCGAGCGGGGGGCCGCCCCCGGCATCTGCGTCGCAGCCAGGGCCGGAATCCCAGGGCCCAGCCATACCCCGCACCCAGAGGCAGTACACAGGAGTTCCCCCGCCCCTGTTGCGTCAGTCTGAGCACCTGCGGGCACGCACGGGGGTGGGGCTTGGGACATAAAGACCAGCGCCACTTGCAGAGTGGCGCTGGTGATTCAGAGACCGGCCCCCTTGCGAAGTGAGACCCCATGGCATGTATATTGAATGAGAGAGCAAGAAATAGAGAGTGCCTACCCTCAGCCGTGTGTTTGGACCCCTGGACCATCTTCCTTTGAGTGACTGGTGAGTGAGAGTGTGCGTGCGTGGAGGACAATATCCTTCTCACTCCACCCCCTCGCCTCCCTGGGGCTTAGTATCCCTGCGTGCGTGTTCCCTGCCCACCTTCCTTGCTTGGTGTCACCCCTTGATCACAGCCTTCACTGTAGCCCTTGTTTCCCCCCACGCTCCCGAGTGCATGTGTTGTGTGGGTGTCCCTTGGGACGGGCCTTGGTTTCCCTGAGTCTCGAGCGCCCTATGATGATAAGGGCCTGTTCTCTCCTCGAGAGGTAAAGGCCACCACGCTATGCTGATGGGCATTGAAGTCCCCACATTCCCCTCTGAGACCAGGGTATGCCTCGGCAGCGAGTGAACCCCCCAACGAGTGAGTGTTCCTCCCCCTCCCGGTGACAGTAAGTAACCACGCTGCTGCGTTCTGAACAAGCTGAAAAATCAAGCCTTGTAGTCACCAGGGCATGGGACACTGTGACAAGGTCAGCCTGGCATAAATAAGGGCGTAACTTACATAAATTGCATAGTTGAAAAAAGCATTTCAGCACTACGTCCGATACCTGAGTTTTCATGGACAGAGCGTGGTTGAAAATGACGCCCAAATTCTTTAACTGGCCCACTACATCTACCCAGATCCCATCCACATTTAGGGGCCCAAGGGAGGCAAAGGCATCCTCATACAAGACTGCCCCTTCCCACCATCATCACCTCAGTCTTCCCCGGATTGAGCACAAGGTAGGTCTGACACAACCAGGCGGCTATGACATTCAAGCATTCCTTCAAGGCAGAGACCAAGTTGTCAGGGCTCACGGGGCAAGGGATATAAAGCTGACATATGAGACCTGCTGTCAGTGACAGAAGTCAGGAAATTTTGTTCTGATTACATGATTTTTATCTTCTAGAGACACGAATACAAATTATGGAGTTCAGATGATTTTGAACAACTTTGTTCCTACCTATATTATTTTTATCTTGGTACAGTCCCTTTAAATAACTCAAGGACTAATTACTATTGTAACTTTCAGCTCTCTCATCTTGAGAACATGCTAGTGTTCTGGGCTGAAATAATCCTTTAATTACCATGTTATTTTAAGGATAATTACCATGTTCTTACATGGTTCACAAATTACAATTTAATTACAGAGTTAATCAAAGAAATATAGCTATGGATGCACACACATATAACTGAAATGAGAAGCAATAGCTCTTCCTGCTGCAATAAGGGATTCTGTTTGATTCTGAGAAAGCACACTATTCTCTCTTTGTGTCTTGGCTCTCCCAAGAATACAAACATCCACACTCTGTAACATTGTGTCACCTTCACCCTATCTGTAGTATTTGCAGGTGATGGCTCTCTTGTAATACAAGCATAGAGTATTTAAGCATGCCAGCTGCATAAGCACAAATACTGCAACATAAGCAGTGCCATACAATGGATGTTAATAGACATGCAGTCAGCATGCCGGCTACATGACCCAGGGATGGGTGGGCATCCCCGGCCATTCCAACAGGTCAACCCAGCTTAGGAAGAGAGATCAGAAGCAACGTGAGGCTGACTGGTCCTGCCCCTGTGTTGTGCCCTGCACCTTGCCATGATGGGCAGTCATGGCAGCTGCCATGGCGACCCCCACGTCGCAGCCGGGATGGTGACATGAACAAACACACTTATCCCGCTTGGGCCCAGTTCCTTCAGGGCCCACGTTCTTGGGTAGCTGCCTACTCAGTCGGTGGCTGTAGAGGGTCCACATCTGGCAGCCTGCTAACAGACACGCAGGGTCGGGTCTGGCCAAGATGGGCCATAGCAGGCCATCATCATGTGTGTTAACACCCAATGTAGTTGTGTCTGAGAAACAATGAGATGCAATCATGGGGTAAAGAACAAGCAGATGTAGATTTCCAGTTCTGGGTGGAATGAAGTGAGAAAGGACCAAACAAATTATACCTTGTTAAAACCAAGCAAGTGTCAGGGAAGTATTATATAATACCTCATCCAAACAGTTACAAGACAGCACAGGAAGGCAAGTGAGTAGTATGAATAAGTGCTGTGAGGTTTGTCATGGAAAAAAATAAATGGAGGTTTGTCTAAGCAAATAAATATTGCACTGTAAATCTCAAATATATAGGAACTTCAGTAGCACTTGGCATTTTTAAATCTTCAAAATGCTTTGCAAACATTTCATCTTAATGTATTTGCTTTAAGCTAGGTATTATATCTCCATTTATACAGGTGGAGAAACCAAGACAGAAAAACCATTTGACTCACTCAAGAGTGAATCATGGTCAAAGCCAGAAATAGAGATCAGGAGCTCCTCGCTCGCAGGCCCACACACAGATGATCAGACCCATCTCTCTACCTCTTCTGACATTTCTTCTCCTGATTTATGACCTTGAGCATTAGCTGTGGGCTGCTTTCCAGGGTGAGTGAGGGTGTTTTCAAATGTGACGGCTGCCACCATGGCCACACACAGCTCTGGGCTGTGGTGGGAGCCATCACTCCAGCCAGCACGTGGCCTGGCTGCTGAACAAACGTAACGGCGGCCAGATCAGGGGAGGGTGGGTAGACGGATGAACATGTGTCCTCATGTCCCCACTTCTGCAGTACGTAGAGTGCCTGCCCCCGCAACTGATGGGCAGCCATGGCCCCAATAACGGCTGCCATGACACCAGACCCCCATTGCTACCCCAGACCGCGGTATGTATAGTTGCCAAGCACACATAACGGCATGCTTTACACCCGGTCGGGCAGGCATTCCGGGTGGTGTTGGCACTTAGCCTGGGCTGCGAGTTGGGATTTCCCCAAGTCACAGCCCGGACTACGTGTCAACACCACCTGGGGAACAGAATCGAGTCCCCTTCCCCTCAAAGCTGTAAAGCCTCCCCATTGAGTTCACTGTACAGGAAGTACTTACTTCACTTGTGCCTCTGCTTGCATAAAGATGAATTCCCACTTTCTTGCGAAAGCCCTCTGTAGCCGTGCTAAATTTTCCTAATAAGAAAAGAAAATAATGAGAACAACCAACCAGAATAATGGTTTAAGTCCAAAATTATCATGTTTTTAAACCTGTAAAACTCAACACATTGAAATTAATATTCACCCCTAGATAATTGTCTCATTAGACAAGAGTAGCAATTAGCATGTAATGGAGTGTCCCTTTCAAGTCACCACACTGGTGTATAACAGGGCAAACCCTGCTATGAGTTGTATGACTGTGACATGAAATAAGCTGCCAGAGCTCTGTTGGACCCATTCCCATGTCTTTCTTATTTAACTTCTCACAATATTTTTGTGAATATTTTTGAAACCAGCAGCTTCCTTCTCCAATAGCAGCGGTCTGCTGCCTATATATTTTGCGTGGGTGTGTGTATATGTTTGTTTGTGTGTGTGTTGTGTGTGTCTGCCACATACATGTTTAGTAAACTAAATGTTTTGAGCATTGGATTACTGGATGCGAAGGCATTCCACAGCTGCAAAGGACTAGGGTCTGGGAACTGTCTGCATGATCCATGAAAAGAAATGGATTCTTTTTCTGGATAATGCAAATAATGGCCCCCAAGCTGCAAAGTATGGCTAGAGAACCAAACTTTCTCCCAAGTGTGGGATTTTTCAGATTAGGGTTCTGGTTCAGGACTATTTCAAAAGGGCAATTGGGTTACTTACCTTGGGAATTGCCCTTCTATGTCCCTCAAGGGAGGTCATTTGGATGCAGGGAGCTATCTCATTCTCAGCCACTAGGAGGCAGCAAGCAACTTTCAATTGGGCATGCATAGGGAGATCGCGCCCTCGCTTCCCCAGGTGTACCACAGCCTCAGGAACCGGAACCCAACTTATCTGAAACAAAACACAAACACAATCTCTCCCGCACTAGAGGGAGGAACTCACATAACAACTACCCACTGGTAAGATAAAGACTACAACCCCCCAGGGATTCTGGAGGCGCCCAGGTAACATACCCGGGTGGGCCGAATGACCTCCCTCGAGGGACATAGAAGGACAATTCCCAAGGCAAGTAACCCAATTGCCCTTTCTATGCCCTCTCGTCCATTCATTCGGACGCAGGGAGGTAACAAAGCAGTAGAGAGAATTCGGCAAGGGAGGGGCAGGGCGCCTAAGGAGAGGTCAGGACCCCCTGAAGTACCCGCCTGCCGAAGGCGGCTTCGGCTGATTCGAGCAGATCGATTTTGTAGTGCTTTGTGAAAGTGAAGGCTTTTCCAGGTGGCAGTCTTACAAATTTCACCTAGCAGAGCCCAGGACCTAAAGGCCCAGTTAGCTGCGGCCCCCTGGGTGGAGTGAGGAAGTGTCCTAGCAGGGGGCACCAGATCCACGGCTCTGTATGCGTCCGCAATACAGGCCGAGATCCACTTGGCAATGATCGCTTTGGACGCCCTTTGGTCCTTCGAGTGGGGATGGTAATTGATCAGGAGACAGGAAAAACGTCGAAAGGCCTGGGTGCGCTCAAGGTAAATTTTGAGAGCGCGTTGTATGTCTAAGGTATGCCACAACTTTTCTAGCCTGTGATGGGGTCGAGAACAGAAGGAAGGGAGGACCACCTCCTGAGAGAGGTGGAAGAGAGTCGATACCTTAGGAAGGAAGGCGGGGTCCAGACGTAGGACTATCTATTCCTTACGGAAGGTGCATACAGACGGATCCATGGAAAGTGCCCCAATCTCTGATACTTTCCTGGCTGACGTGATGGCAATGAGGAATACTACTTGGATAGAAAGGGAGTAGAGAGAAACCTCGTGGAGAGGTTCAAACGGAGCCCCAGTAAGGGCCCGGAGCACTACGTTGAGGTTCCAGTTGAGAAATCTGTGGACAACTGGAGGGGAGATGCGGCGGGCGACCCTCAAAAACTGTTTGATATGGGGGTGGCCCGCTAGGTGTTGTCCCGTGGAAGCCCCAAGGGTGCTGTCCAGGGTTACCAACTGTCTAGTTAGGGTGTTAAGCCGTAGTCCCTTGTCCAGTCCCTCCTGGAGGAATAGAAGGACTTGGGCCACAGTAGAATGGGGTGGGACCTGATGGGAATGGCACCATTTGACAAATATCCCCCAGGAGCACTGGTAAATGTGGCGAGTCGACTTGTGTCTAGACGCCAGGAGCATCTGAACGACGGAGTCCGAGCAGCCTAACTTCAGCAGGGCTGTGGTTTCAAGAGCCAGGCTGTTAGTTTCAGGAAACTTGGCTGGTTGTAGAACAGGGGGCCCTGGGCTAACAGATCCGGAGTAACTGGGAGCTCCACGTGATTCCCTGCAGAGAGATTGATCAGGTCGGGAAACCACAGTCTGCATGGCCAGAAGGGATCCACCAGGATGACTGTGTCTGTGACCCATAGTTTCTTGACTTTGTGATTGTTCAACTTAGTAGATGGAACGGTGGAAAGGCATAAAGGAGGCTCGGGGGGCATTGTTAATTGAGGGCATCGTGTGCTTCTGCATCGGGGTGTGTGCCCCTGCTGAAGAATTGGTTTGCCTTGGCATTGGATGGGGAGGCAAACAGGTCCAGTACCTGTGGACTATCAGCCTGAAGGCTGCTGGACTGAGGGACCATTCCCCCAGGTCTACTGATTGACGGCTCAGCCACTCCGCCTCCACGTTGTCCGCCCCTGGGATGTGGAGTGCGGTGAGTGAGAGGAGATGGGCTTCCACCCAGAGTAGCAGACGTGTGGCTTCCCTGTGGAGGGTGTGGGACCATGAGCCTCCCTGGTTGTTGATGTAGGCTAGGGCAGTAGGATTGTCCGTGAGGACTAGGACGTGTTTCCCTTGCACATCATGGGTGAAGTGCCTCATTATTATTATTATTATTATTATTATTAACAAACATTTATATAGCGCCAGCAGTGTACATGGCACTTTACAAAGTAATAAAATAGACACGGTCCCTGCCCCTAGGGCTTACAATCTGAGCGACAGGAGCTGGGGGAGAGACATAGGAAGGGGAACAGAGGGAGAGACAAGGGGTCTAACATTCATGAAGATGCGAGGTCTCAAGTGCACGTACTTGGCTTGGTTACGATGAGAATGACAGCAGGCAGGTCCATGTTGCAAGGATAAGGGTAAACCGATCGTAGGTATAGGAATAGTGGCTCAGCAGGATAAAGAGTCAGACAGAGCAGAGCGAAAGAGGTGAGTTTTAAGGAGAGATTTGAAGGTATGAAGGGAGGGGGCAAGGCGGATGTGGACAGGGAGGGAGTTCCAGGCATGGGGGGCAGCAAGTGAGAAGGGACGAAGGCGCTTAGGGGAGCAGGGAAGGCGTGGAAGGGTGAGAGAAGGGACAGAGGAGGAGCGAAGTGCACGGGCTGGAGTATGGAGGGCGATAAGTGCAGAGAGGTAGGGGGGAGCGAGGTTGTGAAGAGCTTTATAGGTGAAGACTAGGAGCTTGTGCAGGATTTGTTCAGGAAGGGGAAGCCAGTGAAGCGAAGAGAGGAGGGGCTGCACATGGCGAGTCAGATTGCCTTGAGTTCAAGCCAGTTGATGCTGTGCCCGCGATCTCGGGCAGACCAGAGGCCCTGTGCTGTTTCCGTCCGTAGGTGGGCTCCCCAACCTGTCAGACTGGCATCCGTTGTTATCGTCAGCTTCGTTGGTTCTGTCAGAGCAACCCTCCGGTTGAACCTGTGAGGGTCCTCCCACCAAGAGAGTGATCGAAGGGTCTCTGGGGTGACAGTCACAGGTGAGCTGTTGATGATGGCCGTCTGCCACGGGCGGAACAGGCTCTGAAGATTCTGTGAGTGGAAGTGGGCCCATTGAAGGTGACGGGTGCAGGAGACCATCAGGCCTAGCAGGGATGCGAGGTTTAGCAAAGGAGAACGAGGCTGTGTCTGTACTATCTTGATCAGCTTTTGGATTTTGCGCTGTCATTGTGGTGGGATGAACACCGTGTTCAGGGCCGTGTCGATGATCACACCTAGGTGCTTTAGCCGTTGTGTGGGCATGAGGTGACTCTTGTCCCAGTTGATTAGGAACCTGTGATATTCTAGGTAGCTGATGGATCGGTGAAGGTGGGCCTGGGCATGTTGTTGAGATGGAGCCCTGATGAGCAGGTCATTGAGGTAAGGGAAGATGGCTATCCCCTCCAGATGTAGGTTCACTATGACGAGAACCAGGACGTTGGTGAATGTCCATGGAGCTGAGCCTAGTCCGAAGGGGTGGGCTCGGTATTGCCAGTGGCTGCCTTCATAGCAGAAATTTAGCCATCATCTGTGGGCTGGTAGGATGGGTACATGGAGGTAGGCATCCTTGAAGTCAAAGGATGCCAGCCAGTTGTTGTTTGAAAGGGATAGTGAGAAGAGCCCCCCCTCAGAAGGAGTAAGGGGGCTTGAAAGTCACTTTGGGTGCGGAGCACTCTGCTGCAGATCCTCTTGGTCCGGAGGCAGACTTTCAACTGGGGAAGCGAGGGCGTGATCTCCCTACGCATGCCCAGTTGAAATTTGCTTGCTGCCTCCTAGTGGCCGAGAAGGAGATCGCTCTCTGCGTCCAAATGAACGGACGAGAGGGCATAGAAGGGAAATCTGAAACAAAGGGTTCTTGCACATGGTGCCTGTGAGGGTTAGGGAAACTTCTGTGAATGCAATCAGCCGTTCGGCCGCCATTGCATAGCAGGAGGCTGGGCCTATCCTTGTATTGCTGGAAGTAGTGGTGGTTTTATTTTAAATTATTTTATTTGGTTTTAGCCAGTTTGGTGTGGTGTGGCTGTGATGGTGATGTTGGGGAGAGGGTGGGAGGGAATGCCATGGCCCCTCGGTGAGATGGGGGGTTCAGGCATGGGGGAGGAGGGTTAGAGGGAGTGCTGTGGCCCCCCCCAGTGAGGCTCAGTAGGGCTCAGAAGGCGTTGCCTGAGCCAGAGGGCCTGTAGGGTGAAGGGTGGATGAGCTGGCAGCTTAAAGATGGAGTAAAAGCCAGAGAGTTTGTGACTGGCTGAAAGATATAATAAAGGGTGGTAGCCAAAGGGTTGATGCCTGGCTTGAGAGGCATTCCTCCACTGTATGGCGGAGACTTAAATTGTCACAATTGGAAATAACTATGTTAAGATAATAACTATGACTGTATATAAAGGTGGAGAAAATGAACCTGATTGAGAAACTGAGACTGTGTGGAGTTAATAAAGAGACATTGAGCTAAATTCCCTAAGAGTGACTGACTGCAAGGAATTACCCCAGGAGAACCACGCCCTGTTACATCTTTTCAAATCAGTAGCACCTGGCAAGGCAAAAACAAACTATGCCCACATTGTGTCTGTGAGCATTTAAATAAGGATAAACTCAAGAGAAGTCAATAAAGAGACACCGGTGAAGGTGGGAACAGAATCAGACTTCTATTTAACCAATGAGAAAAAATTCAGGGCCAGATTTTTACTTGAATGCATGAAGTCCTGTGAATTAAATACTGCATGCTCAGTCCATGATCATAGAGCATGCCTTACGTTGCTTGGCAGGGATCGCTTCCGGTAGATCTAGAAGTAAGGTTGATAAGAGGAGAATGTTCCCCGAGAACTCACTTGCCAAAGAAAATGACTATGGTGGACTTATGAGTTCAGTGAACCAGCTCTGACTTATCCTTTTGCTGGCATCAGTTTTACATCAGCAAAACTCAACTGACTTCATTTTTTTTACAATGGCTAAGGACAGATGGTGCCCTGATCTCCCCCGTATGTTTAATTAAGAGAGCAAGTTTGGAATTCAGAAGTGATTGCTCATCATGTGACATCTGCATGGGAAAAATAAAAGAATGCCTGAATCTAATTGTTTGGCTCATTAGAGAATTGTTACTTCCAACACATACTGGAGTGCAGAGGTCCTTAATACCAAGGATTCCCTGCATGTGTGTGAGTATGTGGGTGCTGCTTGTTCTGTTGAATAGGCCTTTTGTTTCTGTATAAGGGATCTTTATAGTATGCACAATTATCTCATTGTAACTAGCTATAACTGATGTTTAAAATACTAAAAAATTGGAAATATGTGGAAGTGGAAACTCAGACAGAGGCTATACAATGCAGTAGATTTTTGTATTTCATGTTTCCTCAGAGATTAATGCCACTGGGAGTTCTGTATGTATTTCGAGAATTGACTATATATAGATAGCTGACCACTGAGTTATGCCAGAGTAAACCTCCATGGAAGCTGATGGAGTTCCTCAGTGTAATTTATTTATTTATTTATTTATTTATTTAATCAATTTATATCCCACCCCTCCTGAGAACAGCTCGGGGCGGCTAACAATTTCAAAACATAAAAATACAATTATAAAAATATATTAAAACACTCATAAAATCACAACAATAAAACACGGCTAGGGTAATACTAAAAATACAATAAATAAGGATGTCGGGAGATAACCCCCCAACCCTCCCCAAAGGCCTGGGCCAATAGCCAGGTCTTGCAAATTTGCCGGAATATTAAAAGGCTTGGGGCCTTTTAAGAATTACACTTTTGTCAGTATTTCTAGGGATCATGTCTACATAGTTGATACTTTCTGTTTAGGATTGAGCCAGAGGCCCTTTTTCACAGGCATGGGTGCATTGGAGGAGTGTGTTCGCGGCATGGTGGGTGTAGATGGGTGTGGGGCTGTTCCCACAGGCGTACGCCCATCTCCACTCACGGAGCAACCGGCATTGGAGCCCATTGCGCCGTGCATGGGTGATGGGTGGAGACGGGTGTAGCGTGGGAGCACGCACGCACCCCCATCCACCATGGCATTCCCATGGGCACCTCCACCCATCTCTATGCAGCAAAACTGCGTGGAGATGGGTGCAGGCATCTCATGTGAAAAGGGCCATAGTCTCCAGATTCTGACCCAAAGTTTCCAGGTTCAGTGTGGACGTTCTATTTTCCCAGGTTAGACTGGGACAATGGGGCAGGTGAAATGGCTCTTCTGCCTCCTTTCCAACATGGCCCCACCCACTTTGGAATGTCATGACCTCCAAAGTGGTGTGGCCACATCAGAATGAGTGAGACTCTGTCCGTTTTCCAGTGTGGCCCCACCTCTGTCCGCCAGAAAGCATCCAGGCAGGTGACAACCCTGGTCCTTTTTAAATGGGGTGTGGGGGGTATGGGGGTGCATGCAGCAGCATGGGTGGCGTAGGGGGTTGGTGTACACAGGCTCACTCCCATCTCCACCCACCTCCATGCATGGAGAAATTGCCATTTTGGCCAATTGCTTCATGTATGGGAGATGGGTGGAGATGGGTGAGTTGCGGGAGGGTGCACGCACACCCACCCACTGCGGTGGACTTGCATGGGCATGTGTGGCTCCGTCTCGTGTAAAAAGGGCCCGTCTCTGTTGTAGATGGATGTGAAGTCCACCTGTAGGTTTATCACCAGGAGAATTCTAGCTACAGTTAAATAAGACTGATCAATCCCAAAAGAACAATTGATTAGGCTGTTCAATTTTTAAGTTTGGAGAAATATGAAAAGAAAATAAGCATCATGAATAGGAAAAATAAATTTGATTTTTTAAAGTTTTTTCAGCATTACTAAACCAAGATATCATTCACGAAATGGTTAAGGACATTTTCTCATAATCTCCTATAATGCCCCTATATACTGTATTGAAAAATTTAAATGATGCTAAACCTTTATTTTTACAGTGTAGAATTTGTGGCATGCTTCAGCAACAATAACAACAGAACAACTACCCACAAGCTTAGGACAATTGTCCTCATCAGCTCTTGTGACACTGACTAACAGGTGTTGGTGCCATTGCTGAAGAGGAGATGCATGCTGTAGACATAAAAATCTGAGAAAGTGGAAAATGAGTTCACAGACACCAACTTTTATAAGTTAACATTCTCTGATGGAAGAACTATTAGTTCTGATTAAAAAAATAAACAAGAAAAGACAACACATCACCATTAGAAATAGGATCCCATTTCTCATACTGAATTCATAAAACGAATGAAATCAATGAAAGAATGAAAGATTCAGGGCCCAGGATCCTCCATCAATTAAAGTCAATGGCTCAGCTCCCATGGACTCTAATGGAGAGGGGATCGCACTACAACTGTACAAAGTACTGCTTCCTGACCCAGGAACGGTAACATCAGGATACCTACAGCTTCATAATCTGCCAGCTCCAGCCTAGCTTTGTTCTGCATGGTCCGCTTGCAAAGATAGATGGCTATGGGTAGAAAAATGATGGGGGGAAAGGAACAGTTAAGGAAATGGTAATTCATACAGAAAAACAGTGTTGCAGGGCATGTACAATTCAGGCACATCAGTCTTAGACATGAACTGAAGGAGTAGAAACATAAGCAACTTAGGTGACAATTCCTGTGCATAGAAAGGGGGTCTCCCTGATCTCCCCGAAGTGGATAGCTCTTAGACATTTCAGTTTTAAAATGTGAAATGTTATATTTAATTAAGGACAACTCTACTTAGTATTTCATGGGCTAGCCTGTGGCATTAGCAGCATAGGGTGAAAACAGACATGACGCTAACCACCCTTTAACCACCCTTGGTGGTTATTTATGCATGTTGCAGGGCTGTATTGGTGCCATATGCAGCCTCGCAACATGCATAAATGACCACCAAGGGTGGTTAGCGTCATGTCTGTTTTCACCCATAGGGTAAGTGGTCTCGGGTACTGGCAGCAGCCCATAGTAAGTGGCCTGGGGCAACAGCAGCAGCCTCCTGTGCTGTCCCACAGCTGCAGTCAGCACATCAGGTAGCCCTGCTGCTGCTGCTGCTGCTGAGACCCTTCGAGCCATGAGGGTGGTACTATTCTTTCCCCCTCTGGCATGTGAATTTCCCTCTGGCTAGTTGAGCAGATGGGCGGAACCACCATCATCTCCCCCCAGACAGTGGGAAATTCAAAGGCTGGAAGAGGACAAACTCAAGCTACCCCTGGCTGTAAACTGCAGCTCTGGGCACTCTGGTAGTGTCAGCAGAGGGAATGCTATCTATAGAAACTTCAGTTATGGTCATTAGGGAATGTGCTCAGTGTCTAGAATTTGTACTTCAGGTACTTGTGTTCATTTGTATTGCTCATCAGCATTTTCATCTGAAAATCATTTATTTATAGAGTCAAAATAAAGTGTGGTTTGCTCTTCTGATGGCAGTTTCACACTCCAGGAACTCAACTACCAAGAGAAGGCCAAATATGCTGTTTTAACCCTATAAACAGTTCTCTGAGGTATTAAAAAAGCAAGTGAAAAAATGCATGATAACTAATTTCAGCTTTATTGGGATGTAGCTAAATACTGTTACTTTGTGGCTTATTCAAGATTCCACAGAATGGAGTGGAGAGCCATAATTGATATACAAAGGCTATTAACCATTTGACAGATTTCGTGGATATATAGAAATGAGCCTTAAGCAGCTCAAACCTAGCAATAATTTTTTCAGCCTTGAGGCAAGCCACAAATTGCCTTAATTTGAGGTGCGTTCTGCCATCAAATTCACCCCACTACAATATTCCCAATTTTAAATTCAGTTCCTCACGGAACTCTTACAAAAAATAACTTAGATTTCCATGTTTCCACATCAATAGAATGCAGAAGATATTTTCAGAGTAATTGCAAAGATTGATTAGGGTGAAATGTCTTTATGAAAGAGCAGCATTACTATAGTTTGTCATAATCAATCCTTGCACTTGGGCAACTATACAGATTTTTAACCACCACCTTGGAATTGGAAATGATTGATATGGATGACACTGTTGTTATGGGCTCCCCATTTTCCTCATCAAATATTGTTTCCTAAATCCCCAATGATGAATAATTATTGCCTGCACAAGAAAAAATAAAAACCCTGAGGAGTTTTTAATTATAAAGTGGCCTTCATTATTATGATATCCTGTAAAAGAAACACTTCTTTTTTATGAATACAGAGATACATCACTTCCTCTGCCACTGCCATAGAAGGATGGAAGAATTGATTTTATCATTTCGTTGTGAGGGGAATGTGTTCTAGAAAAAACAGCAGTACACAGACAGCTACTGATAACAACACTAACATATTGCTTTATGTGGTATTGCTATCCTTCGCCACTCAGACATTGAATACAATACGGTTTATTAGCTCGTAAACTACTGTTGTTATTCTTCTCCCATCACCGGTTATTATAACCACTAATTTAAACATATTTTCCTTCTTTGTTTTTTCTAATGCCATACATCAGTGAAACTCAGTTTCTGTTTGTCACTGCTATTATTTTGTTCGTACTGGCTAGATAACCCTTTATTGATCAAACAGATTAGTGCCCACATCAGATTACCATTTGCTGTCCAACAAGTCAGATTTAGCTACAGATCACAGAGTGCTTTGTTGCAGAAACAATCTTAACATTTAGAGTGAAATAACTCTTAGGGGCCAGATTTTAACATTCTTATCTTGTGAAGGATGCTGCCACATGAGTAGTCCCATTGGAATCAATGGGACTCTTACAAGGAAGATGTTATTCAGCATAAGGATGGCACAATCTGGCCTTTACATGAGGTCCCAGAGGAAATCCTGAGCATGAAGTATTGTTGATCATTAATAAACAATCACTTATGCAGGGCAACAGTGCTATCTCAGATGCTTTCATCAATAACTTTAAAAAACTGAAATATTCCATTTCTCACCATAGTCTGTATTTTCGGGTTCCCAGCAGTTTGAAGGCCAAAAGTAGGGAGCCTGCAAAATAGCAGAGGAACTGAATATTATCAATAACTTAAGATGCCCTGAACAGCCTTAAAGGCCAGAACCTGCCCTCACTGAGTCAACGAGAATTCTGTTTCAATGGAAACAGAACTGAACCCCTCAGCAGATCATTTTAAACTCTACCTCATTATTCATTCCATAGGAATACATGGATATAGGAATTCAGTGCTTTTCATAATCAAATGATATTTAGACTCTCCCACCCCAAATTTAAACACCAGCCTGCTCCCTTCCAGTGCTTTGGTTCAGAATAGGGCAGGCTGAAGGGAGTTATGTCCTCCAAGGGACAGGACAGGAAAAGGATTCTACTCTACTTTTTATATAAAATGGATGGGGGCAAGGTAGCTAGTTGGCTAAAGCGTAGACAAGGATTTTTAGAAGTCCTGAAGTGGAAACCACTTTTATGGAGGCACTGTAAGGGAAAAAAAACCACTGGCACTTGGTAACCATGTATAAGATGAGTGAAAATTAGACAAAGCAGTTAAGTATGATGACATTGATGTTGACATGCTGGCTGACAGGGCTGAAGATAGTAGAGTTTTGACAGATGGAGGGGACAGCCTGCTAATTATCCTTCCTTGATTGGTCTTTTAATGAGTCCTAGGAGAAAGGTCCAACTGTATAGGTGAGTTAATGACTGCAATGTAGTCAACAGCCACTTCTGTTGTTGCTGGCTAGAAACAATTTGCAGGTGTAGGACAGGCTCCTTTATAGCATCTTTGGTCTGGCACCCAAAATCTGTAGCTACTTTTGTTAATTTTGTCCAGGGGTATTTTGCACTGTGATAGTACCTTCAGTTCAAAACAATCTACAAACACTGACAAATTAAACCTGACAATATGCCTGTAAACATATCGGCTCCAGCGCAGAGAAAATATAAGCCATCTTGTCAAGGTCACAGTGATATTGCACAGCGCCAGAAAATGAACCCCTCTCTCTTGACTTTCAGACCTGCAGTGTATTAACAAGGCATGGGTTTGGGCTGCCATATTTTGAACCCCATATCTGAAGTCCCAAAACGTACAGGCATTCTGATCTGTAGGTTTGGGCTTCCCCATTAAATACAGCGATCTAGCTACAAAATTCTGGAGCAGTTTCAGATTTCAAAAAAACAGTTTGTTAAAATTGTTTGAGGTGTTCCAGTCTGGGGATTTGGTTCAAACTTATTGATAACTCATAGCATACCTGGAATAAAACCTGTTTAAAAGTTAACATGTAACAAAAGTTAGTTTAACTAAAATCAACTGAACTGTGCAGCAGAAACACATGTTTTAAAACTGTAGAAGAGATTTTCTTAAAGAAATTTCACTGGCATGTCAGGCCTGTGCCTAAATGACCCCAATATGTATTGAACGGAATGCTTCCTCAGCACTGATTGACCAGAGAAAAGGGGAGCATTTCAGAGATCATAAAGGAAAACATGTGGTAACCGGGCAGCTTGCCTACCTGAAAACGATAGAATGTCCCATCATCCTTCAAAGTAAGAACATGGTCTGAAATTGGAAAGATATAGCCCTGTGCTGCTATAAGACTTCCCAGGTGTATTGCTTCCCCTGTCAGGGAGGAGAAAAAGAAAGTAGAAATCTGTCAAATAGATATGCACTAGAGAATTCACTTCTCTGAGTAGCATGTCTGATGGTGATTCACAGGGTGAAAACAGACATGACGCTAT
>QEPC01009912.1:1440777-1458817 GCA_003113815.1 Sphenodon punctatus | reverse complement strand
GTCGCCCAGGGTCCCCCCAGCCCCCCCGAGGGGGGTTCTCCTGTGCCCCCTGTTCCCCTCCCCTTGGTTGCCCTTACCCTTTTCCTGGGTGCCTCCTGAAGGCCCGTTCCGGCCACTGTCCCCAGGGCGGCGCGACCCGGCTGCAACTGTGGGTGTTGTTCCCGGGCCGGATCCCTGGTCGGGTGCTCCCGTGTGCCCCCTTCCTGCACCTGTGCCCCCTCCACCTGCATCGCGGGGCCTTCCTGCACCTCCTCCGGCTCCTGCCCCACCACTGTCGCTCTCTGTGCCTCCGCTCTCTTCCGCCTCGCGCCTAACAGACGTTCAGGGCCCTTTGGCCCCACCGCGGGGTTGAGCGTGGTTCACTGTGGTTGAGCGTGATCTCGTAACGTCTGAAAATACCCTATAAATCTAATTTGGACATTCATTTTCACTAATTAATCTGCAAATTTAGTTCACCAAATATAGATATTTGCATGACCCAAGACTTGGCTAAAATGGATTACTTCAATTTTTAACAGAGTCAAAATTTGAGTCAAAACATTGATATTTAAATATTCAGTATTTCAATAATTTGATACTCAAAGTCGTTCAAACTCAATTATCACATCACCCTGCACCATATGATTGCAACCAAGTAATTACAAGGTATTGAGTTATTGAAATATTGAATATCAAAATATCAAATAGGAATTCCACAGCTGTTTGCAAACTTCATTTACAAAATATGCAAAAAAGGTGGAAAAAGTGAATTCCTAGAATTCTACAAATATTCAAATTGCTTTCAGTATTCCTTTCCAGCCCTATTTTCTACCACTGATGTTTCACACCTGTTTGGAAAAGGTATAACTTTTTAACAGAGGAGATACAACCTGTCCTTTAATTTCCAACCTATTATCACTCCACTACCACCACTCCTTTCTCTTCTTTCTTGAAAATGTCTGACTCATTTTCACACATATTTTTCAAAATAGTTTGCTTCCAGTCTAAAGTTAAATCTGCAAACCTTCTAAACTAAAAAAGGTTAATGCAAATGCCACCTTAAATAATTGTTTAAAGTGTGATTGCCATGTTGGTCTCAAATACGTGGGAGAACAATGACAAAGTAGTTAGTTACGATGATGCCTTCCTGAAGGAGAGCTCTGCGAAGCTAAGGTTTGCACTCCTTCACAAACCGAAGTTGGTCTACAGCACCTGAAACAAATATCTATACAGCAAATAGAATATCTGTCAAATCAGTCCTATTCAACTGGCCCCAAACAAAGCAGATACGAGCCACTATTTGTTTTGGTTTATGTCCCCACCGTGTGTCCTCGTTCCTTTTCTGACAGTTTAATTTCAAAATGAGGTGCATTCTCATACACACACACCCCATGCCAAAATGGATAATTATTTGGGTATCTGTTTTGAGACAGATAGCAACACAGATATTCAGAGTGCTATCCAATAATGCAGATAATACCTGGGACTATAAAATCTACTATTTGTTTCAGTTGGTCCTATAAAAGGTATCATGTTAACTACCTTGTCTCTTACCCCCAATATGTTAACAATTGTGCAAACTTAATTACAGATGGGTGTCATTGCAATGATGTTTATTTATTTATTTAGTCAATTTGTATCCCGTCCCTCCTGAGAACAGCTCGGGGCGGCTGACAATTTCAAAAACATAAAATAGAATTATAAAAATATATTAAAACAATCATAAAATTACCACAATAAAACAGGCTGGGATAATACTAAAAATACAATAAATTAGAGTGGCGGGAGATAAAAAACCCCTAACCCCTCCTCCCCATTGCCGGCGCACCCCCCCCCAATGAGACACAGAGGCAGTATTTGGTTTAAAACGTGGCCGCACTTTATTTCACCGGATTCACTTAGGCCAGTGGGTGATTGCACAAGCAATATGGGTCCAGTATGCTAGCTACTTAATCTTCTTAACGTGTACTGACCGGGATGTACCTTCCCAAGTCAGTACTAACAAATAACTTTCCCCTTCGACAGCTCCCTGGCTCTGGCCGAAGGGGAACAGGCCCAACGGTGGGCTTGAGTAAGGCGGTGAGTACCCGCAAAGCCAGCAGACCGTGCATGTACTTACTGGCCTCACCTGGTACGCCTCCCAGGGTGATGGCCCCTGTGCGTCCTGCTCTCCCTTCGCACAGGGTGTCGCCTCCCCATCTCTTAAGGAGATGACTCATCTTATCCTATTCTTACCTGTTTATCCTACTATAGCATACTGGACCCCCGCAAAGTGCGACAATCAATACCTTTTCTTATCCAACTCAAATGTTGCCTTACCAAATTCGATATCCAATTATGTCATCAGTTCCAGGATTGGTGGTTTTATCATTGTCTGTTCCCAATTATCTTAGCCAAACAACCTATTTAACCTACTTCGAACTGTTAAAGGGGCGAAACAAGCAACCCTTAAAGTAGGCTAGTTGCCAAAATTCCCCTTCGGCTCCGTAATGGCAACCAGTAAAACCACAGTACGAAGGGTGAGGTGGGTGGGGCTGAGTCAGAAGTGCCCTCACGCCGACTGAGGCTATTCCTCGCGGCCCCGCCCTCCCTACAAAGGGCGGGCCCCGCTCTCAAATAGGCGCGGCTCCTCTTGCGCACGCGCCGATCGGGTTGCCCAGGCAACCAGCCACGCTACCAACAGCGCTCCACGCGCTGCGTTCCTTTGCCCGTATCTCCGACGGGGGGGCGCGGCAATCACCCCGTCGCCAGGATTACCGCGGCGAAGGGGACAAGGCCTGGGCGAACAGCCAGGTCTTACAAATTCGCCGGAATATTAAAAGGCTTGGGGCCAGGCGAGCTTCCTCCAGGAGGGAATTCCAAAGGCACGGCGCGGCCACCGAGATTGCCCTCCCCCATTGTGGCCCCCCGCTTAACACGGGGGACCTCCAAGAAGACACCCCTGGCTGACCGAAGGAGCCGCTCTGGGGTGCGGAGGGCGAGGCGGTCCCTGAGGTATGAGGGGCCCAGACCGTGAAGGGCCTTATAGATTACCACCAATACCTTGAACCTGGCTTGGCACGCTATTGGCAGCCAGTGCAGCGTCCGGAGCACAGGTGTTATGTGCTCCCAACGGCCCGTCCCCGACAGGAGATGGGCCGCCGCATTCTGCACTAGCTGCAGCTTCCGAACCAGGAACAAGGTCAGCCCCACGTAGAGCGTGTTGTAGTAGTCCAGCCTCGAGGTGATGAAGGCATGGACGAGGGAGGCCAGGTCCGGGCCGGAGACGTATGGACGCAGCCTCCACACCAGATATAACTGGTGGAAAGCGGCCTTCGCTACTGCTTCCACCTGTCGATCCAGGCAGAGATCTGCATCCAGAATCACTCCCAGACTCCGAACCTGCTGAGCTATGGGAGGGCAAACCCCCCCGATTGGTGGGGGTGACACCTTCCTCGCTCTCCCCACCACCATCACCTCCGTCTTATCAGGGTTGAGTTTCAGTCTGCTCTGCCACATCCATTCCGCCACGGCCTCCAAACACTGGGATAACAATGAGACAGCAGGGTCTGGGTCAGTTGAAAAAGAGAGGCACAGCTGAGTGTCATCAAGCATATTGGTGACATTGCACCCCAAACCCTCTCACGACCTCCCCCAAGGGCTGCATATAAACATTAAATAACAATGGACACAGAATAGAACCCTGCAGAACGCCGCAAGATAAAGCGCTGGGGCAAGCTGTCTCATCCCCCAGCACCACCCACTGGTTTCTCCCCGAGAGGAATGAGCAGAACCATTCAAGAACAGTCTCGTCCAGGCCCCCCAGGTCACGCAGCCATCTCAACAGCAGCCCATGGTCTACGGTGTCAAAAGCGGCCGAGAGATCTAGCAGGATGAGAAATGTCGAACATCCTGTGTCTATCTCCCAGAGGAGATCCTCGACCAAGGCCACCAACGCTGTCTTGGTGCCATAGCTGGGGCGGAACCCAGACTGAAAAGGATCCAGGAAACCGATGCTATCTAGATGCGCCTGGAGCTGGATCGCCACCGCCCGCTCAATAACCTTCCCTAAAAAGGGGAGGTTAGAGACAGGTCGGTAGCTGGCGAGTGCGTTCACGTCCAACGATGGTTTCTTCAGCAGGGGGCGCACCACAGCCTCCTTGAGACTAGACGACAGTCTCCCCTGCTGCAAGGACGTGTTAACCACCCTCGCCAGCACCGTCTGCCAGTAACAACAGTATAGAATAAATGAAGTTCTAACAATGGATTTCAGAGTAATATTAGGTCCCTGGGTGGAATTGAAAGTGGTGGGCTAATTTTCAGGCACCCACTACACCCAATTAGATTAGGTAGCAAATAAAAGACACATTTGCAAAGCCAGAGAGGGGGAAATGGTCTCTGTGACTCAATTATTACAGTGCGTACAGTCTATAGAAACATTTTAGATCATTTGCCAGTTAAAGGTACGTAAATAACTACTAGTGTCAGCTTTGAAAATATCAGCCCTTCTGTCTCTTGAAAGTACATTAATTGCTTCACTCTCCTTGTCAGCATGTGGTAATTGCTCCACTCACTGTCAGGAAGAAGCATCATCAGAGCACCAGCAGCCTGCAATTTTTTTTTAAACAAAGAGCTTTATCTGTTATACACACTTCAAGTCTTACCTGTGCAGTAGCAGTATTTCTTTATGATAACAACTACAAGTCCCAGTGAATAATCAAAGGCTCATTTTAAAGGTGCTGTACACAGCATGCACATAAAGAAAATCTAATTTTTGCTCCCGGAAAATTTTAGCCTTCAAGCAAGAGCTTATACTTCCAGACCCTTGTCCCTTCCTCTTTTGAGCACAAGTGAATCTCTGCACCGCTGTGGAGATAAGACCCTTTTTACACGAGATGCACCCATGTATATCCACACAGGTCCGCTGCGTGGGTGCCTCCCATATGAATGCCATGGCGACTGGGTGGGTGGGTGTGCATGCTCGCTTCCACAAAACACATATGCCCACCCATCTCCATCACGCCCAGAGTAATTGGCCAAAATGGCGGTTGCTCCATGCGTGGCGATGAGGGAGGAATCAGTGTGTGCCCGTGTACACTGCCCACCCCAGCACCACCCATGCTGGTGCATGCACACTGGTTGTCCCTGCAGCCGTGGCCCATTTAAAAAGGGTTGAAGTCTGGTCAGCAGGGCTCTATGTGGACACAACAGTTTGTCCACATGCAACACATTGAAGGATCTGGGTCCCCTAATAGTTACCTTAATACACTGGAAAATAATAAAGGGTTACATAAAATGAAAAGATGGCCCCTGCCCCAAGGTATTTACATACCTTGCACTGGCAAATGTAGTGTTAACCATATTGCAACCCCCCTTTCCTATCCGCCTCAAAATACCCATAAACAAAAAAGTAGCTGGACAGATTACCAGGAAATACATTACATAAGAATTCTTATGTTATTGCTCTCATGACTCAGGGTGTTTTAGACAAACGCCTCCCCATCCATTCCCCACCCATCGTGCATGTTGCAGGGTTCCATCAGTGCCCCATGCAGCATGCAACATGCGTGATGGGTGGGGAATGGATGGGGAGGCGTTTGTCTAAAAACACCCTTAATTATTACTTATGAAGCCTTCTTGACAGCTATGGGTGCTTTAGACAAGCACCACCCCACCGTCTACCCACTAACCTCCCACCCATTATACATGTTCCATAGGGAACTACTACAGCCCTGCAACATGTATAGTGGGTGGGGAGGTGCTTGTCTAAAAGCCCCCTAAGTAACCTCATAATTCATTTACTGATACTCTCCTCATTCATAACTTAATATCTGCTGTTCAGAAGCCGAGAATGATGAGCAGAACTTGACAGGAGTTGGTAAGAAGCCCTTACCCTACACAGTGCTGAGAAGCGTAAATTAAAATTAGAAATGCAAAAGCTCCAGCTCAAACATTGTTTGTGAAAGTGTAAGTAAGTAAGTATTTATTGGTTTGGCTTTTGCCATGCACCGTACACAATACAAAAGAAACAAACAATACAACACATTTTAAAATGGGCTTCATACAAATACAATATTCTGAGCTTACCCAAAATACACAATTATTTAACCAATGTTCTTCCCTTGTAACAACCTACCCCTATCAGGTTTACATAGCACGCAACCAATACTTGGCCCCTGAACAATAAATGCCTCGTCTCTCATGGAGCCCGCACATGGCAAATACTCGGCCCCCAAATGATAAATACCTCACCCTTCATGGGGCTCGCATGTGGCAAATATCTGACCCCTGGATGGAGGATAGTTACCTTACCCTTCACGGGGTTTACATGCGGCTATTGCTTGGCCCCTGAGTGATAAAATGGCAAATGATGAATGATAGACCTGGTCTGCCAGATCAGTATCAATGGAAAGACCCAGGGGGAGTTAAGACATGGTAGTTCTCTGAGTCATTTGTTCATGCCAACAAATGAACCCTGCTGTATAGGCGGCATATCTGCATTTGGGCTCCTTTAGTGTCATGGGCTGCTGGAGATTATGTCCAGGAGAGACATTACAGGATCTAAAGGTCCAGGAGTTCAGGGCAGGTGAGGGACCAACAAATTGACCATGGGATGGTGCACAGCCAGGAAAACTCCTTGCCTAATAGATCGTTCCCATCTGCTTTCTTATCACTCAGAGGCACAGGTACCTCCTTAGAAAGCAGGTAAGTACATATAGCTGATTTCACTTTGGGAAAGTGAAGAATAGACATGAGTTTAGTGACTACACTTACATTTTTCGAAACATGCCTCTTTTTAGTGTGTATCTGTTTTTTGGCCTATGGCAGTAAATAAATAATTTTTTTTAAATAGTGTGTATCTGTGTATCTGTAAAATGAAACACACTATGGGCATTCAGCTTTTATTACTGTATTATACTTATCTTTAACTTATCTGTAAGTGATGTGAGGAATTTAAAACCCAAACAAAAGCTTTTTTAAAAAAATAAAGAAGCTGCATTACATTGAGCTAAGCAGAGTTTGTTATTGTTACAAATATTTTAGCAGTTCTTATTAGAATATAAGCATAAGAACTGGAGAGAAATCAGTTGCTTTACATGCAGAGAAATCATGATGGCTTATCACCATTCTCCCCAAACTGACTGGGAATGTTCCCCTCCTCAAAAATTTCATTTGTTAACGCCAGTTATGCAGCTCACCTGTTTGAAACGACTTGCAGGTGAAAGCTTTGAAAGGAAAAATTTAGAGCAGTTCCTACTTTTATGCATATTTTGTGAAGTGCAAGAATTTTCTCTGCGAATTCTCAGAAGTAACTTGTTATTATAGAGTAATATTACAGAGTAACATTTTGAATGTGTTTAAATCTTCAAATGATCTAAAAATTTAACAAGTTTTGACATACAATATGTGATGCAGGGAAGCATTATTTCTCAATTTTACAGCTGTGAAGGCTAATGAGTAGAAAAAACAGGGCTAACCTTTACAAACATAAATGTCAAAAGCGAGGAACATAAGTCCATATTTAATATAGGCACATAAATAATTGCCTTGATTTTCAGAGGCATGGAGCACCTCTAGTTTCAACTAATTCTATCCTGGAAGATTTCTGTGCTGAAGATGGAAGCAAAGGAAACATTTAGCAAAGGAAACATTTAGCATCCCTGCAATGTTTCTTTCCTTAATTACTCACCAATTTCCTTACTAGTCCAGTAAATCTACTGATTCTTTTGAAAGGTTTCCTGCTTCTAATAAACTTAAATAATGTCTTATTATTTAGTTTTTATGTACTGCAAGATTAAATTGATGCTATCTGTGATTACAATCTTATCTCTTCATTTTGCCCCATTCAGGAATGGTGACTGCACAAAAAGACCCATTATTATTATTATTATAAACATTTATATAGCGCCGGTCATGTGCCTGGCACTGTACAGAACTTAGAAATAGATGCGGTCCCTGCCTGTGGCTTACAATCTAAAAGACAAGGAGGGTGAGACAGGGAGAGGGGACAGTGGGAGAGACAGGGGAGAAGACAAACAAACATTCAAGTGGATGCGAAGTCTCAGGTGCGTGTGTTTGGCTTGGTTACAATCAGGTTGGTTGCAGCAGTCTGCAGAGGAGGGCAGACAGTAAGTATATGGGGAACGACTAGCAGGCATTGGGAAAGGCGGCGAGGAATAAGTGGGCCTTGAGGAGGGATTTGAAGGAGCGGAGGGAGGGGGCAAGGCGGATGTGGGTAGGGAGGGAGTTCCAGGCATGGGGAGAGATTCAGCAAATTATGATTATTGATTACTGCATATATGAGAGTACTGTATTATATAAAAACAGAGGAATTACCTGTTAACAGAACAGAAAGCAACTGATTCAGTGATCTTTTAAAACAATCACAATTCCCCATGAGCCCCCCCCCTTACTTGGGGGCGGGGCGGCATACGAGGGAGTGGGGTTTGTCCCGCCCCTGGAGGATGAAGGCAAGGAAGCCGCAGATGGCACCGTGGCTGCAGGGAGGCGCAAAGCCAAGTCTCCTGAGGTGGGACTTGGCGGGTGCCACTTTGGGGCATGGCTGGGTCCGGTCAGTCATGCCGAAGAGAACCGAGGAGAAGGAAGCACGGAGCAATGGCTCCAGCTCTCTCCCCACCGGGCCTATGCAGCAGAAGCGTGCCAACAGGCCTTCCCCCGCCCCCACGAGCGGCGAGGATAAGGGAGGCCCCCCACAAGCAGCAGCATGGGGAAGGGGCAATAAGGATCGTCCCCGCATGGGGAACCGTCTCCCCACCAACCAAATACCTGCAAGGGGGTCAGGGTGCTAGTTGAAGCACTACAACATAGGGCATTGGAGAGAGCCTTACGCGACTGCCCGGTGTGGGGGGAGGTGCAGTACATAGTGGAAGGTTTCAGAGAGGGCTTCAGGATTCCCGCAGGCAAGATAAAGATGCAAAAATGGGTAAGAAACCTTAAATCCATGAGAGGCATGGAGAACTTGGTGCATGCCAAGCTCCAAAAGGAAATAGCCGTCCCCTTTGAGTCCCCACCCATGGCCTTGCTGCACATCTCACCTCTGGGGATAGTCCCCCAAAAGACCCCAGGAGAGTACCGACTCATTCACCATCTCTCCAACCCCAGGGGGGAGTCGGTCAACGACGCCATCCCTGAGGAACTATGCATACTTCGATGTGGCTGTCAAAATGGCCAGGGCCTGGGGCGCTTTTTGCGAAGTGCGACATTAAGTCAGCCTTCCACCTACTACCAGTCCATCCAGGTGATTTCGAGCTCTTGGGCTTCCAATTTCAAGGAAGTTTTTACTTTGACAAAGCCATGCCAATGGGGTGCTCCATCTCCTGCTCGGCTTTCAAACGTTTTAGCTCACTTTTCGACTGGCTGGTTTGCCATTGGGCGCAGTCCAGGTATGTCATCCATTATATCGATGACTTCCTGTTTTGGGTCTGGGTGGGCACGGATGACTGTGACAGGCTACTTCACACATTCCAGGCTATAGTTGATGAGCGTGGAGTCTCCCTCGCTCCCGAAAAAACAGTAGGGCTGGTCACCGTTCTTACCTTCTTGAGGATTGAATTAGACACTGTTGAGGAGGAGTCACACCTCCCCCAGGATAAACTAGTGCCCCTCCTTGGGGCGATCAAAGACTGCCTTGCTCATGCCAAAGTCACGGTGCAACAACTGCAGGGCCTGGTGGGTAGCCTGAACTTTGTCTGCAGAGTGGTTGCGCTGGGCTGGGCCTTCTTGTCCCGGTTCTTGCTAAGATACTGGGCAACTTGCCATACCACCACCATATTAGGGTAACGGTGGGGATGAAGGAGGATTTCCGGATCTGGAGCCGATTTTTGTCCGCTTTCAATGGCATGAGCCTCTGGAGGCAGAAATTACTGCTTGAGGCTGAGCTACAGGTCCAGTCTGACGCAGCCGGGTCCTTGGGTTTCAGCCTTTACTTCAGGGAGAAGTGGTGCGCTGCCCCCTGGCCTCCCTCCTGGTTTGAGTCTGGAGTGACCAGAGACCTCATTTTCCTCGAGTTATACCCTATAGTGCTTGCAGTGCACTTTTGGCCCGGGGAATTTGCCAACAGAGCCGTTCTGTTCTGGTGCAACAACCTAGCAGTGGTCCACGTCCTCAACAACCTGTCATCCAAATCCAATGGGGTAATGGGGTTGGTCAGGGCATTCGTGCTGCAGTGCCTAAATAAGAACATTTTGTTTACTTCTAAGCATATCCCGGGAGTAAACAATGGCATAGCTGATGCACTCTCCCACCACCAGATGGACCGTTTCCGTCAACTGGTACCAGAAGCCAGCAAGGAGCCCGAGGCCATGCCACCCCACATGTGAAGCATTGGACAGTAGAGCTGTATGAGGCAGTGCAAGGTTTCCTAGCGCCCAGCACCAGGGAGGCATACCTTCGGGCATTCTCCCAGTTCTAACTATTCAGAATGGGCAAAGGGTGGGGCCTGGGTTTTCCTGTTCCGGAACCACAAGTATTGCAGTTTGCTATGTTACTGTACGTGAGTGGTCTCGTGCCTGCCACCATAGCAGGCAAATTGGCAGCGGTCTCGTTCATCAGTAAATTAGCAGGCCACATGCTCCTAAACCAAGGTTTCTTCTCCAGCAAATTAATCAAAGCCTGGGCGTGACAACAGGGCCCCAGAGCACACAGTAGATTTCCCATTACCCCGGAGATCCTCACAGCCCTGTCAGTCTCCCTCCCCCAGATTTGTTTCAGTGGTTTCTAAGCCACCCTATTTGGCGCTGCCTTCAAGCTGGCTTTCTTCGGAGCATTCCGAGTTGGCGAACTGACGGTGGCATCTAAGTGGGACCCAGCAGTAAAGGTGGTAAACGATAGGGACCTCTCTTTGCAGCTCCACACCCTCCACATCCGCCTATGGAGCTCCAAGAATGACCAAAGGTCTAGGGGCCACATGACAACACTCCACCGGGCGAGCTCACCTGACCTGTGCCCGGTGGAGGCAACATTACAATTCATGGCCATCCGCCCCAATGTTCCTGGCCCTTTTCTCATGCATAAAGATGGTGCACCCTTGATCCGTCACCAATTTTTCTTCTGTCCTTCACCAAGCCCTAAGCAAAATACATCAGACAGCCCACCGTTTTGGGTCCCACTCTCCCAGATAGGGAGATGGAGATTGAATGCATTCTGATCCTACATGCATAGCCTAACCGAATAGGCCTGCCAGTATTAATCCAGATATGTTTTATCTACAGGATCAGGAGACCGGCGCAAGTTATTATGGATAGCAGGCCACAGTATTGTTTAATGGGCAGGCAAAGCTGCCGGCCGCTCCCACTGGGGATCTCAGCTGGGATTCAGTGACAAGACCAGAAGTGGCATGAGATAGGAACAGCTGATGCCGCTGATCTACGGGGCCTCCAAGGGGCGGCAACCTGACATTTTGATAGTCCATCTGGGTGAGAACAATCTTCCCAATTCAACCGGGCTTGAACTAGTGGTTAGGATTAAGAGGGACTGGGTAGAAGCCCACAGGCTACTCCCTACCACCAAGCTAGTGTGATCTCACATGATCGAGAGGATCAGGTGGGCCAACGTGATCCGCCCAGGAAGAATAGATAGGGTACGCAGGAAGATTAATAAGGAAGTGGAGAAGTTGGTCCTAGCCCATGGTGGGGACATCATTGTCCACAGTGGAATTCACTTCTTGCGGCCTGAACTGTACCGGGCGGATGGTGTGCACCTATCCGATGAGGGCATCCAGATGTACCTATCGGCCATAAAAGAGAAGCTACTACAGTTTATCTGAGGTCAGGGTGGGGGCAAACTAGCCAAGCATCTGCTGACAGTTTGCTGTGGCAGGGGTCCAGGGTATTAATAATTAATAAGTTACAGTAGAGTTAGCTGTTTATTAAGTCATCTCCTTATGAGATGATGCCCTGGGCGAAGCTAGAACAGAGGCAGCCAGCTTCCAACCCAGGCCCAGAAGGGAGGGGCAAGCTATACACCGGAGGACAGGGGTGGTCCCCGTGGCGGCCGCTGCCTCCCTCCTACTTCGGTCATGAACGGTCTCGTACCTCCCCGACCAGCTGGGCGGCTGGAATGAGAGTGACCTAGCAACAGTTAGAAGTTATGCGGCAATGAGGGACATCGGGCTGCACAAGTTTTAGATGTTATAGTTAGATGTTATTAAGTTAGTAAAATATAGTGTAGGCTGGACCCAGGAGGGAGAATGCTCCCTCCCCGACATTAACAACGGTCAATAAAAGTGCGGCCTTTAAATTCCAACACGTGTTATTGTCTTCTTCCGGGGGGTGCTGGGGCTAAGGAGCTAGCTGATCATTTCTCTGTCTGATTAATAAGGGGAAAACACTCTTCTCATTTGATGTTGATGAATATGCATCAAATTGAAGCTGAAATTAACAGAGATCCACCAACAGTTTGCCACCCTCCCCTGACAACTTCTTTCCCAACAACTTCTTTACCATGTCCTCTTCCCTTCCTGCCCTCATCAGATTCTTTATCACAAAGCTGAGTCAGGCTCACCCAGATCACGGATGCAAAAATTTGCAAGGTTCAATTCTTGGATCGCTACTGATTAACAGACTGTCAATGTCACAGTATTCTCCAATCCTAAAGAGTAAAAGCAGCACTGAAGATCTGAATGATGTATTTGGTGCTAAGGAATCGGGGAAGATGATACTAAATGAACATAAAGTAATGGGCAACAGGGTTAGCTATAGGCTACCTAAGTCTATCTGACTGATAAAGAGGTTCTTATTGGTTAAAAAGCCTGAGACCAGTTTTCAAAAAGAAACCCTGGCCTGGGACACATTCTGATCTCAGCTGCTCTGGTTTAAGATGAGGAGTAATTAATCAATTTCAAGTAAATTATCTCTGAACTACACTAATATAAACAAGATTAGAATCAGGGTTGTAATATGTAAAATTAGGTCTGAACTGAATGTTTGGGCCTAAAAATCCACAAATTTTGGGAATTTCAAACTTGGGACCTGGATCCACTGCAAGTTCAGATAAATATTGTAAATACCTACTTATTTTTAAAAGAGCAAGATCAAACCTCCAGATCAATTCCTCCCCCTCCCCTCTCTTCACCGTAGCAAAATTCAGTCCGAATTCAAGTTTTGTCATTTCTGTCCACTTTCAGTTATCTCATGGACTGAGTGCGTTTATAGACGAGACAACTAATGCAGATTAGAGAAATCTAATGTGCATTTAAGGTGAAATTTTCAAGATGTAAAATTAGCTTCATAAACCCCCGACATCGGGGTTTTATGAAACCAGTTTCACAGACTCACGGATTAAAATGTGTTTTTAACGTTTAAACAGTTAATGCAGATTTAAATAGTGCTTTAATCTGTATTTTTGCTTGTGAAAACATGGAAAGAAGTTTACTTTATATGCAAATTATTCTAAATTCGCAATAACACACATGCCTAAACATTAAATCCAGATTAAAATAAGAACAGTTTCAGTGTGCGCTGGTAAGTGCTAAACTGTGATATTTGGTGCTTGTTTAAAAATGCCCTGACTTGCTCATTGTCACAGTAGCAGAGAGGACACTACAAAAATTAAAATATGAGTAAATATTTTAAAATTTATGTTTGGTATTACCCCAAGCAGCTCACAATAAAAGACAGGCACAGCCTCATGAGCTACTCTAAATAAATATATCTAATAGACAGGGGGAAATTAGTTACCTTGTGTTTATGCTCTCCCAGCAACAGAGAGGTACAAGCATTTTCAAATACTACGAGAAACAGCCAGCTACCTTCCCCAACTGCTAAATCCTGCAGGTGCTTAAAGACCAAGCTCTCCAATTTACTGTAAGTTTAGAGATGCTTTCCCAACATTAAACTCCAGCCAAATCATTGAGAGCAGCTTGTATAACTTATCAACTTGGCCCACAGCCATACACTAACGTTTAGAGTCTGCTTCTCATGCTGTCACAATAATTCAGCAACAAAACAGCAAGGGAAGCAACTTCAAACACGCTTGGAATCAGAGGGTTTTGAAGATTCTAATGTCAAATCTCATTAGTAGTGAAGCATCTTTTCTACATAAGTATTTCACACTGCCGAGCTGTAAACAAATGGCAGTTTCCTCTCCTAAATCACATTCTGATGCTTCCTGAAACAGCATATCAAGGGTAGAAGAGCTGTGAACTGTCAGCAGCCACGTTCTCATCTGGTGCAAACTTGGCAAAGCTCCCAAATGATCCTCATTCTGCACCACTCTGCATTTTCTGTCACTGTCATCATTTCCAGCTGTGCAAAGTGGGTTGCCTAACCAGGCACATTCTCCACTCATACACAGCACAGATCATATTTTGAGAACTCTCTTTGCAGTGCACTGCATAGGCTTATACGACCATACTAGCTCCAATGCAAAGGAGCAGTGGGTGGCAGGGCAACGTGATTCAGTGTTTGAAATGGTTTCAGTGCAATATTTATTACCGAATGGCCTGATTATGCAGTTTCACACTGATTTCAGAAGAAATTTTGTCTGCAGAAGCATCAGGTAACCGAATAGTTCTGATCATGACAAATCAGGCTCAGGTATCACAAGGATGTCATAAAGTTAATATCACTCTATCATTGGTTGTCCCACTGTTGACTGAAACGGAATATCAGAGATTGTTCACAATAAGACGACCCCTCTCTAAACTAACCGTTTGATATCATTCTTGTTCACATCTATTGGTCAGGAAAGCCTTTGGTTTGCCTATACATATAGGCTGAGAGTAGTGCAACGGCAGGAAATTGCTAATTAGAGAGTTTTCAAGACAACAGTAGAACTTTTATTCTTGTACCTGCCAGAGTTGAAGACTTAACTCTCACCCCTGCATGTCCAATATTGGCCGTTTTCACAGGGGCAACCATCCTGCACATATGTGTTGGGGGGGGGGGCGCACGCGAATGCCATGGCGGGGGATGGGTGGCAGGGCTGGCCCCAGGGTTTCTGAGGCCATGTGCGAAGTCTTGGTGTTGGGGCCTAGTTTGCATAATTAGGCCCCATCTAATTATGCAAATGTGTAAATTTACATAAATGTTACTCCCTCTGGACAGGAAGGATTCCCATTCTCCACCCCTCCGAGCAGCCATGGAGAAGCATGGCTTCCCCGTGCTTCTCCCCCCACCCCCAGTTTGACACTCCTTGGATGCCTTAGCTGGCACTCAGTTGAGCACCCATAGACAAGCATGGCCCCCCCAATGCTCCCCCCCACGTCCCCAGCTGAGCGTCTACAACCACTTCTCAGAAGTGGTTCCACTGCAGGGGCAGCCAGGCGGGCAGTAAGGCAGGCACAGAGAGACTGATTGCGTCCACTGCCTTACTAGGGGAGGGGGGTGAGCTTAGCCAGCCTGGCTTCCAGGGCTTGTTGCTTCTTGCAGCCGGTGCCACCTGTGCCTTGTGCACGCACGCGGTGTGACTGGTCCAGAGACACTGCTATCAAACACATGACACCCAAAATGCAGCCAGCCAGCCTATTAAGCGCATTATACCATGAAAAGAGACATATATAATATATAACCAGTTCAGTTGTGCCCATTTGCTCCCTTGCCCCCCATGATCAATTCACACTGCCCTCCACCCATAACCATTCCATTTGCATCCCCGGGGCAGCATGAATTAATTATATGGGGGGCGCAAATGAACTGGTTATGGGGTGGGGGTTTAAAGACAGTATTCCTTTTAGCAATAACTTCATTAAGAAGAGTTATTGAAATAGCAGCCATAATAATCTCAGAACCATATTTGCAGAATTTCCAAGAAAGAATAGGTATTGGGTATTTTCAGACGTTACGAGATCACGCTCAACCACAGTCAATAGCCTGTGGTGGGGAATGGTCCCGTAACATCTGTTGGGGAACTGGAAGTTCCCCCCAGATGTTTGCCACAGTCAATCGTGGCGGGGAATCACATTCACCATGCGATCGGCAGAACTGGCAGGGCCAGCGCCGGTCACGTGGTGAACGCGATTCCCCGCCGCGATGAAGGGGCCCGTCTCGTCTGGACGGATGCCGCGTGGCCCCGCCCCCTCCCCGATTCCCCGCCGGGATCAGCCGGCACGTCTGTTGGACGTGCTGGAGTGATCCTGGTGGGGAATCATTTGGGTGATTCCGGGACTGGGCAAATGCCGCGCCGTTTCATCTGAAATCACCCATTGCTTTACATGCTAAATTCCTACCTAAGATAGTATAAGAAGGACAATTGTGAGAATGTGGTCCTTTTTACACAGGCCTCTCCCAGCCATGAACACGCAGATTTCTGCGTGTCCATGGGTGGGGGAGCCCCATGTGAATGACATATCGCACGTGCCCTCAGTGAGTGGGGGTGTGTGCACACGCCCGCCCCCCTAATACGCATCCCCACTCACACACACACACACTTCCCCACGCACGGAGCAACCAGGGAAAATGGGCAGTTACTCCGTTGGTACAGATGAGTGGGGATGCATGTGTGGCTGTGTGCATGTCCCGCCTATGCACCGGCATGCCCAAGGACCCCCCACCCGGCAGAGCCATGTAAAAACGGCATGTGAGGAGCCACTTGAAGAAGAACAGAAGGTTGCTGCCTTATAAACCAGGTTCTTTGAGATGGCTCCTAACATTCTCACAACACCCACCTTTCCAGCCCCGCATGGAATTTTCTTATATTCCTAAAAAGGGTTGGAAGGAACTGTAATTCTGAGGGGGAGAGTGCTTTTTATACTAGAGGAGCTCAAGATCATCACGTGGTCTATTATTTGAATAAGGTGAGTGTGCACAACCCAGTTGTGAGAATGTTAGGACCCATCTTGAAGAACCTTCTTCACAAGGTGACAACCTTCTGATCATGCAACATGGGGAGGAGTTGTTTGTAAACAAACAGCTTTATCTCCCTGTCCAATCCAAGTGCGGGGCCCCAGCTGGCTGCGGGGCCATGTGCAGCCGCACATGTGGCACATGCCTGGGACCGGCCCTGATGGGTGGGCACCCCTGGGAACACTGCAGGCAGTGGGTGCATACGTGTGTCCATGCTCCACCCATCACCTACGCACGGAGCAATGGGCACTAATGGGTGTGCACTCGTGGGAACAGCTGCACACCCACCTCCAACCGCCACACACCCATCCCCACACCCACCGTGGCCCGTGTGAACTTTCTCCATTTCTAGCTGTTAGAAGGCTCCCCTCCCCTAAACATCAGCATGTTTGCAGTCCTAGTGACTTCACGCACACTTCATGTGAGTGAGTTGTCCAAGAAATACGAGTAAAATCAAGCGGCTGACTTAGAACATATGAGATTCTTTTAAAAAGAATATGTTTTAGGATCTTTGCTTTGGGAGCCTTTAGTTTAGGGTATGTTAGGATTTAGAATACTGGACCTAAGTGGAAAATGCAGGTTTGAGGGAATTGATTTGAAGCAACTGGGGCTGCAAGCACAAGATACTTGGGGACACTCTGTATGAGCACAGACCCCAGTTCCAATAAAGCTTGACTTCACAAGCCCTGTCTGTTGTTTTCTTCATCAGAATCCACAGATCACTGGGGTGCCCTAAAGCTGCAGTTTCATCTCCAAAAATGTATTTATCTTAAGCATTTTATACCAACAGATTCAGAAATCACATGGCTCCACCCTGCACCCTCAGGGGAATCCCTCTCTGCTGGAGAATTCTGTTTGAGTACACGGAACGTGTCGACTGGAACGTGTCGTCTACTCCCGCTGCCTGGACCTTCTCTCTGCCAACTCCTCCCTGGACCCTCTCCAATCCGGCTTCCGCCCCCTCCACTCTACTGAAACTGGCCTAGCTAAGATCACCAATGATCTACTTGTCGCTAAATCTAAGTACCTCTACTCCATCCTTGTCCTCCTTGACCTTTCCGCTGCCTTTGACACTGTCGACCACTTGCTTCTGTTAGACTCCCTTTACTCCTTGGGCTTCCGTGGCTCTGTCCTTGACTGGTTCTCCTCCTACCTCTCTGACCGTTCCTTTAAAGTCTCGCTCCCCGGGTCAAACTCCTCCTCCCTCCCCCTTTCGGTTGGGGTCCCCCAAGGCTCTGTCCTTGGCCCTCTCCTCGTCTCTATTTACACCCTGTCCCTTG
>QEPC01009912.1:1404319-1440297 GCA_003113815.1 Sphenodon punctatus | reverse complement strand
TTATCGCAATCCAAAACTCCGCTGCCAAGGTCATTCACTCTGCCCGTCGCTTCGACCATGTGCAGCCTCTCCTCTTCTCTCTTCACTGGCTCCCCCTTCCTGAATGTATCCTGTTTAAACTCCTGGTATTCATGTTCAAAACACTCCACAACCAAGCTCCTCCCTACTTCTCAGACCTAATCTCCCTACGCACTCCTGCTCGTGCTCTCCGCTCTTCCTCTGTCCCCTCCCTCACTCTCCCTCATGTCTCCTGCTCACCTAACCGCCTTCAACCCTTCTCCCTTGCCGCCCCCCATGCCTGGAACTCCCTCCCTGCCCACATCCGCCCTGCCCCCTCCCTCCACTCCTTCAAATCCCTCCTCAAGACCCACTTTTTCCTCGCCGCCTTTCCCAATGCCTGCTAGTCGTTCCCATATACCTTCTGTCTGCCCTCCTTGGAAGACTGCTGTAACCAACCTGACTGTAGCCAAACTAAGCACACGCACCTGGGACTTCACATCCGCTTGAATGTTTGTTGGTCTTCTCCCCTGTCTCTCCCTTTGTCCCCTCTCCCACTCCTTGTCTTTTAGATTGTAAGACACAGGCAGGGACCACGTCTATTTCTATGTTTTGTACAGCACCAGGTCACACGTCTGGCACTATATAAATGTTTATAATAATAATAATAATAATAATAATAATAATAATAAATGAGCCCTCTAAAATCTGTGTGTGTGTGTCCGATTCGTCACCCACCTTCCTTTTTCCCAGGCTCTTTCAGGCTTTTGTCTCTTCCTCCAGCTAGCCAGTCTCCAAACCACGTCATTATCATCAATGGCCCTTTTTACATTAGATGCACCCATGCATGCCAATGCAGGTTGACTGTGTGAGCATGTGTGGGTGCCTCCTGTGTGAATGCTGTGGTGGGTGGGCATGCGTGACTCCCACGACCCACTCATCTCCACCCACCTCCCCTGCATGGAGCAATTGACCAAAATGGCAGTTGCCCCGCAGCCGTGGCTCATTTTAAAAAGGGCCAATGTTTGCCATTACCTCTGTCTTTCTTGTCTGATCATGTCTTACCAGGATTAATACATTATTTTCCAGTCTGTCCACCAGCTTTTCACCTCTTCTCCCTCTAATACAATGGTGAAAACAGATGTGATGGCAGCAAGACGCCTCCTTGGCCCACCCTGGGGCAAACCACTGTACTGCAGCTGCCACTCCTTGGGTTGATGGGGAAGGCTGTTCACACGAGCAGCCCTCACCACATAACCCAGGCATGGGGGCTGCTGGCACAGATTCCTCTGCACCCTGGGGCAGCCTGAGAAACTTCCACATGGGACTGGACTCCTGAAACAATGCAGCAGAGCAGGGTTGGGCCCCAGGAAGATGGGGGGGGGGGGGAACTCCTGGGCTCCCCATCAGCTGTTTGGTGGCTCACCTGCCCACCAAATAGTTGATGGAGGGTGCTCCTGGGGTCCCTCCAACAGCTGTTTGGTGCACTCACTTGCCTGCCAAATAGCTTATGTGGGACACTCCTGGGGCCCCCTATCAGCTATTTGGTGTGCTCACGCAGCCAGCCAAACAGCTGATGGAGGACATTTCCAAGGAAGCACCAGCCAACTTTTCAAAGTGACAGGAGTTGTTGTGGGCTGCTACCGCCAGGCCGGATCCCTGTCACTTTGAAAGTCCAAGTGCTGTTTTCCCCCCATCTAGCACCTTCCATCTGGGAGGCATTGGAGAGGGGGAAGGGACCTTTCAAAGTGACAGGGAGCTGGCCCTCCAGGTCTCCCTGATCAGCTGTTCAGAAGGACTGGGGTGAGCATGCTTCTCCAAACCCCCACAATCAACTGTTTGGCAGGGCTGGGGTCAGTGTGATCCTGCAGACCCTCATGATCAGCTGTTTGGTGTGGCTGGAGAGAGTGTGGGGGCATAAATCCACTGACCCCACCTCACAGTGGGGCTAGGCAGGGCCTAAATGACATGCAGGCCCAGGTGAGTGATTGTTGGCCTGGTACATGTCTCAGAGCTTCTCCAGAGGACGCATCCCGTAGCAGCTGCCCACCTGCCCCGGGGTGTATGCGGGCCAACTTCTGGTGGTGACGGAACAAATGTGCAGTTGAGTCCTGGGCCAAAGCAGCCCAATGCAGGTCACAGTCACATCTGTTTTTACCCAATGGTTGCAATCATCTTCCTCTTCAGTCTTTTCACTTCCCCCTTTGAACCGCTCTATTGACTTTCTTTCTCTTGCCACTTTAAAATTTTGCATTAAAAGTTCCTTATCATCATCTACAAAAACTTATTCCACCCTATCAAATATGATCTCATTTCCTCCCCTTCTCTCTCCCACGCTTTACTCTCCCTCTGTCTTTTTACTTTATTGTGTTCTCAGCCCCCTCAATCCCATGATTGCCCCACATTTATAACAATCTTCAAGCTGCTGTCACAAAGTGCCTTCTCTCTCCTTTAAATTGTTCTTTTAGAGCTTCTCGCCAAATGTCCACAGTCCCCATTTTCTGCCTTACCTGGCCTGTTGTCCAACATCTTGCCTGGTTTAGACTACACTTAAGGCAGGTAAAGTCCTTAGTCTGCATTTTTAAACTGCTTTCCAATGTTACGATGTCAGAAAAGGGATTAATAATAAATAAGAATTTGAGATTAGAGGGAGTGATTGCACGCAGGGTGGAAGTGCGCAGCAGATAAAAAATTCTTTGAACTATTCCAAATCAGATTGATTCTGCAGGACTGGGAGCAGTAGTCGGGGGGGAGGGCGTCAACTACTTTTAAATACCTAAGGAATAAAAATTTTTTACTACCCTCTACCATGAGGCTCCCAATTTGCTCTACAGTATAAACTATTTTAAAAGCTAAGACAAGTTGATAGCAGCAGCAGCAAACCAAGCCCATCCATTTTAATTGTCTAACATGGTACTGACATAGTATGCATGCACCAGCCACAGAGTATCTGCATCTAAAAGTCTGAAAAGGTGATTTTCTTTCATCTAAGGAAACTCTGATTGCAGCTAGCTAAATTCTCTCTCTCTCTCTCACACACACACACACACACACACACACACACACACACACACACACACACACGTTTAACATCAACATTTTATCAGCCTCCTTATGGGCATTATGAAGCCTGACATGGAAAAATTGACTTTTTGCTCAATCTTTTGAAATAAACACTGTGGCTCAATGATGGACTCAGAGTCTGTAATAGGCTCAGTGAGGGGCCAGTTTCATGCTCTGCTCCAAATCAGCCACTCATATTTTTTCCTTTACTCTCCTAGTCAGTACAAATGACTACAAGGCACTGCTTTGATACAAGAGTTTATCAAGCAGTAAATTAAATGCCAGCCTTGTTCAGGAGAATTTGTTGAAAGAGCTATATCTGAAGGCAGGAGAAGGGAGGGACCACATCTACCTTTGTGACATATTTTCCAAAAGCAAGTTGCCCTGCTGCACCTTTCCTTTTCTAACCCAAGTCAATTGTTGTTCTGATCCATAACCCAAGCCTTTGAAGCTTAAAATTAAGGTGTTCCTTGTACACAAGAGGATCGATAGAAGCCATTCAAGTGTTGCCTCACCACTTGTAGGGAGTTAACAAACAAGATGATAGCCCGCTGGAGTCTGGGTTCAGTCCATGTATCCTCCCACTCACACATTTAACATGTAAAGCCTAATAAATGGGTAGCCCCCATTGTATTTCTTGTACGTTTAGGTAGCTCCCACTCACAAGTATAATGTGACAAACCTAACAAACAGGGAGGCGTTCTTCTCCACTGCACTCCTCCCATCAATCCGCCACCCCCTTTCCCAGTATCTTGCCCCTGTCATGATTCACAATCGTGGCAAACCATGGGAACAAGAAGTTGTTCACCAGTTGTTTCTTTCATCCAGACTTTTATGACTCTAGGAGGTGGTCCAGTGCCTGTTATCCCTGACCACCCAGAAAGGTTCATACCTGGGTTTATACCTTCTAGCACTTGGCAGCTGAAAATAACCTTTTGCTGTGCACATTATTCGGCATTTATTGAGCAAATCACATACTTTATTGAGCACCTATAATGAAAATTTAAAATGAATGTCAGTTGCGGCTGGTGGTTTCTAAGGCTGTTGGAGAAGTGGGCAGGAACAATGGTGGGTGTGGCCAATGGTGAGTGGGGCCAAGCCAACAGTAGGCAGGGAAAACCATAATTTTGAAACTAATATGGAATTGTACAGACTTAGTTTTCCATTGGTAAAAAATGGAAATGTGTATGTGTCTGTCTTTCCCTGTAGCCCCTTGCCCTTGTCCTTACTAGTTTGTAAGCCCGCTGGGCAGAGACCCATCTCCAATAACCACCAGCAGGCAATGTGTTCAATGGCAGGAGTACCATAGCAGAGAAAGCAGAAGTACCATAACAGCTTGCCCAGATTACAGAAATTTCCAGTACCTTACTTAAGGTGCAATTCAAGCAACCATTACAATATCTGAAATACAAAGGCAGCATAGGCCACAACTAAAATGCATGGAAAATGCTGCAAAACCCAACAGGATTATGTTAAATCCTAAATGGCACACTATAAATGCTGCATAGAGTTTTACAGAGGACAAGGAGGCACGCGCAGTTCAGGAGAGGGTATACAGCACCCACCATGTGGCATTCAAAGAAAGACACACCAAAAAGTATGGAAAATGCAAGAAAATCCAACAGGATTATGTGGAATCCTAAAATGCACACTATAAATGCAGCAGTTGGTCCCTGGGAATGAAAAGATTCCCCACCTCTGATATGGCTCTGATATAGCACCTATTATTTATTATTATTATTATTATTATAAGCATTTGTACCAGGCGCTTTACAGAATAATAAGATAGATGTGGTCCCTGCCTACAGCTTACAACATAATAGACACAGAGGGGGAAGACAAGGATAAGGGACATAGGGAGAGACAAGGGATAAATTACATTCAAGCAGATGCAAAGTCTCAGGTGCACATGCTTGGCTTGGCTGCAGTTAGGCAGGAGTCTGTGGGGAGGGCAGACAGCAAATATTGAAAGGAACATTCTAACAGGCGTTGAGAACAGCAGCGAGGAAGAGGTGGGTTTTGAGGAGGACTTTGAAGGTGCGGAGGGAGGAGGCGAGGCAGATGTGGGAAGGGAGGGAGTTCCAGGCATGGGGGGCAGCAAGGGAGAAGGGACGAAGGTGGTTAGGGGAGCAGGGGAGATGAGGGAGTGCGAGGGAGGGGGTAGAGGAGGAGCAGAGAGTGCATGCAGGAGTGTGTAAGGAGACTAGGGCTGAGAGGTAAGGGGGAGCCAGGTTGTGAAGGGATTTGTAAGTGAACACCAGGAGTTTGTGAAGGATGTGTTGGGGAAGGGGGAGTCAGTGAAGCGAGGAGAGAAGAGGCTGCACGTGGTCAAAGCGACAGGCCAAGTGGATGACCCTAGCAGCAGAGTTTTGGATGGAGATAAGGGGTGACAGGTGAGAGGGGGGAGGCCAGTAAGGAGAAGGTTGCAGTAGTCAAGGCGAGAGATGACCAAGGTTTGAACAAGGGTTTTGGCTGAGGAGACAGAGAGAAAGGGACGAATCCGAGCAACGTTGTGGAGGGCGAAGCAACAGGATTTGGCAACAGAGTTGATGTAGGGTTTAAAGGAAAGATGAGTGTCAAAGACGAAGCCCAAGCTACGGGCTTGGGGAATGGGGCGGATGGTGACCCCATCAATAAGGATGGACAGAGAAGAGGGAGAGGAAGGGAGGGGAGGAAAGATAAGGAGTTCAGTCTTAGCCATGTTGAGCTTGAGCTGACGTCTCAACATCCAGGCGGAGATATCAGAGAGACAGTTGATGAGGTGAGCTTGGACAGAAGGGGAGAGAGAGGGGGTGGAGGGATAGAGTTGAATGTTGTCGGCATAAAGGTGATATTGGAAGCCGTGGGTGGCAATGAGTTTTCCAAGGGACAGGGTGTAGATAGAGAAGAGGAGAGGGCCCAGGACAGAGCCTTGGGGAACCCCAACCGAGAGGGGGAGGGAGGAGGAGTTGTAATCAGGAAGAGATACATTAAAGGAGCGGTCAGAGAGGTAGGAGGAGAACCAGTCAAGGACAGAGCCGCAGATGCCTAGGGTGCAAAGAGAGTCCAGTAGGAGTGAGTGGTCAACAGTGTCAAAGGCAGCAGAGAGGTCAAGGAGGACAAGAATGGAGTAAAGGCACAAGATCATTGGTGATCTTGGCAAGAGCAGTTTCAGTGGAGTGAAGGGGGCGGAAGTCAGATTGGAGAGAGTCCAGAGAGGAGTTGGCAGAGAGTCCAGGCAGTGGAAGTAGACAACACGTTCCAGAAGCTTAGAAGTGAAGGGTAGAAGGGAGACTGGCTGGCAACTAGAGGGGTCAGAGGGGTCAAGGGTGGACTTTTTGAGGATGGGAGACAGTGGCATGCTTGAAGGTGGAGGGGAAGGAGCCAGTGGAGAGGGAGAGATTAATGACATGGAGAAGGGAGGGGCAAATGTGGGAGCAATGAAGGTGAGGAGGCAGGAGGGGATTGGGTTGAGAGGGCAGGTGGAGGGGTTGGAAGAAGAGAACAGGGAGATTTCTTCGAGTGAAGCGGGAGGGAAGGAGGAGAGGAGAGTGGGGGGAGGGGGTGGAGAAGGAGCGGGGAGAGGAGATGGGTGTGAAGCAATGTCCTGGCGGATCTTACATTTGTTCATTTCCGGTTCTTAAACATAATATCTCCCTCCCCTCCCACCCCCCCACCCCCCGTTGCTCCCCATCAACACCAATGAACTTCATTTTGCTATCCACTGACTCCCTCCTTTTCTTCCTTTTCGAGCTCCGCTACTGTTCTTTCGCTCATAACAAATAGTCAAACAAATAGGTACGCTGGTCTTCCTCTGTGTTGGGTTTTTGCATCAGTTCCAGGCATTGAAACCACTTAGCATTAAAGTTTTTTGTCTTTTCCCTCATGGTTGCCGTAGCTTTCTCCATGGAGAATAGATACCACATATTATTCATCCAGTTTTGAGTGCCTGGTATTCTCTTCTCAATCCATAGTTGTAGTATTGATTTGAGGGCTGCTGCTATCATTGTGGTGCATATGGGTCTTTTGCTCCCTATGAGAGGTGATGCCGGGTACAGCCCGAGCAGTGCTGTCTCTGGTTTAAATGGTATTGTTCCTTTTATTATCTTTTGCATATTGTCCCACACCATTGACCAAAACGCTTGTATCCTGGGGCATTCCCACCACACATGTAGGTAGGTTGCCTTTTGTCCACACCCCCTTAAACACTTGTCCGTACCCTTTCCCCTTATCTTATATATTCTGCTTGGATCCATATAGTAAAACATTATGGTTTTAATTACCGGTTCTCGTACCTCTAATGATCTTGAACATTCTCTCATATGTCTCATTATCTCCTGCTTTTGTCCCTCTTCCCACTTTTCTCCCAGCAATTTACCCCATTTATTAACATATTCCGGCTCCTCCTTAAACCATTCCTCCTGTAATGCTCTATACACTCTCGCCACCATCCCCTTGTTTGTCCCTTTTGAGAAAAGTTCTACTTCGATCTGTTTCGGGGGTCTGGTATAGTGCGGTATCAAGCAGCCCTGATTAATCTCCCCTCTGAGCTGATAGTATTGGAAGATACTGATTGTTTGTTGTATCAGTTCTTGCACATCCTCTCTTGTCATAAAATGGTCTCCCCTGAACTGTGTTATTTTTGTAATTCCCTTTCCTTTCAGTTGTTTCCTCAGTTGGCTCGCTATTCCTTGTTTAGTCATGCTCGCATTATCTATCAGTGCTGTCAGCATAGCTGTTCTGTGTATGCCTGCCTTCCGCCTTACTGCTGCCCAGACTGTTAGTACTCAATCTTTGAGGTGAAGAATGACACGAGATCCTGAGCAGAGAGGGAAGAGGGTGGAGGGGGGCAGGGGGGTTTGAGAAGGTAATCAAAGGTGGAGAAAGCTCCCAGACCAGTGGACAAGAGAAAAAAAAATACATTGAAAAATCCATAAGATCCCAAATTCGAAGTAGAGTGGGGGGGCAAAATTCAAAGTGGCTAATGTGACTATTTCATCCTTCAAAAACACTAAAACTACACAAGGCTGTGTGCAAAACCAGACAGTATTTTTAAGTGTCCTTAGGTCATGAGCAAGTACTTTTGAAGTGTCCTTAGTCAACAAACAACTCTGATGGTGATTGTTTTCACCAAATAACTTATTTGGAAAAGATTATATATTTTGTCTGTGATATTTTCCACTACGAGACCACAGAAATATCCCAATCAACCAATTTAACATTTAAAGTTCAACTTTCTCAAGCTTCAAATCACACAGGAAGAGGGATAAAATTCAAAGGAGCTGTCACTAGAAAGTGCATCACTATGGGCATTTTTACACAACACAGGTGTGGGGGAGGTCAGCAATCATTGCGTGGGGTGGGTGTGTGGGCACCATGCATAGTAGGGCACCTCAAATAAGCGGCCCATGCACAAGCGGGAGGGAAGGAGGAGAAGAGAGTGGGGGGAGGGGGTGGAGAGGGAGCGGGGAGAGGAGACGGGTGGGAAGCAATGTCCTGGCGGGAATGTCCTCCATATGGGAATCCATGCAATGATGACCACCCCATCCATGCATGGGGCAATCTGGTTTTATCTGGAGTGCCCTGTGTGTGGACTGGGTGTGTGGGTCATGGAAGCATGCACCCCCATTCACCATATTCAAATGAGACATCCCCTATGTGGACGGTGAGTGTGCATGTAAAAACACCCAATAAGACAATATAAGGTCACGTGAAAAACAAATATATTTAAAGTGTTCACACTGCATTAATATTTATTTATTTATTTATATAGCACTAGCAACGTACCTGGTGCTTTACAACTGTTGAAAATAGACAGGGTTCCTGCCCCAGGGGGCTTACAGTCTAAGAAAGACATTCCCTTGCTGCACTCAGTCTACACAAAATGTATCGACTCCAAATATCAAATATCTAAACAACATAAAACACAAGTTATTTTAAGAACCTAAGGCTCTTTTTAAACTAACTGTGTGGGTGGGGGGATGGGTGTGCGCTGGTGGTGGGTGGAGGTGGGTGTGCGGCCTTTTCCACAGTCGCACGCACACCTCCAACCAAAGAGCCTCCTCCAGTTTGCTGGATGGCTCTGTAGGTGGGTGGAGGTGCATGTTGCATGGGAGCGTGCACACACTACCACCCACCACCTATACTGTTTGCATGACACACACTCATCCCCCACCCTGCGTGTGTGTGTGTGTGTGGCGTCCATGCAAAAACGACCTAAGACATTTTATTTTTTTTAAAAGTCAGTGCACAAAACCAAAATTAAAAAATCCCCAAATATATTTAAAATATCTAGACAGCCAAAATTACCCCAAACACTAAAAAATAAAATTTTAAAAGTCCAAAAACATATTTTAAATACCAAGACAACCAAAATTACCCCAAACACTAAAAATAAATCCAAAATAAAATAAAAAAACGTAAAAGAATAAAAAATAAAAATAAGTAAATAAGAACATAAAAATAATAAAGAATAGAAAAGTAAGTTTAAAAAATATTACTCGCCCAAAGGAAGGATCCAGTTGTCCTCTGAAGCAGCCTGAGACCTGGGCCAAATCTTCTGCTCTCTCTCCCCCCTCACCACTGGTAAAAAGGAGAGGGGGGGAAGATCTCTCTCTCTCTCCTCCATAGGAACTCAGCCAAGGAACCCCTGGCACCTCCCCCAGAGAGCACTGCTTCTCCAGGATGACACCCGGATGGAAGGTTGGGGGTGTGTGACTCCTCTAAAGTCCCTCCTCCCTCTGGTCCGCCCAAGGGAGCAGGAGGGAGGGAAGAGGAAGAGGCAAACCATACCTCCCTGCGCAGATCTTGTAGCCACACAGGGAGGCTTTAGCCAACCAGCCCCACCCCCCAGGAGGGAGGGAAGGCGGGGTCAGGACTGGAAATGGTGTCTCACTGCCTCCCCACACAGGTCCTGTGCTCTGTGCAGGGAGGCTCTTCTAACCAGCCCTCTCTGGTTGGTTCCTGGCTGCGTGCCAGCAGTGGTCAGCTGATTGGCGATGGCACACTGCCAGGAGCCGACTGGAGAGGGCAGGTTAGAAGAGCCTCCCTCCATACGGCGTACAGGACCTGCGCAGGGAAGCTGGTTGTCCTCTGAAGCAGCCTGTGACTTGGGCCAAATCTTCTGCTCTCTCTCCACACTCCCCTTTAGTAAAGAAGGGGGGAGGAGGAGATCTCTTTCTCTCTTCTCCATACGGGAACCCAGCCAAGGAGCCCCTAGCACATTCCTCATCCCCATCTCCAGTCCCCCAGAGAGTATTGCTTCTCTGGGACAGTGCCCGAAGGATGCTTACTGGAAGATTTGGGGGGGGAGTGACTCCTCTAGAATTCCCTCCTCCCTCCTGCCTCTGACCCGCCCAGGAGAGCGGGAGGGATTGAGGGAGGAGGAGGAGGTGGCGTCCCATGCCTCCCGGTGCAGGTCTCGTAGCCGCACAGGGAGGCTCTAGTCAGCTCAGCCCCACCCCCAGGAGGGAGGGTGGAGCCAGGACTGGAGAAGGTGTCTATCTGTCTCTCCACATGGACCCTGTATGCTGTGCAGGGAGGGTCTTCTAACCAGCCCTCCCCAGTTGGTTCCAATCAAGCTGATTGGTGCTGGCACGCTGCCAGGAGCTGACTGGAGAGGGATGGTTAGAAGAGTCTCCCCACTGCGCGGCGCACAGGACCTTCCCATGGAAGCTGGGGCCACGGACAAGAGCAGCAGTCTCTTGCTGGGGCAATGGGCAGCCTGAAGGGCATCAAGGGATGGCTACCCCGCCGCCTCAAGGGAGGATCTGCTCCTGGCAAAAGTAAAAATTGAAAATGAAAGCAATTAGTCTTGGCATGTTGTCCTGCCCAGTTTATTGCATCCACGGTTCACTGTGATGTATGGGCAGGTAGCCGCACTGTTTTGTTGGGGTCTTGTCTGACATGTTGGAAATCCCTCTCAGTTTGCATAACCCCCCCACCCCCCAGCCAAACATGCACCTCTTGTACCTCCTCTCTAGCATATTCTGCATTACAGAAGATCTTTGCTTGCCAGGGTACTCTGCACTTTTCTGCTTGTCCAAACGTCTATAGACAACAAGCTCTCCTTCAGCTAGTTCACATTCCCTGAACACCGAATCACTTGTTTCCCCCAAGAGATTCATCTCTGCCACCTGATCAAGGCACTTATGGTGGCCCCGCAGGGATCCTCTCGCTGTCATCAGGGCAGTGATGAGGAAAAATGGCAGGGAAGGTCCAGCCTCCGTTAGTGACTGCCCCACTTCTGGAAGTGCACAAACGTCCAGAAAAGCTGCGGTCTCATTTGGATCCCACTTTTGTCTCACCCAGGGCTCCCATTCTGCGGAACTTGGAACTGCAGCAGGGTTACGCGGTGTCTACACTCCATCATGCTTCTGTGGTGCGGTAAGGGGGTGGGAGAGCAGTGATATGGGAATACTTACATACTTGTGAATGACAATAGCAGTGAAGGGTCTGAACCAAAGACTAGGTCCAAATACTCTTGCCATTCCCAAACTTTGTGAAAGTTGGAGTAGAATCTATTGTGCCAGACGAGGAACAGGCAGGGGTGAAGCAGCAGCTTGCAAGGGGCAGGAGAGGAATGAGCACACCTAAATGTCAGAGGAGACCTGTCATTGTCATTCTGCATTTTGACACCTTGAAAAACTAACCCTATTATCAGTGGATACATAAATGAAGTCCCATACAAGCTGCATTCCAAGTACAGTATTGTTGCAGAAGCACGAATCAACCATGCCTCAGGCAAGAAACTTTCACTGTGCCATCTGTGCTCATCCAGCAGAGTCAGTATTCTCATTCCCTTTGTTTTGTCTCTTCCATCCTCCTGGAGCTCCCCCTTATCTTTCCCCATGCCTTTTTCTCCCCACTAAGTCATGCTCTCTGCATTGCTAAGGCCCTTTGAAGTTAGTTGGAAATCTTATTATGCTACACACCTGCTGTAATGAACACTCTGGTGGAAACAGTCACCTGTATAAAGACATAAACTACTTCATGGGCCATTAGCTAGAAAGGGAAATTTCTTGCTTGATGCATACTATTTTATTCCATGCAATGCAGATTTTCTCTCTCAGCTCAACAAGGTCTACCAGCAAGGCATCTTTAGATGGAGCTCAACTTCTACCCACAAGGTGGAGCTGTTGTCCATGAAGTATAAAGTCAAGTCCTTTGTTCCCCATTTATGCTTTTTTACACTGTCAGAGATCCTGAACATAAAGAATGGACGTATTGATTCTCAATGTCTTTTTAAATTAGCAATCATTAGCACTCCTAATGCTGCTTAACTTTTTAGCTTTAGCATTACTGATCTTAAAACTATCTAATGTCACCTTTCAGATATTTGTAGACAGACAGAGAAAAAGACCACTTACACTTTAAGCAACAACAAAACTAGTCTTACGAAGACTGATCGTTCATGTTTAACAGTTTGACTCACTTCAGAGACAAAACACATATGCCTTGACAGAAAGGGACGGGCAGGACTGACTCTCGGCAACGACTCTCGGCAACAAATTCAATAGTTCTGCTTTCTCTTTTAGGGATGTGGTAGCTAGGTGAGCAGTGCATTACGATTAGTGAATTAATTTTATTTTTGTTCAAAGAATTGGATGGGATACGTGGCTCACTCTCCGATTTATAAATTACTTTAGATAAAGTTGCTGTAGTTGAGAACCCCAGTGTTGTGGGTGTCGAAATTGAGGCCCGTCCATTTCCTAACCAGTTTAAGAGTATAAGGAAAGGGTAAAAGAATCTAAGTAATAAACCGAGCCACCAGAAGAAATGTAAAAATATTAAGTTAGGAAGAAGGGGATATCAAGTTAAGGAGAGTATGAACTTTGCAAGACTTTTTTGCTTGCTCCCCAATAGTAAGAATCTTTGCCAAAGGGGTCTTAAGAAGGCCAAAAATCATAAGAGGCCCAAATACCTAGGAATCCTAGGATATGGAGAGACAGAAGGGTGAAACTCCCAAAGGAGTGTGGGGTTAACCGATAAAAATAATAGCATTTGTGCTAGTCCTGAGACCAAGACATGGAATATAAATGCTCAGCTCCCGGGAGAGCCCAGCCCAGGAGTCCCTGGGAAGGGCGAGCAACGGTTGATGTTGTGATTGGAAGATTGCACACAACCTAGATATCCACCTAACTCTGAGTTGGGAATTAGGACAAGGTCTGCTGTAACGGAAGGGAATTTAACGAGCAATATCCTTCAGTTACAGGACCACCCGATCCTATCCTTTTGTGCCGCAAAGGAGAGTAGGCACAGTGACAGATGTCATGGGTGTCTTCTCCAATGGAAGCTGCAACTGATTAAGGACCAATTGGCCGTTGTGAATTACCCCAAACCCTATGGCTCTTTGGCCTGAGAAACCCGTATTGATCATTTTTTGAGTTTATTTGGAAATGTAACGAAGGGTTCATTCTGCCCTTCGCTTATATCTCAAGTTAATTATTTATATTATAATTATTCTAGAGCTAGCACTATAGTCACTTTTGCCTTTCACCAGGTAGCACATTTGGTGTATGGATTCAGATTCCTATTCCAGGTTCATGGCATTCAGATTACCAGGTGCTTCAAGAACCTGGCCTTGAACTCCCTGTTGTCAGCAAGGAGGGATTCGGTAAAGTTTACGGAGGATTTCCATAGAGTGAAGATTCAGGGTCAGCTTGAGGACTTCAATGTCACCGAGAGGGACAAGGCATCCAACCTAGCCTCAGCAAAGAAACCCATGGGGAAGCCTAGTGAGCCACTAGCTCCAAGGCCAGGGGGTACAGGGAGTCCTAGCCTTTTTGAGAGGGCCAAAGGTTAAAACATAATAGGAAATCTAGTGGTCCCGTTTAGCTCTGCCAACCTATCGGGTATGCCAGATCAGAATGTGCTACATAAAGGAACCCAGAGGGCAGCTATATCAGCTAAGGGAAACAATTTTGACCACACTAACAACAAAATCGGGTCAGGCAAGGTCTCACAGGCTGGATCTGGAAATGAATCGGTAGTCTCGGACCTCAATGTCAACAAATTTACAGAAGAGCTTGCAGCAGCTAATGGTCCTATTTCTCAGAGTTACACGATGGACCAAGAAGGGGCTTGGCTGGTACAAGTAGAACTGGAGGATGACACAGAAAAGTAAGAGGAATTGCTAATTTTTGCCTTTGACCATTTACCTGTTGAGAGCTGGGATAGCATCATAGAATCTCTGGGGGTGTTGCAGGAAACTTCGGTGGAGATCAGGAACTTTGATTGAGATCAGGGAAAGGGGATGTTCCCGTTGTTAACAGGCAGTGCAAGGGACTGGGGGGAGAGGTTATTTATAAGGCTACGAAGGATTCTACGATCTACGCCCTGGTGCAGCAGGCATGCTCCCCATTGCCACTTATTGATAGTGTCCAGATGGCCAATATGGAGGGGAGCTACAACCAGGAGGGCAATCAGGTTTGCCCAGGTATCATTGGATTACCACTGCAGGGGGGTCCTTCTAGGACCACCACCGTGGCGGTCTTGGTGACACCTGAATTGGAATTGTGTTCCGACAATGCAGTTGGTGGGAATCCACAGTGACTTGAGGATGGTCCACATGGCAGGGACTCTGTTATTGAGTTTCTCTCTTGGAATATAAGGGGCTTAAGGAACAATCTAGAGGACCCTGATTGGTCAAACTTTATTAGACAATACGATGTAGTGATGCTTCAGGAGACGTGGTGTGCCAAGCCTGCTTTTTTGAAGGATGTTTTATGTTTCAGTCTAATAGGCTTTATTAATAATACCGGGGGGCGTCCCCATGCTGGTTTGCTCACATTGGTGAGCAACTGTCGTCCATGGAGGACTATTCAATTGCTCCCGCTGAGGGATGTGTATCTTTCAGTACGAGTGATCCCCCATTGAGGTGATCCCTGGATTTTGATTAATTGTTATCTTCCCCCTAAGGGCAAGCGAGCGCAAGTCTCCGAGCAGTGGAATGCTCTCTCTTCCTATATTGGTTTACTGAAAAAACTATATCCTCTAGATAGGTTTGTCATTACAGGGGACATTAATGCTCGGCTGGGAAGGGCCGAGTGGAATGATGAAGATTTTGCATTACTCAGTGACATTTGTGGGGTTCCACATCCCCAACTAGAGGATCATGGGGACAATTATGCGGGGCGGGAACTCCGCAAATTCTTATATACTAATAATCTTTGCATATTAAATGGCTCCTTTCCTAGTCTTAATGCAGGCTCAATTACATTCTGTCTCAGAAATAAGGTCAGTACTATTGATTATGCTATAATAGACATAACCATATGGTGTGAGGTAAAACATTTTGATATTCCCCAAAGGCCAGAGAGTGATCATTGCCCATTGACTGTTACTATTTTGACTGGGATACTGGAGTATCAGATAAGGGGAAAGGAGGATATTTCCTCCTTGTAGTTTATAACAAATGGATTTACTAGGATGGCAGAGTGACCAAGGTAATTAATGGTAAGCTGTTAGAAGAGGAATTTGAAATATTAAGAAGGAGGGTGATCTCCTCTGAGGACCCAGCTGAGATCCTGGACTGTATGACATATATTGTTGATGCGTTGAGCCCCCACCTCACTGGAGTGGTTGCAACTAGTACTCCAACAGCACAAGAAAGGGAAGGTGCTTCCTGGTTTAACTCTGAATGTAGGTGGGAAAAAAGGCGCTTGAATAGGGAACTTAGGCAATCGGCCAAAGACAATAACCCCACTTCCTGGGGAAATGTTAAGCTATTGAGGACCCAATATAAAAACTGACAGTTAAAAAGAAGACTCTGTTTTTTGACAGACAATGGGAGCAGCTAAGTTGTGTGATAGCCTCCAAGGACTCCAAGAGGTTTTGGCAGTTATTCGCACGGGGTACTGGCAGTTATAAGCATGACTTAGACCGTATTTTCCAGCAGATGCATGGGTCGAGTATTTTGCTTCCCAATTTTCTTTATCGGAAGCCAATTCCATTTCCCATGATAAGGGCAACAAGTGGGGTGAAGGGGTTGGATGTTTCTACCTATTATATTAATGAGGGACAAGTCACAACCATTTTGACTGGGCAGAGGTGGAACGAGGCCCCCAGTCCCGACAGAATTCCCGCTGAAGTTTTTGTTTCCAACCTTTCATGGTGGATACCAGTTCTTTTAGCCTGGTTCAATAGTATTATTGCTTCTGGGCAATTTCTAGACTGGTGGAAGGGCTCAACTATAATCCCTATATATAAAAGGGGTCCTAAGGACCACCCCATTTCATATTCACCCTTATGAATGTGTCAGCCAAAATATTTGGGAAGCATCTTCTTTTTCATTTAAATAACTGGACCACTGATAATTGTATACTTTCGGAAGCACAAGCTGGGTTTAGGGACAGCTATTCCACCATTGATCATTTATTCACAGTCCAATATTTGAAATACAAATATGCTAGTGTAGTCAAATCTCCGCTGTATGTGGCATTTGTTGATCTATTTGCAGCGTTTGATATGGTGAATAGAAACCTCCTATGGAATAAATTGACCATGTATGGTATCGACCCCCCATTATTGAAACTATTGATAGCCTATCATGAAAATTCTTGGGCACAAGTCAGGTTTGGCACTTGAGGAGAACTGACACACCGTTTTGACATACAAAAGGGGGTTCGGCAGGGTTGTGTCCTTGCTCCTCTTCTTTTTAATTTATATTTCAATGATATTATCATAGGAATGACCAGCGCTGATTTTCATCCCCCCAGGCTGTTGACCACCAATGTGAATATTATGATGTATGCTGATGACGCCGTTATCTTTTCACGGACCCCTACAGGCCTCAACCAGGTTTGCCCATCTATGCAGAGAAAATGAATTAAATGTCAATTATAGTAAAACAAAAATCTTACCAGGAGGGTGGCGGCCTAAGAAATTTGCTTGGTACATTGAGGGTCATAGATTATCCGCGATTCCAACCTTCTGGTATTTGGGGTTGTTGTATTCGCAGTCTCTCCAGTGGAACAGTCACATAGCTAGTGCCAGATTAACTGCTGAACAATCCATTTCTGGTATAAAACGTCATTCAACGTTTGCATGGAAATCAGTCAAGACCACCCTGGAGGTTTTTGAGGGTAAACCAGCTGTTGTATGGTGGGGAAATTTGGGGGTATATCAACAACGAAATATTCCTCAGAACAAGTTCTTGAGGAGTTTGCTGGGTGCTCCTCCATCAACACCAGTGCCATTTCTGAGCCTCGAATCCGGGTTGTCTAACTTGGGGTATTTTCAGACGTGATGGGGTGGCATTTGCCCCGTCACAGAAACAACCCTAAGATTCCCCACCCGGATCCCTCTGGCACAGCTAACAGATGTGCCGGGGGATCCCGGCGGGGAATCGGGGAGGGGGCAGAGCCACGCGGCGCAACGTGCGGCCGCACGCCCCCGCCCCCCCACGCTCCACCACCCATCCTCTGGGGAGACGGGCGGGCACCGTGGCCAATGCGGCCATAGCACCTGCCCGAAATGACCACAGCCCGGAATCCCGGCAGGGATTCCGGGCCGTGATCGCTGTCCAGACATGATGGGCCCCTTCATCCCCAGGGGAATCTCATTCACCACGCGATCGGCGCCGGCCTCCTGGTCCAGCCGATCGTGTGACGAATGAGATTCCCGGCGGGGACTGAGCATGGTTAACATCTGGGGGGGAACTTCCGGTTCCCCAACAGACGTTACGAGGCATTCCCCACCACAGGGAATTGACTGTGGTTGAGCGTGATCTCGTAACGTCTGAAAATACCCTTGATTACAAAGTGTATCATCCAGTTGTTGGGATATTGGTTTCGTATATTAGTCCAATCTCCTACCAGACTTTACAAAATAGCTTATTTGGAAGGAGCTTGAACCAACATTCTCCATGGTTAAAATTCATTACCAACACCTTTAATGTTATTGGCTTGGGATATTATGTTAAAGATGGCCAAAGATTGTTTAATCAAGGTGACAAGCTTAGAGCCTATATGAGGCTCGAGGATATTTTATTATTATTATTATTACTATAAGCATTTGTATAGCACCAGCTGTGTACCTGGCGCTTTACAGAACAATAAGATAGATGCAGTGCCTGCCTATGGCTTACAATCTAATAGACACAGAGTGGGGAGACAAGGAGAGGGGACATAGGAAAGACAAGGGATAAATAACATTCAAGCAGATGCGAAGTCACAGGTGCACGTGTTTGGCTTGGTTGCAATTGGCAGGAGTCTGTGGGGAGGGCAGACAGTAAATATTGCGGGGAAAGTTCTAACAGGCGTTGGGAATAGCGGCGAGGAAGAGATGAGTTTTGAGGAGGGTTTTGAAGGTGTGGAGGGAGAGGGCAAGGTGGATGTGGGCAGGGAGGGAGTTCCAGGCATGGGGGGCAGCAAGGGAGAAGGGACAAAGGAGGTTAGGGGAGCAGGGGAGAGGAGGGAGAACGAGGGAGGGGACAGAGCAGGAGCGGAGAGTGTATGCAGGAGTGTGTAAGGAGACTAGGGCTGAGAGGTAAGGGGGAGCCAGGTTGTGAAGGGATTTGTAAGTGAACACCAGGAGTTTGTGAAGGATGCTTTTGGGAAGGGGGAGTCAGTGACGTGAGGAGGGGAGAGGCTGCACGTGGTCAAAGCGACGGGCCGAGTGGATGACCCTAGCAGCGAAGTTTTGGATGGAGGTAAGGGGGGATAGGTGAGAGCGGGGGAGGCCAGTAAGGAGGAGGTTGCAGTAGTCAAAGCGAGAGATGACCATGGTGTGAACAAGGGTTTTGGCTGAGGAGACAGAGAGAAAGGGGCAAATCTGAGCAATGTTGTGGAGGGTGAAGCGACAGGACTTGGCAACAGAGTTGATGTAGGGTTTAAAGAAAAGGTGAATATCAAAGACAAAGCCCAAGCTACGGGCTTGGGGAATGGGGCAGATGGTGACCCCATCAATAAGAATGGACAGGGAAGAGGGAGAGGAAGGATAGGGAGGAAAGATAAGGAGTTCAGTCTTAGCCATGTTGAGCTTGAGCTGATGTTGGGACATCCAGGCGGAGATATCAAAGAGACAGTTGATGAGGCGAACTTGGACAGAAGGGAAGAGAGAGGGGGTGGAGAGATAGGGTTGAGTGTCGTCAGCATAGAGGTGATATTGGAAGCCATGGGAGGCAATGAGTTTGCCAAGGGACAGGGTGTAGATAGAGGAGAGGGCCCAGGGCAGAGCCTTGGGGAACCCCAACCGAGAGGGGGAGGGAGGAGGAGTTGGAATAGGGAAGAGACACATTAAAGGAGCGTTCAGAGAGGTAGGAGGAGAACCAGTCAAGGACAGAGCCGTAGAAGCCTAGGGAGCGAAGAGAGTCCAGTAGGAGTGAGTGGTCAACAGTGTCAAAGGCAGCAGAGAGGTCAAGGAAGACCAAAATGATGTTGCGGCAACAAGGTATAGATCTATTGCTCCATCTTATTGCCTGTGGGAAGTTGATTTGGGTTCTGAGAGCTATATGTCTGTGCCCCTGGACCATAGGCTGCTTATGGCCTTGAGCAGGCTCTGTATGGAGCAGATGCCCTCGGCCATAGTGGAAGGCAGGAGGTTGGGGAGCCCTAGAATGGATAGACTCTGTGATTGTGGGTCAATGGTTCCTGAGGATGTAGTCCATTATGTTTTCAACTGTCCCCGCAACAACACAATACAAGAAGTATATTTAACTCCTCTTGTTTCTAAACTTAAGCATTTGTCAAACATGGAAAAGTTGGTCTGGCTCTTGCTTCATCATGACCCGATGGTAAATCAAGAAAGTGGCACTATTTGCATATACGGGGGAGGCTATTAGGAAACAAATTAAGAGTGTACTACAAGCATAACGGTGGACTAGTACTTGAATTTTTTTACCATGTGGTGCCTTGAGTGGCGATATTGTAATACTGTGTTACCCATTGTCATATTCCGTTCTTTGTATTGTATGTTTATATTATACGTATAATGGCAGATGTTTATTTTATGTTTTATCATTTTGGAGCATGGCGTTAGCCGATCTGAATAAAATGAATGGTATCTATCTATCTATCTATCTATCTATCTATCTATCTATCTACCCACCCACCCACCCACCACATCAGTGGGCAACACCTGCTAAAACCAATCCCACAAAATTGAACCAGATGAGGCTTTCATAACTTCGGGTACATCCACTGCATCAAGCACAGCGTCGAAGTCGTGGTGGATACGAGCAATTTTATCTGCAAAATAGTCAATAAACATGTCCCAGTAAGCACTGGAAAATTCCAGTTCCAGGCGGAGAGAGGCCGGACTGATCAGCCCCTTCACCACCTGGAAAAGCTCAGCTGGATGAGACTTTGCAGATGCTATGATGGTAGCAAAGAACCTCCTCTTTGCTGCCCACATAGCCACGGAATAGGCTTTTAATGCAGCTCTATGCTACAATCAGTCAGCTTCAGCACGAGTATGGTGCCACCATCGCTCTGTCTCCCCACCTGCTTCAGCTGACGCAGATGTTTTGTGAATCACGGGGCCCTCCAGTCGATGGCCTCAGCTAACTCTCCAGAAAGTAACGAGGTCATCAAACTATCAGCCATCAAGGTTGGAAGGCATATTCCCCCAAACATTCCGGAACTACTCTGCAAGAACAAATAAGGTAAGGAATAAGGTAATAGAGAATAAGGATACTTGATACAGAGTATTATATATTTACAAACATATGGTAAGAGCCATCAAATCACTGGACTGAGTAGAACCTCCCAGTGTGTGTGTGCAAGAGCGGATAGAGATCTGTTTCTGAATAAGTTAGCTTATTTACTTGTTTTAAGCACTAATCTGCCTTCCCCTCCCCCTTTTCTTCTTAGTCATTCCTTTGATAAACAAAGATAATGCCCTTAATAAAGATTAAGTCATGCTGGACCTCACATATTCTTATTTATTTTATTTATTTATTTATTTATTTAATATATTTATACTCCGCCCCTCCTGCGAACAGCTCGGGGCGGCTAACAATCCAATATCAAACATTTAAAATATTTAAAACATCATAAAAACAACAATTAAAACAGGGATAGGCAAAATTATACTAAAAAATAAAGAAGGGTAGAGGGAGAAAAAACCCACTAACCCACCCTCCCCAAAGGCCTGGGCGAACAACCAGGTTTTACAAACTCGCCGGAATGCTAAAAGGCTTGGGGCCAGGCGAGCTTCCTCCAGGAGGGAGTTCCAAAGACGCGGCCCAACCACCGAGAATGCCCTCTCCATTGTGGCCCCCCGCTTAACACGGGGGACCTCCAAGAAGGCACCCCCAGCAGACCAAAGGAGCTGCTCTGGAGCGCGGAGGGCGAGGCAATCCCTGAGGTATGAGGGGCCGAGACCGTAAAGGGCCTTATAGATTAATACTAATATCTTGAACCTGGCTCGGCACGCTATTGGCAGCCAGTGCAGCACCCGGAGCACAGGTGTTATGTGGTCCCGGCAACCCGTCCCTGAAAGGAGGCGGGCCGCCGCATTCTGCACTAGCTGCAGCCTCCGAACCAGGAGCAAGGGCAGCTCCACGTAGAACGCGTTGCAGTAGTCCAGCCTCAAGGTGACGAAGGCATGGACGAGGGAGGCCAGGTCCGGGCCAGAAATGTAAGGACGCAACCTCCGCACCAGATACAACTGGCGGAAGGCAGCTTTCGCCACCCCCTCTACCTGCTGCTCCAGATGGAGATCCGCGTCCAGCACCACCCCCAGACTCCGGACCTGCTGAGCTACAGGAGGGCGAACCCCCCCAATCAGGGGGGCCGACACCTCCCTCGCACTCCCCACCACCATCACCTTCGTCTTATCGGGGTTGAGCTTCAGTCTGCTCTGCTACATCCATTCCGGCCACAGCCTCCAAACACTGGGATAGTAACAAGACAGCAGGGTCTGGGTCAGCTAAAAAAGAGAGGTACAGCTGAGTATCATCCGCATATTGGTGACAACGCACCCCAAACCCTCTCACGATCTCCCCCAAGGGCTGCATATAAACATTAAATAATAACGGAGACAGAATAGAACCCTGCGAAACGCCGCAGGACAAAGAGCAGGAGCAAGATGTTTCAGCTCCCAGCACTACGCGCTGGCTTCTCCCCGAGAGGAATGAGCGGAACCATTCAAGAACAGTCCCATCCAGCCCCCCCAGATCACGCAGCCATCTCAACAACAGCCCATGGTCCATGGTATCAAAGGAGGCCGAGAGATCTAGCAGGACAAGAAATGTCGAACGTCCTGTGTCCATCTCTCAGTGGAGATCGTCGACCAAGGCCACCAATGCTGTCTTGGTACCATAGCCAGGGCGGAACCCAGATTGAAAAGGGTCCAGGAAACCGATGTTATCTAGATGCACCTGGAGCTGGATCGCCACCGCTCGTTCAATAACCTTCCCTAAAAAGGGGAGGTTAGAGACAGGTCGGTAGCTGGCGAGTGTGTCAACGTCCAACAATGGTTTCTTCAGCAGGGGGCGCACCACAGCCTCCTTGAGGCTGGGTGACAACCTCCCCTGCTGCAAGGACGTGTTAACCACCCTCGCCAGCACCGTCGCCAATGTCTCCCTGGAGGCTTTCACCAACCAGGACGGGCATGGATCAAGTTCACAACAGGTGGCTCTCACAGACCCCAAGACATCCACTGCATCGGCCAGCATCACTTCCTGAAACTCCCCCCTCCCCCAAAGATGGACCAGACGGGGCCTCCATCCCCTCACGCTTTCTACCTACTGCCTCTAATCCAGTGTCAAAGTCGCTCTGAATCCGAGCAATCTTGTCTGCGAAGTAGGTGACAAACTCCTCACAGCGGGCCTGGGACAAGTCCCCATCCAGGCAGAGGGAGGCCGGACTGACCAGCCCCCGCACCACCCGAAAGAGCTCCGCTAGGCGTGACTTCGCCGATGCTATGAGGACAACAAGGAACTCCCTCCTTGCTGTCCTCACAGCCTCAACATAGGATCGCAAATGGGCCCTATGGAGAAGTCGGTCGGAGTCAGATTGAGTCCGACGCCAGCGTCACTCCAGCCTCCTGCCTACTTGCTTCATCCCCCGCAGCCCCTCAGTAAACCAAGGGGCCCTGCAGTGACGAGACAGAGGCAGAGAGCATCTCGGAGCCACCCTGTTAACGGCCTCCTTCAGCACACTGTTCCAACGGTGGACCAGCTCAACAACAGAGTGACCGTCGAGATCCAAGGTTAACTCCCTCAGGACCTCTTGGAACCGCTGAGGTTCCATCAGCCTCTGAGGGCTGGCCCCTTCCCCCTAACTGGCCCCTTCCCCCTCTGGAGGGGGTGCGCTGAGAGACATATTCTAAGATGTCTGAGTATAAGCTAGTGAAGAATTTGCCTATATTGTTAGTGAATCTGTTCATGTCACCCACACCAATTTCATGCAGTTTATTGCAAAAGCTGGTTGAGAAATTCCTGGCCAAAGCATTTTTTGTCAGAAACTACAGTTTAATAAAAATTGACATTTTTTTTTCTGTAAGAAGAGATCAAATTCGATTAAACTTAAATTAAATTTGTTTCAGATTCCCTTTCCCCACAATTTGTTTTTATACTTTTACGGTTTTGGAGTCTTGGGTCTGACATTAAAATCTATAGCATCTCTGTAGAGGTGCTACAGTTCCTCACGGGGAAATTTAATTTGTTAGGGTACATAAAGAGAGAGGTGTCATAGTGACCAGAAACTACAACACCTTGAGACACTGGGGCAGCAGATGAAAGATGTAAAATTTACTGGCTTACCCAAAACAAGTAGACTGTGAAATTTCAAAATTAAAAACCATTAAAAAAAACAATAACCTGACAAATTGAAACATTCCAGAACTTTCCATTGTGCAATAACCCATCTATTATTTTATAGTTTCACATGGGGCAGTAGTTCTGTTTTTGGTGTAGCGCTGTAGTTATTCCATCAGACTTTGGTCTCGGGAGACGTCAAGACCTCCAATGTGAAATCGTCATCAAGGAGAATAATAGGAACTTTTATCCTCAGCATCTTATTAGACAAAAAGTCCAAACCAGTGCACAGAATAAAATGGGTTTGGTTGAGAAGAACTGTGACAGTGGGTGTTAATAGACATGATGTTGGCCCGTTATGGCCTGCCTGGGCCAGAGTCTAACTCGCGTGTCTGTTAGATGTGGGCCTGCTACAGTCCCCAACCGAGTAGGCACCTGCCCAGGAATGTGGACCCAGAAGGAACAGGGCCCACAGTCCAGGCCCAAGGGCCGCCCAGGAGGGCCGTAGTGGACAAGCACATTTGTTCATGCTGCCATTCCAGTCCCAGTGTAGGGGTTGCCATGGCAGTCACCGTGGCTGCCTGTTATTGGCAGTCATGGCTGCCCATCATGGCAGGGGAGGGGGGTGCATCCTGGCCGCAACATGGGGGCGGGGCCAGCTAGCCTCACATCGCTTCTGCCCTCCCCCCCACCTGGGTATATCTGTGGGAACATTTGTTCTGTTCCCCGACCTGACCTGGCTGGGGATGACCCTCCTCCCCAGGGGTTGTGTAGCAGAAATCCAAGACACAATAGAGTAACTATTTACAAGGTTTATTCCACCAGTAAGCAGCAGGACATTCAGCAGTTGTAGCCAGATGTCAGAGAGAGAGACTGCCTTCTGATCTCACACACCCTGAACTCTGAACTCCACTTCCTTTTCCTGTTAACTCTGTTAACCTCTAAACTACAACTATATATACCACATTTGCCCCTTGTCTTAGAAGGAACAATACCTCCCTCCATGAGGAACAAGATGATAATCTGATTAGTTACCACCTAAATACGTAAAACAGAAAACTCAACCCCACCAACAAGCAATTATACTATATGTGGTTAAGGGTAACAGTATTGCCAAGCTCCATAGTATTTTAAACAGAAAGTTACATGTAATAGTCTCTGGTCTGTAGTCCATGCCGGTGGTTGTCTGGCTCTTACAGGGCATTGGTCAAGCATCGGTTCTTGTTGGGCATTTCGTGCAGGAGGCAAAATACTGAAGTCATCAGTCACAGCCAAATGATCTTGGATATCTATATCTGGGCTTTTGTAAGCTGGTGCTAGGTGCCTAGTATTCCATATCCGACCATCTGACAGCTTGTAGGTATACTTTCCTTTCCTGACAACGATCTTGAGAGGGGAAGTAAATCTGGGTTCACCTTTTTGTAGAATGCCTGGCTTCCTTAATGAGCCACATTCAAATCGTGGTTCCTTGGCTCCACAACGGTTGTCTGCATACGCCTTGTACTTTTGCTGCTTCTGTTGTACTGTTTGTCTTATATCCAGCTGTGTTTGGATGTCAGGCTTAGGCATCTGTAGTCCAGCAATATTTAGTTTTGTATGCATCTCCCTTCCATGCAACAGTTCAGCAGGTGACCTTTGTGTTGTGGCATGGTGTGGAGTATATTTGCAAGAAGTCAGAAGTGAAGGTTTTCCAAGTTTTTCCTTCTAGATTAGCTGTATGTAAGCTCTCTTTCAGGCTTCTGTTAAAATGTTCAATTTTTTCATTAGCTTGAGCATAATATACTGATGATTTCCTGTGTTTGATATTTTGGTCTGCAAGAAAATTTTCAAACTCTAGAGAGGTGAATTGAACTCCATTGTCTGATACTAACTCCTCTGGGTTTCCTTCTCTGCTGAATACTGTATATAACGCTAGCAGAAGTAACTTGTGATTAAGTGACACTTCTGGCCACTAACTAAAATAGTCTATCAGTGTTACAGCATAACGACAGTCAATTGGTGCTTTGTTAAATGGTCCCATGATGTCAATTGCAAGTTTTTCACAAGCAGTAGGGATGTGCGAACAGAACGCAGTTTGGATGTTTGGTCCAAAAACTTAGTTCGGGTTCGTGGGTTCGGTCCCGCGGAGTTTGGACCCCCTGAACGTTCGGAAAGTTTGGTCCCGCCTGGAGGCTTGGGGCACTCCAGGGGGCCCGTGGGGCCATGCCAGGCTGTCAGAGACACAGCAGCAGCAGCAGAGACTGGGAAGGCTTGGGGCTTGGCACCCCGGGTTGCCTGGACAGGCAGGCTTGGCACTTGGCCCCTGGGGGTGCCCGTGGTGGCATGGCAGGCCAGCACAGCAGCAGCAGCAGAGACTGGGAAGGCTTGGGGCTTGGCACCCCGGGTTGCCTGGACAGGCAGGCTTGGCACTTGGCCCCCGGGGGTACCCGTGGTACCATGGCTGGCTGACAGACCCAGCGGCAGCAGCAGAGGCTGGGATGACTTGGTGGCTGGCCTAGCACCCCTACTTGGCTGGGCATTGCAGGCTGCCAGGCACTGGTGGAGCAGCGGCAGACATTGGATTGCCCGGCAGCAGAACCCATGGTACAGCAGAGGCAGCAGCGGCAGCAGCAGCAGTAGACAGGCAGCGTAGCATGAGCAGTGGAAGGCAGGCTGAGGCAGGGTTCGAGCTTGGCAACCTGGGCGGGCAGACAGGCAGCATGGCATGAGAGGCAATAGGGAAGGCAGGCTGGGACCTTGGCAGGGCACTCAGATAGGCTGGTGAAGACTGTGCAGCGAGAGAGCCAGTCATATAGGCGGGCCGAAATTGTCTAGTCAGAGGGTGGCTGGCAGGCTTATAGCTTCCCAATGCCACCTGGCGTCATGAGGTCAGGTGAAGACTGTGCAGCGAGAGAGCCAGTCATATAGGCGGGCCGAAATCGTCTAGCCAGAGGGTGGCTGGCAGGCTTATAGCTTCCCAATGCCACCTGGCGTCATGAGGTCAGTCAGATAGGACGGCTGAGGCCGTCTAGTGACAGAGAGAAAGGCAGGGCGGGTGCCGGGCATTGAGAGGAAGGGACAGCACCTCAGCAGCAGCAGCCCAGATTGAGGAGGAGCCCTGTCCCAAGACTGCCCCTGGTATGGAATGGCGTGTGCCACTGCACCATTAATCCATGTCCAGGGGCAGCTTGAGGAATCCCAGCAGCAGAAGGTTCACCTTAAGGAACAACAACTGCTCCACCAACTTGGCCCCCAATCTCAGGTGGTGCGGTGAGCAAATGTCCCCCACCATAGAGAACACCCACTGACTGGGGACACTCGTTGGTGGGCAGGACAACAGACCCTTGGCCACTTTGGACAGGGCCGGCCACACGTCCCTTCAAGAGCTGTGTCACCACCATGTTCTTCCCCTCCCATCAGTGCTGTCAGTGGCACAGCAGCAGCAGCCAGTTGAGGCCCAGAAGTGTCAGTGCACCATGGAGGAGCTGGGGTGGGGGTAGCTGCCAAGTCCATCAGCAGCTGCAGGACGTGGAGGGCGGCATGGCTTTCAACTGAAAGCCACTTGCATGTTGGAGAAAATGATTGCGCTCGATGGGCAGCCCTTCTCGGTTGTCAGGGACATGGGGTTTAGGCGCCTGACTGGCTTCCTGGCCCCCCAGTTTAAGCTGCCCTCGCACACCACCCTGAGTCAGTAGGTGGTGCCAGCCTTGTACCGGGCTTTAAAGGAGCGGGTGAGGGAGCAGCTGGCTGGGGGTGCCACCATCCACTTTGCCACCGACCTGTGGTCGAGCAGAAATGCTCTGCACGCCTACCTGGTAGTGACAGAGCACTGGTGGCAGGACCCGGAGGCAGCATTTGGGAGTGGAGTGGCTGGCTGTTTCTTGATGCGGTGGAATGATGGCTCCCTGTGAGCGGAATGACAGCCCCAGAATCCTGACGCTGGGTCCTGGGAAAGGAGTGGCAGTTTCTGGATGCAGTGGATGGACAGCCCTCCCTGCTTGTAACGTAGGCCCCAGAACCCTGATGGTGGGACCTCGGGCTGGAGTGGCTGCTTCTTGTGTTGGTATATGCAACATATATAGGTTAAATGCCTGCTGCATTAAGAACAGTGATTGACTATAGAGCCACTAGATGGCACTGCTAAGTTTATGTGTACATGGAAGGGAGATAGGGTTTTACAGTTGAATTCCTTTGTGTAACCACTCCTTCTTCCCTTCTCTCTCATTGTCTCAGTCTCCATTTTGTCTTACTACTAGTTAGATGCAACTAAAGATCTGTGCCTGAGAAAGCTTAAGTAAAGTTCTGTTTTTAAACCTTCAGCTGCATTTGTCCTTACTGATTGCGAATCAGTTATTACTCTGCAACAGGTGATGGGCCCAGACCTCTTCAGAACAGTCCAGAACAACTCTAAAGACTGGAAGTGAGCTGAAAGGAAAAGAGGCCCAAAGGAAACTCCCAGAGGAGGCCTTCTAACAGTAAGTGAGTAGAAGAACCAGAATCCCAATCTGAGGGGAAGGAAGCAAGCATGGCCAGCAGCTCTGAATTAAAGATTTCAGTTTGCAAACTGAACAACACAAACTACCAGTTGTGGAAATTCAAAGTAGAAATGCTTCTATCCAAAGATGACCAGTGGGAGATGATCACCACAGACAGACCTACAGCACACCCTGAGGGGTGGGATACAAAGAACAGACAGGCAAAGGCAACCATAAGCCTGCTAGTAGAAGATGACCAGTTAATCCACATAAGGAAAGAGGCCACAGCAAAGGGCATGTGGAATGCACTGCAGAAGCTGCATGAAAGGACCAGCTTGAACAGTAAGCTGTTTCTCCTAAGGAAACTGTACCAGATGAGACCTGGTAATGGGAAGGAGATGCAGGATCACATAAATTCAATGCTGGAAGTGGTAGCACAACTGCGAGGGATAGGTGAAGAGATAAAAGACAACCACGTGGCGGCCTTACTTCTCTGCAGCCTGCCTGAATCATACAGCGCCCTCATAAATGCCCTAGAGACAAGGCCTGAGGCAGAACTAACACTGGAATTTGTAAAAGGGAGACTCATGGATGAATTCCAGCGCAGGAAAGAAATCATGCAAGATAATCAGGACCAGGATAAGGAAACTGCCCTGAGAATTGCAGACAACAGATTGCACAAGAAGGAAACAAGGGCATGTTTTCGGTGCAAGAAAGAAGGACACCTAAAGAAAGACTGCTCCATATGGAAGGCAGAACAACAAAAGCGATCTCCACAAGTGTCTAAGCAAAGGGCCAAGGCTACAACCAGTGACACAACCACAGAACAGTGGAGAGGATGTTTTAGAGCAACACAGACCAACTCATCACAGGACTGGTGTGTCGACTCTGGAGCCACAAGTCACATGACCAGCGACAAGAGCTTTTTCACGGTACTGGATCCAAGCAACAAAGAAGAGATATACCTTGCTGATGGAAGCAGCATCACTGCAGAAGGTATTGGCGAAGGAATTCTAAGTTGCAACAAGCCACACGGAGGCACACTAGCAATACCGGTAAAGGATGTGCTGTATGTACCTGGCTTAGAGGGAGGACTCCTATCCGTTAAACGCCTAACAGAGAAAGGGCTCACCGTCAAGTTCCGGGGTAATGAATGCACAATCCAGAAGGGGACAAGGGTCCTAGCCAGAGCCTATGCAGATGAGCACCTGTATCGCTTGAGTGCAACCAAGGAACAAGCAAAACTCACTGCACATGAGCAACACAAGGACTGTATTCATCTGTGGCATCGACGCCTGGGTCACAGGCACCCGGAAAGTATAAAGGAACTGCAAAGACAGCAGCTGACAAAAGACCTGATAGTAACAGCATGTCCCTTGACCATGAGATGTGAATGCTGTATCAAAGCTAAAGCCACCAGAGCAACGCTCCCCAAGGCAAGCCAGACAAGAACCTCCAAGCCACTTGACCTCATACACAGCGATGTGTGCGGCCCCATGAAAGTACCCACACCTGGAGGGAACAGATACATAGTGACATTCATAGACGACTACTCAAGATACACAGTCACATATCTCATGAAGCATAAGGATGAAGTACTGGAAAAATTAAGGGACTACATAACCATGACAAGCAACAGATTCCAACGCAAGCCGCTCGTACTTCGAACCGACAACGGAGGCGAATACACAGGAAAGAGAGTTGAAGACTTCCTGAGAGCCCACGGGATAGAGCACCAGAAGACGGTACCATACACGCCCGAGCAAAATGGGGTAGCTGAAAGAAAGAACAGAACCTTAACAGAAATGATCAGGTGCATGTTGACTGACTCTGGACTGCCAGAAAAATATTGGGGCGAGGCAGTAGTTACGGCGACATATCTACAGAACCGACTCTACTCAAGAACAGCAAGTAAAACTCCGTATGAACTCTGGTATGGAGAGAAGCCTAGTATGGGACACATCAAAGTGTTTGGATGCAAGGCATACGTGTACATTCCGGAAGAGAAACGCACCAAACTACAAAACCGAGCTGTGGAAGGGATTCTTGTTGGATACAGCGAACACTCCAAAGGATACAGAATCCTCAACCCACACACAGACAAAGTAACTATCAGCAACAGCGTGACTTTTGAAGAAAACCCAAGCAACAGTGTAATGTCCTTACAAGAATCAGGAGAAGAAGCATGTCCTGAATCAGGAGGAGAAGAGCGTCCTGAACAAACAGTTGAAATCAGCACAAGCTCAACTGAGATGCAGGAACAATCATCTGCAGATGCTGAAATCAGAAGATCTACCAGGGAAAATAAAGGCAAACTGCCCAACCGCCTGTCCTACAAAGCAAATACCGACATACTGTCTGAGCCATTGACATGGGAAGACATCTTACAAACGTCAGAAGGGGAACACAACAAATGGACAAAGGCAGCTACAGAAGACATGGTATCTGATGCCCTCACAAAACAGATGCCACCGAAAACTACTAAGTAAAATGGGTTTAGTAGGTTAACTTCTGTCTGTTGAGAAGGGGTGTTGGTATATGCAACATCCATGTTAAATGTCTGCTGCATTAAGAACAGTGATTGACTATAGAGCCACTAGATGGCACTGCTAAGTTTACGTGTACATGGAAGGGAGATAGGGTTTTACAGTTGAATTCCTTTGTGTAACCACTCCTTCCCTTCTCTCTCATTGTCTCAGTCTCCATTTTGTCTTACTACTAGTTAGATGCAACTAAGGATCTGTGCCTGAGAAAGCTTAAGTAAAGTTCTGTTTTTAAACCTTCAGCTGCATTTGTCCTTACTGATTGAGTATCAGTTATTACTCTGCAACATCTTGATGCAGGGTATAACGCCTAAATCTATCTTATCTAATCTAAATAAATGAAACTATGGAGGTAATGTGTGGAAATGGGTGAAATAGGAGGAGGATGGCAATGGATTGGAGGAACACAAACTGCTGGGAGAGGGAGAGTTCTGAAAACGCCTGCTGACAAGATCAGTGGCTAGCTTAGAATGACATGGGGGGGCAGGCAATGACTTTTGTTACTTTCTGTGCCCGCCTTACCACAAGCCCCATTGGCTGTGCAGCCTAGCCCGTGGCCAATCGCAGACTGCCAAGCCAGTGGTCTGAGGAAAAGAGAGATGGTGATTGAGTAGGCTGGCTGCTAGTCCAAGCCTCTCTCCACCCCTGGGGCCAGGAAGTCTGCTCCTCAGCTGCCCCCCCCCTCGGGTCTGCCAGCCAGGGTTTTCCCCACCCGAACGCCGCCCGAACTCATCCGAATATGGCCAAACTGTTTGGGGGTTCTGGTGTTTGGTTCTGGCGTCTGGTTCAGCCATCCGAACTGGCTGAGTTCGGGCCAAACCCCGAACATACAAACCGCATTTGCACATCCCTACCAAGCAGAGTCAGGGAACAGAACAGGCTGTAATGGTGGTACCTATGTTACTGCCGACTTGTCATGTAGTTGACAAGTCACACAAGATTTGATAGCAGCTTCCACTTGAGCATCCATTCCTGGCCACCAATACAGGTCACGCAGGCGCTGTTTCGTTCCGACAATTTCTTGGTGTGTCTTGTGAGCGAAGTGTATAAATTTAGCTCGTAGTTCCACTGGAACAACTAGACGGTGCGTACCTCGGATCACAAATCCCTCATGTAGAGAAAGTTCATCACCATCATAAAAAATGGTAGCAGAGACCTTTGCCATTCTTTGGCCATGTGGTTGTCAGATAGTCACATAGATTTTGTTGAATTGGGCATGCTAAACAAGCAGTTTTGAATTGCTCTTGTGACACTGCAGTAAGAGCGCTTATAAATTAGTGCAATAACTTCATCCTTATCATCCATCAAACTGTCTGATGATGGCAGGGGCAAGTGGGATAAGCAATCAGCTGTAGCGTTTTCAGTACCAGGTTTATATTCTGTCTCGTATGTGAAAGATGACAATCTTGCTGACCATCTGGCAATCTGCATTCCTGCTCGTCCAAGCTCCTTAGTTGTTAGCAGTGTTGTCAGTGGATTGTGATCTGTGCGCAGTTTGAATATACAGCCCCACAGGTATGTTCTCAATTTCTCTGTAGCCCACACTCAAGCCAGTGCCTCTTTTTCCAGTGTAGAATATGTTCTTTCTGCACCTTGAAGTGTTCTGGAAGCAAACACAACCATCCTCTCAGCTTTGTCCTCATGGATTTGGGTTAAATACAGCACCAAGTCCATAATCTGAGGCATCTGTACTGACAATGGTAGGTAACCCTAGATCAAACAATGTCAGTGCCGGGCTATTTACAATTAATGACTTCATTTTAAAACTAGCTTGTGCATTGGCAGTCCAAGACCAGTTTGAATTTCCACGAAGTAGCCTTTTTAACAGTTCTACCACTGAAGCATAATCTGGGATATACTTTGCATACCATGTTGTAAGACCCAAAAAAGAGCTTAGTGCTTGTGCATGTTTCGGTGGTGGTGCTTTTGCAACTGCCATGACATGATCAAGGTCAGGTTTCAGTCCCTCTTGTGAGATTACGTGCCCAAGGAAGGACAGCTCTTTCTGTCTGAGCTGACATTTGGCCAGGTTCAATTTAAGTCCTGCGTCACTGATGCACTGCAACACAGCCTGTAGATGTTTGTCATGTTCTTCAGGAGTCTTTCCAAACACAACATCATCATCCAGATAACACTGGACTCCCGGCTGGTTTTTAAGGATAAGTGACATAATTTTTTGAAAGGCATTAGGCACTGATGCTCACTCATATGGGACGCATTTGAAACTAAACAGTCCATTGTCTCTGCTGTCCTCATGTAACACTACTTAATTCTATGCACTTTGTAAATCCAGGGTGGAAAACAGCTTTGCTCCACGTAGTTCTAGGAACACTTCTTCTGTATGTGGAAGTGAGTGGCTATCAATCACCACGGCTTTATTTGGCTCCCTTAAACCCACGCAGAGACGGATGCTTCCAGTTTTCTCCTCTGTTACTACTATTGGTGAGATCCACTCAGATGGATCTCACCAATTGTCTCATTATTGTCTCAATAATGTCACTCTGCACAAGTTTTAAAGTTCTTGTGATACAGCATCCCTCACAGAGAATGGCAAGCAGCGTAATGTACCATAGGACTGCTGGGTAATGCTGAGGTAATGCATCCATTTAACACTTGCAGGTGCAATGCAGCAAAAGGATCTCTGCCGAGGACAGGAGTACCATTCGGCACAACATAAAATTCAGCAGGTACACAGCATGTGTTGAATGTCACATTTGCAGATAAACACCCAAGCACAGGGATTTGGTTCCTAGAATAGTTTACCGAATGTAATCTAGGTGAAGTAAGTGGTGAATTTCTAAAGTATCACATATATTTATTTATTTAAATAGACTCTGGTAATATGGAAACTGCAGAACCTGTATTCAACATCAATTCAATGTCCTGAGGATTCAATTCAAGTGTAGCAGAGACTTTAATGGAGCACATGATTTTATCCACTATGTGTGTGGAATTGCTCCTATCCACACTCAAAACAGTAATATCTGGAACAGAGACTTCACATTTTGGCTGTTTAGGCTGGCACTTCGGCATACCGTAGCAAAATGTCCTTTCTTATCGCAATGTCTGCACTGTGCTTCTTTGGCGGGGCAGCAGATATAAATGGTAGTATTCTGTGTTGATCCACAGTGGTAGCACACTTTTTGCTCATATCTTTGAACCTGTGAATCCTTATTTGAACTACTTTTGGGATTGCCCCAAGATCTTTCTGTAGCCTGCATTTGCAATGGTTGCACTGCTTGAACTGTATTTGTTGTACCTTGGGTCATATTTTTTGCCTCTGCCATAGTGGTTTCTATCTGGCTGGCAATGGTTATAGCTTTCTGTAATGCGAGGTCTGGCTCAAGCAGAAGGCGCTCTCTGATATGTTGCATTACTGTTTTCTCTCTGAGCTGATCACGAATCATTTCATCTGCCATGACCCCAAAGTTACAAGTAATAACTAGTTCTTTTAAAGCAGCAATGTCTGTTTTCCCCATGCTTCTGTCCCCGCTGACAAAATTTATATCGTTCACAGCCACTACATTGACTTTAGGCACAAAAAATTCCTCAGTGCAGTCACTGCAGTCTCATATTTATCATCTGTAAGAGGTAGGTTACAGAAGATCCTCTGGGCTTCTGCTCCCAAGCAGTGAATTAACAATACACGCTTTCTAGCCTCTGGAAGTTCTGTTTTGTGAATGGCCAGTACATAAGTATCAAACATTCGAATCCAAGCAGTGAAAGGGATTGCAGGCTCACCTGGGTTCTGAAGAAAAGGTGCAGGTGGATTCAAAGGAAGCAGAGCCATCCCACCCCTTTGTCTCCAAAATGTTGTCTAGCAGAGATCCAAGACACACTAGAGTAACTATTTACAAGGTTTATTCACCAGTAAGCAGCAGGGCATTCCACATGGCAGAGAGAGACAGACTGCCTTCTGATCTCACACACCCTGAACTCCACTTCATTTTTCTGTTAACACTGTTGACCTCTAAACTACAACTCCCAGCATGCAATAGGACATGCTATACTACCACACTGAGACATATAGCTGGCATGCTGGCTGTACATCTATTACCCAGTGAAAGAGAAAAAAATATGAAAGGAAAGAAAGGGTCTGAAACAGAGACATGAACTGAAGATAGTGTTTTAGGGGAGGAAAATTAATTTTAAGATAAGCCCCCTTTGCCGCCAAAATGGTGGCGACGGGAAAATTGCCGCGCTCCCCGTCATGGGATACGGGGAGAGAGGACGAGGCATGCTGCATCCAGGCAGCAATTAAGAACACTCGGCCCGGGCAAGGGTTGCCTCGGCAACCGAACGGTGGCGCGTGCGCAGAGGCGCCGTGCAGAGGAACAGTGAGCGGGCCCGCCTTTTTTCGGAGGGCGGAGCCGCTCTGGCCGCATGGAGGCGGCATTCGTCCTGGGGACCTCCGACAAGCAGCAGCAAGCATAGGAGCTGCTGACGAGGCCAGGACTGAGCGCGGGACGATGGGCCGCGCCAAGAAGAAGGGAGCGGCGGCAGCGCAAAAGAGGAGCCGCGTTCAGGCACCAGAGGCAACTGGGCAAGGGGCGGGAGATGAGGCCGGGGGGGTTCCAGAGGGGGAACCATCCAGGGCCGAGTTGATAGCCCTCCTTGAGGCCTGCAAGGCCATGTTACGTGCCCACAATGCACCCTCAGAAATGAGCGGAGCACAAATGGGGCCTGAACTAGGCAGGCAGGCCACCCACGAGGGAGGCCAGGGCCTCAATGATTTAACCGGGGGAAGGGAGGCAGGAGGGCAGGGGCAGGAATTGGATAGGCCCCAAGCAAGTAGCCAAGCCATAGGGGCAGGACTGAGGAGGGGCACCAGGGCAGTCTCTACCCCAGCGCGCTACAGGGAAGACAGGATGGATACTGGGTTAGGAGTGAACTTGAGGCCAGAAGGAGCGCAGCGGCAGCTGCAGATACAGGGCCCAGGTGAGAACCCTTCCACACAGGGCTGGGTTGAGCAGGACACCCCGGCCCACGGCTCAGGGATGCGGCTCACAGAGGCACAAAGGGGAGGCCTTCTAGGGGTGCAGGCCAATTGTGCACCCGGCCCATCTAGTGGGGCAGCCCATTGGGACCCATTTGGTATTCCAGGCCTGGCACAATATCAGCTTCACAGGGCAGCACCAGTCCCACCTATCCCAAGTACAACAAGGGCTAACCTATCCGGGCAAGACCTGCCCGGATCTATGTTTTCAGACGCAGGTGATCAACCACCGCCACAGCGGA
>QEPC01009912.1:1309332-1399984 GCA_003113815.1 Sphenodon punctatus | reverse complement strand
AATTGATTGAATTGAACAATATATGGGTAAGCAATTGTCGCACTCAGCGGGGGTCCAGTATGCTATAGTAGGATAAATAGGTAAGAGTAGGTTAGGATGAGTCATCTCCTTAAGAGATGGGGAGAGAACACCCAGTGCCATGCTGGGAGCAGCGAGCACTGGGGTTAACACCCTGGGAGGGGTGCCAGACGGGTCAGCAAGTACATGCACGGTCTGCTGGCTTTGCGGGTACTTACCTCCTTACTCAAACCCCCAGTTGGGGATGGCCCCCTTTCGGCCAGAGCCAGGGTGCTGTCGAAAGGGGGATTTCTGTTGTTGGTACTGACAAGGGAGGGCACATCCCTGTCAGTAACGGTGTTAATAAGTGAAGTAGCTAGCATACTGGACCCAGTTTGCCTGAGCAATACCCACCGGCCTTGAGGATAATGGAAATAAAGAGTGCGGCCATTTTAAAATCCAATACGGTCTCCGTGTCTCATTGGGGGGGATGCGCCAGCAATTAACTTCCTAGAAAATTAATCTGAGGAAAAGCATAAACCCTCTAGCCTATGGAGAAAACTCCTTATGACAGGCTGCATTTCCCAGGAAGCAGGGAGGAATAGCCATTCACAGCTACCACATGTGGAGAGTAACACCACCATTGGTTGCATTCTTTCGCTCATAAGTTTGTGAACAGTTCCCCAGGCCCAGAAGTTTATCTTTTTCCCTCAGGCACTTCCTCCCCAGTAGGACAGGGCACAGAAGTTTCTCTATCTTTTCCCCCTGTGCTTCCTAGAAGGAGCCCAGAGCATCCTTCTTTCCTCCTTCCTCCCCAGAGCAGGCCCACACCAATGAAATGCGCCTGGCCCTTTAGTGAGTTGGGGAGGGCAAGAAGTCAACAGCTGCTCCTTGATCCACACTGCCCCTGCACACAATCTGTTGTCTTGTCCATAACCTCAGGTCCTCATTAGAACCAAGCAAGAAGGGAATAATTGACCACTGGAGATCTGCAGCTGTGGGGTCACTTACCCATCTACACAAGAGTAGGGAGAGCCCAGGAACACCAGGATCCAAGACTTCCCAACCATTTGACTTTGCAGCTCCCTTCCCATGATCAACTTCAGGTCCTGACTCTCACTTCCCTGCCTCTCCCACACCTGAATCACTCCTCCCTACAACCACTACATCTCTGCTCCTCCTGCTCTCCCGCATCCCCCTGCAAACATACACAGTCCATGGCCTTTTCCTCCACACATACCCTAATCCCTCTGCTACTACTCCTCAGTTATTCTGCTCACTCCCTGTCACGGGTTGGCTTTTGCAGTGGGTGAGTCCCCACAGGACCAGGGTCTGTGACTCCATCTAGCACCTGATGCCGGCACTCTCAGGCCTGTTTTCTCCCCCAGCCTGCTTTTTATTTATAGTGCTTTACCCACATGACTCACTAAGGCCAACACCTTGTCACCTCGCTCATCCTCCAGAGCAGTAGTTCTCAAACTGGGGGGTCAGCCCCCTGGAGAGGCACAAAAGGGGGCTGGGGAGAGAAGGGACACAAAAGGAGCGCCGCTGGTGAATACTTAGCAGCACCACTGTGACTGATCTAGGAAAAACTTCCAAAATGATAGAAGGGTAGTAAGAGGGGGAAGAATCAGGGAACAAGGTAGAGAGAGGAGAAGCATTAGGAAGGTGAGAAAGGGGAGAGAGAGTATGGTTTATGTTCGGGGGGAGGGGCACAAGTACCACAGTCAATAGGAAGTGGCGGACATGGTTTTAAAAGTCTGAAAACCGGAAGTTAAGGTTGAACCCCCTCTCCCATTCCCCACTGCCCAGAGGCAGGAATCAAATGGCTACTATCGTCCATGCCTTCATTACCTAGACTAGACTATTGTAATGAACTTTATGTGGGGCTAACCATGGTGACGGTTCAGACACTGCAGCTGGTGCAGAATGAAGCGACCTCACCTGCCTCCTTACGGGAGTGGGTTGCCGTGAGCACATCACACCGGTGCTCCGCTCTCTGCACTGGCTGCCTATAGTCTTCCGGGCCCGATTCAAGGTGTTGGTTTTGACCTAAAAAGCCCTAAACGGCCTGGATCCCACCAATGTGTGGGGCCGTCTCACTCCCTGGGTAGGGTTGCCACCTATGTTTATTTTCCAGGCCACTTATGAAACATACATGTTGCAGGGCTTGCACTGACAACTATGGCACCAATGCAGGCCCTGCAACATGTATGTTTCATAAGTGGCCTGGGAACATATACATAGGTGGCTACCCTATCCAAGGGCCCTGGAGCAGCCCTTACATTTGGCAGGAGGTGCCTTCCTGGAGGTCCCCCGGGGGTGACTCTGGAGAGGGCGTTCTCAGTGGCCACACCCAGGCCATGGAATTCCCTTTCAGCAGAGGCCAAATTGGCTCCGGACCTTCTCTCCTTTCGACGAAAATGCAAGACCTGGCTGTTCTGCCAGGCATTCGGTAAGGCAGATGGGTAAAGGGTGAGGGGTGGGTTAGGGTGGTTTATTTTGACCCCCAGTTTAACTGTATAGTTTTATTATTGTTTTAATATATTTATTATTGTATTTATATTTTATTTTGTTGATTGTTAGCCACCTCGAGCTGCTGTGAGCAGAAGAGGTGGAATAAAACTAACTAACTAAATAAATAAGCACACTACTGCCTCTATCTGCCCTGGGCTCCTTTTTCTAGTTTGGCTGACACTGATCCTCCCATCCACAGGAGAAACAGCAGCAGATGGGGTAGGAAGGAGTTGAGTTCCTGGCAGCTTCTCCCACTTCCAATGGCCTCCTTGTACTCAAGGAAAGACAAGGAGCAGGGGTACCAGCAGGTCCAAACAAAAATGGAGAGGGAATAATTTCCTTTTAGTTAACTGAGTGATGGGACTGCACAGGATGCTAGTATTTAAGATTTACATACATTAACATATGCAACTTTATGTACATTTAAAATCTAGTATATTTTTATTTTAGGATCTTAGCAGGTATGGACAATGCCTGCTGCTATCTCTGTTCTTTTACTATGGTCAGTGCTTAACACTCCAGGCCAAATGCATAGCTGGCACAAGTGGGCAAAGCTCCAGGGAGGTCAGTCTGAAGAGTGGTTTGTCAGCAGTACTTTGGGGTAATAAAGCTACCAGCATCTGTGAATCATCAGCTGATCAGATTCCAAGGGATTCAGGGACTGGTGCCAGAATGCACTCTTTTAGCTGATTCATGCTTTTGATTAGCACTGGTTTAAGTGTGCTCTATACTGTATTATGTACGAAAAAAGGAAGAGAGAACAGTGGAGAAAAGTGTGAGGAAACAGAATGTGCATGTAAGAGAAAGTCTCATGCATAAAAAATAAATGGCTTTTCCATGGCAGTGACATTTAGTTATGTTGATTTCAGCCCATAAAGACTAGTGCTTACGACCACAGTTTATTATTAGAAGTTCCATTCATCTGCCTTGTCTTCCCCTCCCCCACATTTATATCACTACTAACAGCATCGGACTAGAAATCACATCTCAGATCCTCCTTCTCCAGACCTTTAATTTCTGCCAAGTCTTTTTTATTTCACAGGAGAAGCCTGCAATTTAGTGCCAACCTCTGCTTTTAAGGGAAACAAATGGTTGCAAGGATGTATGAACACAAATTACATTTATAAATGCTGAAAGGGCCAAATTCTGTCCCTGAATATATGAGCAAGGCTCCCATTGAAATTGAGGAGAGACCCAAGTGCGCATCTGAATTGGATTTTGGCTCTAGATTATGAATACGTAATCAGGATTTTTGCACTTGAGGATGGTAAGGTACGTGGAACTACTGTTAAAATATACTGGAGCTAATAAATCAGCTGCTAAATTCTTTATGATCCACTGATTCACAGATGGCCCCGTCTTCTCCCTTTCTTTCTTGAGTTCCCATGCTATTCTCTTCATAGTATATTATTCTCAAAGGAAGCCTTCACAATACCTTCAAAATATGGGCCTGGGAACTAAAATTCATAATTTTATTAGATACAAAAAATAATGGACTGAATAAAAATCTAAGCTTTTCAAGCCATTATACAAATCTCTAGTAACTGACACTGTCATCTGTATACTCTCGCTGTGAACCCACTTCCTTTAATATGTGTATTCCCTTCACCTGATAAGCTGCTTTCTATTATACTCCCACCCATGTTTTCTGAACAGTCAAAACTAAGAACTCAATATTGATCTGGCCTTCATAAGCCATTACGTGCATTTGCAGTAATCACCAGATTGTACCATCATTGATTTTAAATGGCTTGTCAACCCCCTCTCTTCCTTTCTTAGTGTCTTCCAAACACCCTCCTTATTTTTAATACTAACGACCCTATTCTTCTCTTAACAGTCACAGTTATATCGCTTTGTAGCTTGCTTCTTGATTTATATTCAAATACTAGCACTTTCCCCAATGTCATGTTTAAAATATATATATACTGGTCTTGTATTTGCTTGAATTTAATTCTGACTTGTCTGTAGCCTGAGGAAGAGCCCTGTGTGGCTCAAAAGCTTGCACATTCTCACCAACAGAAGTTGGTCCAATAAAAGATATAATCTGAACTCCTTTGTCTCCATCTCAGTATATCGGGGCAGCTATAAATAAATACTAAAGTTAGGGTTCAAGAACAGTTTCCATTCTTGCTCTCTGCTTTCAGCTGCTAACTGCTTTCTAAAGCGTTCACCTTTCAAACTGAAATGGAAATTTCAGCATCGGAAGGGAGGAGTTTAAAACCAAACAGCAGCACAATGGGAGGGAGGAGCCACTACTCAGAAGCCAAGTCAATGAGATTGTCCCAGTGCTGTTTTCACTGCCGATGCCTCCAGTCTTCTTGATTCCTCCTCCTGCCCCCACAGCCTGGTTCAGTCTCCCCTCTCCAGCCTCCAGGAGCTACTGGTAAGAGCAGGGTTGCCACTTATGTATATTTTTCCAGGCCACTTAGGAAACATACATGTTGCAGGGCCTGCATTGATGCCATAGGTGCCAATGCAGGCCCTGAAACAGGTATTTTTCCTAAATGGCCTGGAAATATATATATAGGTGGCATCTCTACGTAAGAGGGGCACATTGGGTGTGATGGGGGTGGGCTGCAGAGAGTAGCTAGTGATGGGGTGGGAATAATTTGTGACTGCGAGTGACCTCGATTCTGTTTTTAAAGGGTGTTTTTAAATGAACAAGGTGATGGGATTCCATGGTCACTGAGTGGCACTACCATGGAGCACGCACTCAGGTGGAGTGCATGGGGAGGAATTCAAAAGCGTGGCTCCCAGCGTGGCTACCCTGGCCACAGAGGCAAGCTGCCACACACTCCCTGTGCCATAGACCATGGAGGAGGGGAAAGCATGCCAGACTGGCCTTTGTGATTGACATGTTCCCAGCATGAGCACTAGAGAACCTGGGCTCCCCAGTGCTCTCGGCCGGTTTTTGTGATTTGCAGAGGCTGTGTCCCCTACCCACAGTGCCTATGAGTGGTGAACTGGTCTGCTGGCATGGCTGGTCACCCAGTTCATACAGGCAGGGGTTTTGTGGCCACCCGTTGCCAAGGAGCTATTTGGCTTGCTGCGCATGGAGTGCTCTAGAGTTCCTGCCAGTACTTGCTCCATGCGTGGGTGGCCATGAGTGGATGCTCCATGGCTCATGGGAATGCGCATCCCCCTGCTCCACCTTCAGACATGTGGTGGGCATTTCGGCTCCTGGGTGGCCATGAGCATCTCATCTAAAAACACCCTAAATGTAGGTGTAAGAGTGAACTTTACAAACAGTGGATTGTCAACTGCACCCTTTGGGGTGAGAAGCTAAGGGAAATTGTGTTCATAATTTTTTTAATTGTTAAAAATAATTATTGTGCCTTATAAATTCCTTCCTGCTGGGTGCTTGCTACATCGGAGCTGCTGATCAGTATAGAAGCGGAATTCCACAGTTCCTGCAGTCTGACTGTGGGTGGCAGGGTGAGCCTTTATCCCAAACCCTTGCCCCTCTGAAGTGGGGAGCTAGGTGAAACTGTGTTGTTATATTTTGTTTGCTTGTAAAAATAGTTATTCAACCTTGCAAAAATCCTTCTTTTTGGGTGCTGGGAGCTGCTGATCAGTATAGAAGCAGAATCTCACAGCACCTAGTTCCTTCAGTCTGCGCTGCATTGTGATCTGATTGCCCCCTGGTAAAATTCCAAAATGGTGGTATACTTCAATAATCCAAACAGGTCCCCACATTTTGAGACACAAAACACAAAGTAACACAAAAACTGCCACTGAAACCAGAATAGAAATCAGAAACACAAAATATGCCCCCCTTTGCACATTCCTAGCATGCACCGTATGTGTACACACCTTCACACAGAGGTGGTAGCCATTTAAGAATCTGCAGAGCTATGTAAGGAGTTAGAGAACTATGTGATAAAATATCTGACCACTTCACCTATCATCTGCATGGCCGTTAATCAGTCTGTCGCTCTAATCTTAATATACCAAGCCGTTCAGCATCAAGTCAATCGTATAGAGACAGGTTTCGCCTCTCTCCCTGGAGCCCTCTCCCAAATTACATCTGCAAAAGGGCCAGAATGGGCAAGATGTGGAGCAGGGAGTTTTAAGTGCATTAAGTGCTTCCTTGAAGCATTAGAAACAGGAACTTTAAAACACTGGAAGGGAGATTTTCCTTTTACTAATGGGGCCGCCCTCCTCCAATTGCCTCCCTCCCCACCTTGGTTTTGGAAGCATCTGAGATAGGGTTCAAATCAGAACATCATTATGCAAAGCAAATCTAATTTGGTGTTTATTAGAGATGTTTAAAATGTGTTTTTATAATTATTCATGTAGCATTTTCATTATTCAAAGTGCTTTATTTACAATAATATTCTAGTTCATGGTCACAACATTCCTGTGAAATTGGTCATTATTAGTCCCAATTTTTTTTATAGATGGAGAACTTAGATTGAGAGACAGTGACTTACCCAAGGCCACCTAATGAGTTCATGACAAAGGTGAGATTTGAACCTTGATCTTTCAGGCTGAAACCCAACACCTATTCACTAGGCTTTTTATTTCTAACTTTATCTGCTATAGGACTCAACTGCCAATGATTTTGCCAGCAAAGGAATTTATTTATTTTTTAAAAAGGCTAACAGAAAGTTTTTAAAACTCCCGCAAAGAGTCTCATGTTATTTGTGTGTCTTATTCAAGAGCATGATGTGTGTGGTAGGACGGTTTTGTTAGCATGCCTTTGTGTTGTTCGGCATAACGTTGCCACTCATCATGTAATGTGCCCATTGAAAACTCATGATTTACACCACACTGTCTTCTCTTTCATAAATATATTTACTTCTGTATCTTCTACACAAACAGAACTTATCCTTAAAAGGAATTTGAAAGTCTCCTGCTGTTTTCACACTTTCAGAAGCTGCACTCCATGTTTCCGACTGTCATTAAACTCACTTCACTGCATACATTTTAAATGTTTCTACAGCATTCTGAAGTTATAACAAGTCACAGAAGTGCTAAGTTTAAACTAAATGTAAATTATTCATATACTTTTAAAAAATAAAACGGACATTTTTGTAACGATGTAGTATGTCCATGCCCTATGCATGGATAATGCCAGAGGGCACTGTGAGAAGGTGGTAAAATCAGGTGGAATTATGAGGTGCGTGAAGAGATGTTTTGTGCTTTGAGATAGCGGGGTCCCTCATGGAGTAAAATATCCCAGTCCAGTATTCTGTCCAGTGGGCCTACCAAGTTAGTTTTATTATTAGATGGCTGCACAACTGGTTGAGTACACATATTTAGACAGGTGTTATTAATGATACAATGCCATATTGGGTGGAGATAAGAAGTAGTGTTCTGCTGCAAGGGTCTGTTCTGCATCCAGTTCTGTTTAATCTTTTCATCAATGATTTGGATGAAGGCATGGAAGGCATACTTATCAAATTTGCTGATGACACAAAGCTGTGAGGGACTGAAAGCACTTTGGAGGATAGTAGCATTGTAGATTGTTTATCAGGCTGAAAAAATAAGGTGAAATTCAGTACAGACAATTTCAAAGGTCAAGTATTACACAATAGGTGAGAAAAGGCAAATGTGCAAATACAAAATAGGAGATGACTGGCTAGGCAGCAGCACTTCTGAAAGGGTTTCTGGAATCTGAAGAAGAAAAGATTTTGGCTAATAGGTTAGATGAACCCCTCCCAGGGATGGTCTAGGTAAGTTGGTCCTTGATAAGGGTGGAGCACAGGGGGATGGATGAAAAATCTATAATTCTGATATTTCTGCAGGGATAATCACCAGGTAAACATACCGATATATTGCCTTTAATGACATTATGCCAGGAAGGAATTTGCCATTTTGTTTATTTTCGCTCTCCCATTCAAATGGACAAAAATTACAACTACTAAACCAGGAAAATAAAACCACAGAAAGCTACAAGATAATCTTTTTAAAATTATTTTTTTAAAAGAAGCTAATAGTTTGAATATGATCAATTATCTATAAAGTCTTTTTCTTTACATCATATCCAACTAGTGATTCTTAATCAGTGGCTACGTTATTCTTTCTCATGTTTATTCATGCACATCTCTAGTGCTTAATACAAAGATACATTAATAGCGAGCATACATCAATTACTAGATGAAACTTTTATAAAGAGCTTGGTACCCACAAAACATAATTTGCACACTAGCCATTCCTGAATTTTAACAAACTGCAGACATTTCTTCAGCCCATGTAACAGAATAAGAACTGGTTCCCAGTAAGCATATTCTGAACACGACGGGTGTTGTCAAACAAGACAGTAGCTCGCTGGAGTCCGTGTAGCCCCCACGCGTTTTAGCATGTACAGCTAATAAACGGGCAGCCTCCTGTGTGCATTCATGTGCATGCAGACAGCCCCCACTGACAGGTTTAGTGCAACCAGGCAGGTACTATGCTCCACCCACACCCCCTTCCCATTATCCCTGTCATGACACACAGCCACAGTGAACTACGGGAAGAAGAAGCTTGACCCATGTTTCTTCTGGACTATTCCCACCCTGAGAGGCAGTCCAGTCCCTACTATCCCCGTTTACCCACCCACAGGGGTTCATACCTGCCAGCGCTTTGCAGCTGGAAGTAACCTTTTGCTATGCATGGAATGCTAAGTTTATTAGATCTTATTAATTGAAAATGTAACTGATTGCAGTACACTCACCTCTTACTGGCAGCCAGCATAGAATTCTAAAGAGAGAGCTTGTGATACAAAAGACAAGATGGTGCATTTTTCCTGTCTCATTTGTTCTACCCTAAGAGAATACACTGTCTGCTCTTTAAAGGCCTGATTCTGTGAGCCAGTGGTCACTGGGAGCTCCCACTGAAGAAGCACTTCAACACAAGGGTGCAGAGCAGGTATGAAATTCCAGAGAATCTGCTTAGATAAAACTGGATGGTGTTCATCACCTCACCAGTGTCATTTGACACCTCGTAGGGTTGGGTCCTAAAGTAAGGAGTCTTAAATATTACAAAAAGTATTTGTGTCCTAGTTAAAAAGAAGTATATCTATCCCTGTTCTGGTCAAGGCAGTTGAGATCTCACCAATAGCTGCATGGGAAACTGTACTCCTATTTTATTAAGTGAGTGTGACAGGGAGGGACAGTCCTACCTCCCCACCTCCCCCAATGAATGCAATTTATTTGGAATCTTAACTCTAATAACACTAGTTGTTTTCTCGATTTGCAAAAGGTTGGCTATCTAGTGACAACTGTGTAACCTAGTGGATGTGGTATTGGACTTGAACCTGTTCAATTTGGGTTCAAATCTCATTTTAGCCATGAGATCAGTCATGTCACCCATGGCAATAATCACACCTATAACAAAGAATAACAGCTCCGAAGGAGACCTAATGCCCTGATTAAAGGCATTAGGTCTTTGCTATGTTCTACACTTGATGTTATAAATCCCATTTGCCATCTCCCCTTTGAGGTTTTTTTTCTCTTTTGTTATATGTAACATTTTACCTCCTTCGGAGCTGTTATTCTTTGTTATAGATGTGATTATTTCGGCTCTATAATACCTTTTTGTGTGTTGAGTTGACCCATGGCAACAATGACATCATGGGGAAGAGATGGATGGTGTAAAGGGCCGACTACCCGATGGCCCAGGGAGGGAGCCCCAAAAGGTGTTTCAGGAGAATGGAGCGGAGACCCAAGTGGGGGGGGGGGGAGGTGCTCTTAAAGCCTGCTTTGCATGTGGGTAATTAGGACACCTATGGAGAGAGCTCCCCTCATGAATGTATATAAACTGGAAGTCGCAGACTCTGGGGTTCCAGAGGCCAGAGACACCCAAAAAAGGGCTAAAAAACCCTAAAGAGTGAAAGGGGATTTTTTGGGGGGTCTGTAACAAAGTGGGGCATCTGAAATGAAGCTGCCCTACTAAAGAGACATGGAGTAGGGTCGATCAGCCTTTCCTTGACCGATCCAAATGCAAATTGAAGGTCCTATGTTGAAACGAGTGTTCCAAAATGTAGAACAACTGGTCAAAGGAGAAGAATCCCTCTGAAAGGAACTTAAGGAATTGAAAGCCTCCCAAGAGGAAATACTGGAACAAAGCTATCCTGGCCATTGCCAAGCAGTCCAAGACAGTTTCCTTCTCTAAAATTCTGCAGACATACAAGGCAAAGACACAGGCAGTTCTAATTTATGGCCAAGGTATAATCCCGGTAATACAGGTACGAGAGCTAGAGACAATCCAAAATAGATTTCTAAGAGGCTTGCTAGGGGTCCCCCAAGCAATTCCAGCAGCTGTGGTGCGGGCAGAAACTGGTATTTTTTCAATTCTATGCCTCAAGAAAATTGCATTCCTAAATTTCTGGATCCATATAGTGAATCAAGATGAGAAATCTCTGGTTTATCTTTGCCTTCTAGAAGAATTAATGAATACTAGCTCACAGACTTATTCCTGGCTTGCTACCTTTTACACTTTCCTCAGTCAAACAGGGTTCTCAGTGCAGGAGCTGTGGCAATTGTCCCTAGTGCAACAAAAGAAACAACTTAAAGACAGGATATTAGATATAGGGAGGCAGGAAGACTTAGCAACTCTAACTGGGTGGAAAGCAGCCCCATGGATGAAGCATGTCAAAGTTGTGTTTGGCCTAGAAAGTTATTTAGAGCAAATGAGCTCTATGGAATTGCGTAGGTGTTACATGAGGGCTCGCTTTCAGTTAATTGAGACTGCCATAGTCCAAGGAAGGTATAATGCATTGCCGAAGGTGCAGAGGTGTTGTATCTTTCAATTAAATGAACCAAAAACTATAGACCACATATTTTTGAGATGTCCCTTATATTCATTTTTGAGAGAGGTCTGGATTGCCCCGCTGCTCCATGGGAAAGAATATGTTGACATTACATGCCAAATGAAACACCTACTAAACCTTAAAAGAACAGAGGATTGTAATGCCCTGGCACTATTTGTCCATTTAGCCAAGAAACTTAGAACCCTCAATGATCCAGAGGGATAAAGATTATATATATCATTGAGTTATGGACAAATGGTACCTTTGATTATATCGGGCCCCCTGGTACTAGAGGGAGGAGGCAAAGTTTGGTATAATCTATTTACCCATGACTAATTGGAATTTTTCAGTTTGGTGACTATTGTAAATGGACATATGTTAGAAGTCTAGACGGAGGAAGTCCCCCCGTTAAGGGAGAGGAGAAATAGTGATTTAGAGCCTTGACCAGCTAAAAGTCCAGGTAACTAATAGAGGGGTTAAAGTCCTCCAGAGTGAATACAGTGATGAGCTAAGTTGCTTTTTGGGTAGAGGCGGGTACTCCAAATCAGAGAGGCTATTTTATGTCACTTGGAAAATGGCTGGGATGATAATGATGGTCTGGGAGACCATGGGGATACTTAGATGCATCATGGAAGGATGTTTATATTAGATAGGCCAACAGACCTGATTCGCTGCGAAAAGTTGAGATCCTTGCGTTTCAAGTAAATAGGGCTATCTATTGATTTGTCTTTTTTGTTGTAAATGGATTATGATTGTCAGAAGTTAGAAATTGGATGTAGAATTTGTTAGCTGGTAAATGTTATTATCTGTGGTCCTCTTTTAGTCCTTAATAGATCGTGATCACTAGAAGTTAATTCTTTTTGATTTAGGTTATCAATTTGTATATTTTTTACTTTATTGTTTATATGACATGATATTTGTTGTTGTCTTATCTGCCAGTTGGCATTATACTTCTTGTGTTATTTGTACAATTGTGTTGTTTTATTTTTGGGTCAGGGCGAGAGCCAGAGCCCTAATAAATATAAACAATTATTATTAATAAATAATAATAATAATAATAATAATAATAAATTAAAAAAAAGGTCAAAGGAGAAGAATCCCTCTGAAAGGAACTTAAGGAATTGAAAGCCTCCCAAGAGGAAATACGGGAACAGATGATAAAGTTAGAACATGAGCCAAGAGGGCTCAAAGTAAGTACAGGGATAGATATTGATGGAGCAAAGGGCCAACAGGAGGACCCCACTCCAGTGGAGATAGAGAAAGATGAACCTTTGGGGTTCTTAACAGCCTGTGGGGAAGAAGACAAAGGTGTGAGAGAGGAGATTATCCCTGCTAGAGTACCCGAAGATCCCAGGGACTTGCAGCTTAAGAAAAAAGGGGTAAGGGGACTCTAATGCATATCCTCCCTTATTCTAGAGGAAGAGGGTGATGCCCGTCTCCAAAAAAGGGGAGGAGTTTGTCAGGGTGCAGCCTAAGTGAAGTGCTAGCCCTTAAAGGGACTTAGTATATGCAAAGTGGAAGGTGCTATTAGAGGCTCAGGCGCTATCTGAACTGGAGGACAGCGTCTGATGCCTTTCAGCTGAGCTTGGGTATGGCCAAGCCAGCCCAAAGGCTAAAGCCTGAACATGGCTCAGTGCAAGGGAGAACCTATGAGGGGGCAGGAGCTAGCCGAGAGCTCTACCTCAAAGAGAGTACAAAGGAGAGACCAACCCTGCTCAGAGGGCTGCCTGAGTTAGAGGGTTCAGCAGGTTGCAGGAGGGGTTGGTGCCTTGCTTGTAAATTGGTGAGCTGCTTGGAAGCAACCTGAAGGATGGCAGATATACTGAGACAGACTTGAGGCTGTAATAGGCTAACCTGGGTTAAGAGGGGGTTGTACCCAACCAAAGGCCTGGAATGGAGAAGCCAAAAGCCTTCAGGTTGGAACACTGTATGTAGGACTGTATACCGGAAGGGACACTGTAGATACAAGAACATTGTGTAGAGACTTGTAGAAGGTGGGATACTGTGAACTGATTAAAGGAAATACAAGCTGAAATCCCCCTATGTGAATGTGACTTTGGCCAAGATCCTGTAAAAACGTACCCCAGGTGTGACCGTACTGTTACGCCTACTTCACAGGGTTACTGAGGGAGAGCTACATAAGGCTTGTAAAGTACTTTGAACACTGAAGGAACTATATAAATGATTAATAGTGATTCAGGAATCAGGATGGTGACAGCAAAGTCTCCAGTGTGCAGTACCTCTACAAGCTTTCTGTTTAATGCCCACCTGTACGATAACATGGCATCACTGTGCTCCATCCCACATTGACTGCAAGCCCAGTAGTACAGATCTACCAATAGTTCAATCAGCAGTTTATCAGAAGCTCACCTTAATCTCATCTAGTTGTTCAGGATCTATTGTGTAAAATGTTGGTATTAGGGAAGAATATGGTTTCTTTTTAAAGCAACTGATTTGGTGATAATGAACATTTCCATGGGGATTCTGAAAGCCAAATACAAATGTAGTGTGTACCCTGCTAGAGCGTATTTGTGGCTCTAATAAAAACTGTCACATTTGTGATGGGGCCTAATTGCCTCATTAGTATTCAAAAGATTGAAAAAGTTGATCTATATACAAACATTTAGATTATTTTTTGTCATCTTGCCTTCATCTTTTTTGCAGCAAGAATAATCAGCGGCTAGTGTTAGCTGGAGATTAATAGGTTTCCTGCTGGCTTAATTTCAACAAGAATTTTTCACACGGTGCTTTAATTTTAACATTGAATTAGGAAACACACATTTCTAGTTTAAAATAAAACTGAAAGGAGCATCTGCCAAAATGAGCATACTCATCAAATCTGAACAATCTGACCTGAAACAAATGAATCTGGTATTGTACAGAATCTGACTGATATTTGTTTGATAACCCATTTTTGTCATTTTGTGACATTCATTCATTTCATTCAGTGCGTTCATTTCACATGGTCTGTTTGCTTGCCTGATTCCAGGTTTTACCCCACCCAATCTCACTGATAAAGGCGGAAACGATCAAAAAACAACTGAATGAAACTAGAAACGATGGAAACTGGAAACAAACAAAACTGAAAATAACAACTACAACCCACCCAAAATTACAGAAAAAAACCCATGGACATATGTTTTGCGGTATGTTATAGCTCTGGTTTAAAACTATTTGGGAATAATTCTATGGTTGTGGCTGTGGCTCCAGGATGAGCCAGACTGTTCCACCCCTTTCCTTCTAATTGTCTACCTCTTCCTGTATCTCCATGTACACACATGGAAGAGATTTTCAGATGCATGAAACAAGAATTAGGCATTCCACTCCTTTTGACTTTATATGGAGGTTTGGTACCTAAGAGCACTTTGAGCCTTTAAAATTCTCTCTTTCATTCATATTTATGTACTTGTAATGTCTTGTGGCACATTCTCTTCAAGCTCTGTCTAGCATAATCAAAAAACGAAAGGGTATTCTGCCTGCAAAGAACCCACCACAACCTTTATATTGCACTTATCACTTGCTGCCACAGAATCTTGGAAATCTAGTCATGTTGCTACTCTTGTATTGCGGATATGTTCAAGGAAGACCAGGGTCATGGACCTCAGTCCTTGAAGCCTTGAATTACAGAGCTCCACATATACTTTTGACATGTGAACTCATATGTTTTGGAAAACACCAAGATTTACAGGGTGAAAACAGATTTGACGGTGGCCTGCTATGGCCTGGGACTCACCACACTTCTGTTTCCCTGCTGACGGGAAGGTGACTGGCCCAGAATGTGTCCTTCAGACGATCCTGGGTGCACATTCTGGGCCAAGGGCTAAGAACACGGGCCACAGTGGGCCAGTGCATCTGTTTGGCCCTGTCGTCCCTGCTGCAGGGCGGGGACCAGGATGCTGGGAGCAGAGCAGGGCTGGCTGCCCACAGTTCTGTTGCAGCCCCTATCCCACCTGGGGTGGGTAGGTGGCAGGATGGCTCTCCAGTCATGGGTACATTTGGTCAGTGCTCCTCCCCGACCTGAAAAGTGGCTACTGCTGTTTCTCGCCTCAGGCCAGCGAGCCACCACACCGTTTGCATGTCTGTTTTCAACCATTGTCTCTCTGGGTAATCACAGTCATTTTACCTATCAAGTAAGAGCTGATGCATCTTCTGGACATTCATGTCAACAGGAGTCAATATTTGCTTATTATATTGCATGCTATCTACCATATTGTCATAATGCCTCTACTGTATTCTATCCAAATAACAGCTAACCATCAATTATAGGATCTATTTATTTATTTTTTTAGTTATTTATTCATTTATTAAAATGTATACCCTGCCCTTCCACAAAGACTCAGGGTGGTTTACAAAAACAAAAGCACAAAAAGAAAAATAGTAAAAATACAGAACAATACAATAAAATCCCCTAAAACTTCCAACCCTTACCCCCAAAACCCACCCACCTAACCTCTATTCCTGCCTGCCAAATAGAAATGTTTTACACTGCCTCCAGAATATGCCCAAGCTCTGTTGGACCTCAGTTCCATAACACCAGGGCAGCAACCAAGAACACCTCCTTGTGGGTCCTTGCCATACAGACAAGGTTGGTTGGTGGTACCCGCAAGAGGGCACTCCTGGTCGACCACAGAGGGTGCAGTGGAGCATGAAAGGAGAGGCAGGCTTTTGGATATATGGGGCTCAAGCTATTTAAGGCTTTAAAGGTCAAAACGAGCACCTTGAATTGTGCCCAGAAAGCTATAGGAAGCCAGTGCAGACTATAGAGTACAGGTGTAATCTATTCACCATGACCCACCCCTGAAAGAAGCCACACTGCCACTTTCTGCACCAGCTTCTGAACAGTCACCAAGGGCAGCCCCATGTAGAGCTCACTGCAGTAGTCTAGCCTTGAGGTAATAAAAGCATGGATGATGGTGGCTAGATCTGAGTCAGAAAAGTCCGCAGCCTTCTCACTAGATGGAATTGGTGAAATAAAGCGCTCCTGGCTAATGCTGCCACATGACAAGCCAGGCAAAGCAAGGAAACCAAAAGCACTCTGAAGCTGTGAACCTGAGGGACCAGACCCCCTCAATAACAGGGTCCAACTATCATCATTTCAGTCTTCTCTGGATTCAGCTTCAGTCAGCTCACCCTTATCCAGTCCCCAACAGCAGCCAGGTACTGGGAAAGCACCAAGACGGCAGGACCTAAAAGAGAGGTAGAGCTGGGTGTCATCACCATACTGATGGCACCTCACTCCAAACCTCTGGATGATCTCACCCAGCAGCTTTGGATACACAATGAACAAGATAGGGGACAGAATGGAATCCTGTTGGGACACCACAAGGGAGGCCCCGAGAGAATGATGAGCCATCTCCCATCACCACCTGCTGGGAACTCCCTGACAGGAATGGATGGAACCACTCAAGAGCTGTCTGCAACACCACTGCCAGGTTCCTCATGATCAACCGTATCAAAAGCCACTGAAAGATCAACAGGGCACAATTCCCTCTGTCAATCTCCAGACGTAGATAATTGACGAAGACAAGTGCAGTCTCTGTGCTATACCCTGGACAAAAACCTGACTGAAACAGGTCCAGGAATCTGAAAGCATCAAGATAAGCCTAAGCTTCTGGGCAACCACTTGTTCAATAACCTTCCCTAAAAAGGAAAGGTTAGAGAGAGGGCGATAGCTGTTTGTAGAATCAGTGTCCAAAGATGGCTTCTTAAGCAGGGGCAGGACCACTGACATTTTAAGGGCGGCGGACAATCTACCCTCCCAAAGGAAGGCGTTGACAACTCCAGACAGCAAAGGCCCCAACGTCTCCCAGCTGGCTTTCATCAGGCAGGATGGGCAAGGATTTAATTCACATTGAATTAAATAGATTTGAATTATAGACTTTAATTAAATAGGATCTATTAAACATATAACAGATTTCAGTTGAGTCTAATTGAAATATGAAAATCTCAAAAAAGAAAATCTCAAAAAAGGAGTCCCATGAATCAAAGTACAAAGACTCAGAGAAGCTGAAGCTGCAAACAGAGACAGGAGTGAGAGAAGACACATTGATAGCGTAAGGCCCTGATGATCAGAGCCTTGATGCAGAATGTCCCAGATTTCTATTTCCCAAAACTGTAGGCCTTCCAATGATAAGTAATTTTAACAATTTAGACTGCTAGAATGGGACTGTACAGCCATACTCCTGTTGGTGAAAACTTGCTCATTATGACCAAGGGCTGCATAATCTAGCTAAGCCCACTAAGCTACTTATGTCTGTTCTCTGCTGGCTTAAGAAAAGCAATGCTACCTAAAACAGTCTTAAAATGGCTCCAGTTAATTCTATTTCATGACTTAGCCCTGCCTGGATTTCAGCTGGGTAACTCATGTTTAACTAAAGTAAACATGAACTAGTTTTAAATGTGACCAAAACCAATAGGTAACAGTCTTGCCTAAACAGCATACATAGACATATTATCCAAGAGGCTATTGATTTTCATAAAGAAATTCGGATGAAAAGTTAGGGTTTAAGATTTTTCTGTTGAGAACTGAAAATGAACAATCCCTGGATTTTCATTTTCGCCTTCTCTGGAGTGAAACCATTTGGGGTGGGGGGTGTGGACCAAAATTAATTTTTTTAATAACCCATTTTATGTCCTGATGAAAATTCTCATTACAAAAAACATTTTGCCCAATGAAAAGAAGATTTTCCAGTGGCAAAAAGATTCCTGGAGAATTTTTAATCCAAGTCTAACTTTTAGCAAGGGTGACTTTTCACTTGTAATACTTCCTGCACTCATTCTATTCCATCAGTCATCTAGATCCCATGGGGGCAATCCAGTGGCCCGCATACTCCCCCCGCAGGCACCGCGCTCAGGCCAGAATGTGCGTGCTCACGTGCATGTGTGGCACACATGCATACCTGACCGTGTGTGTTCTGGCCTGAACGCAGCGCCGGTGGTCGGTATACGTGGGCCATTGGCTTGCCCTCTTACTGTCACATCTGTCCTGAACAGGACTTAATTCCTTGCAGAATGAATTCCATCAAACCCCACCAAGTTTTCTTTAAAAATCACTCTTTTCTTGGAGGAGTGGTGGAATTTTACAGCTCCAGGTACTGCCTCTTGTGGAGGCAGTTTTACAATTTACGTATATTAACAATTAGATAACAATGCGCCACCATTCGAAAAATCTGATTAAAAATGGAAATGAGAAACCAGTACATACTTAATATAGCCTTACATTTTGTCAAGGATCCCAGAATCTGAAAAAGGTTGTTTTAATAGCTTTTTAGGACATCCATGAATTTTAAAAAAACTCTGAACTATGCTTATTCAGGGTCTTGTTTCCCAATTTTAATAGAAACAAATCTCCTGTAATTTCAACTATGCTGATGTCAGTGGAAGCTTTGGGTTCTAATTTTGGTTTGAATGTCAAACTCACCATGGGCTTGCTTCAGTGTAAATCACCCCAACAGCCTAGCTCTTCTTGCCCCAAACTCCTAAGTCATGTCGAGTAGGGGGTAGGAGAGGGAAATGTTCAGTCCAGTTCTCCGCAATAAGTAGCTTGGTCTGTACACCATGTTACACTAAATCATAAGCTGTTTTAATAATTTTAGTATTGGCTGCTAGTGTGGTAGCATTTTCAGAACTGGTGTCCTCTTTGAACCAAAATGACTACCTTGTTAGTTACCTGACTTATCATGTATAGGATTGAAAAGGATTTGGTAGGTTTTAAAATACCTGATTAGTCAAAGGGTGTTTTTAGACAAGCCCCTCTCCACTCGCTACCCACCCATCATGCATGTTGCAGGGCCGCATTGGTGCCCTATGCAGCCCTTCAACATGCATAATGGGTGGGTCATGGGAGGGGAGGCACTTGTCTAAAAACACTGTATGCAACTTGTATATCAAATGCTAAGAATCAGTCTTCTTTACAGAATAGCTTTGCATATGCCAGATATAAAAGGTGTGAATGTGGTTAATCTAATCATAAAGTATTCCCCAGCAGGCCTTTTGGTTTTTCATTATAATAATAGTCAATAGCTGGTTTACTGTCTGAAACTTACAAAAAAGCCAATTCAAGGTCATTCTCTTGTCATGTTTGGTGCAACAGAATCATCCTCGCTTTCTCTCTTCCAACCTGCAATAGGTATATCAAGTCTCTCCTCACTTTCCTAATAAAATATCACCTTCAAGTGATATTTTCTTCCCTGTCTGTTTCTCTGTCACCGCATTATGATCACTGCCTCAGGATCTATACACTGGTAAGAAGCAAGCAGAAGCAAGAGAAGGTGAGATATTGTGCCAGGGAGGGGATGTGCAAAGTGAATCATCCTTCACCTTCAAAGACCCTGCAGAATATCGCCAGACTTAGATTTTACAGTGAGTTTCTCTGCACAGCAACTCCCACCCTCTCCTCTTTAAATTTTGAGAACGGAAATACTGGTATCTGTAAGGGAGTGAAAGGCAGGATGGCTTCACTTGAATCCATGCTCCAGAAAGCTGCTGCTGCGGCATTGCGACATCAGGACAGAGACACAGAACCCCTGTGCACATGGGTCCTGTATCTAAAGCAAGCCAAAATGAATGCTCTCTGCTTCTTTCATGAGTTGCAACACACCTTGTGACAGAAAGAACCATATGGGGGAAGATGACTGAGACAAAGTACTGGGCATTTGTTCCTCTTTTTATGAATTGTTTTAATTGATGTTTTATTATATGCTTTGTATTGTAATATTGTTTATAATTTACATTGTTCGCCGCTTCGAGCTGCCTGTGGGCAGGGGAAGTGGGATATAAGATTTTATTATAAATAAATAAATACATTTCTCTCCTGCAGAAAGTCCTTGAATTATGGGCTTTTTCCTCCATTTCTATTTCATAGAAAGACATTTGGCCGTTTCCTTATGGCTAACTGCTTTAGTTATTCAGGGCACACAACACACCTGTTCACAGTAAAAAGAGTTTGCAGTGTTTCTTACACCAGTATATACATTATTTTAAATAATAATGTGAGAATATTCTCTACTGTGTATAACTTGGAAAAGAATTGCATTAGTGCTTTGGAGAAACATTGCGATAGAATCCGTTAATTCTCTGAGATCAAATTCACTGTGCAGTGGTACAAACCAGGATGAACTCTGCAAGCTACCATCTCACTTAGATGAGCATCTCTGACAGAATGTTAAGATAGGAAGAAATTTACTCCAAGTCTCATTCAGGCTAATTAGGCTCTATCGAGCAGACCAGTGTCACAGCTAAAGAGCAGATGTTAGTTTCCCTTACCAGAGAAAAAGCCAGGAAGGTGGCTCAATAGACTAATTTAGTAATTTAGCTGTTCCTTCTTTTGCCTTCTTATGCCCTGGATCTGCTGTTCAGGGTCATCAGTCCTGGAACTCTTGCATTCTCATTTGATTCCAGGAAAAAGGAGAAAAGCACTTCTAAGTGTTATCTGTAAGCTGCCCTGAGCCTTTTTTTAGGGAAGGGCGGGATAACAAATTTAAATAAATAAAATAAACAGCCTCTGATGTCAGAAGGAATCAAACTGAGCACCTGTCACCCGCAGCTGCAAATCTAGTACCAGCACTGGCCTGCATGTAGCGCCTGCCACTTCAGAGGAAGCATTCTCTAGTCATGATAGCACCAGCCTGCAGGTAGCACCTGCCCCTTTACCTCAGAGATGGCTACTACCACAGCCAATCAGAGCTAGCCCCAGGAGCCATGGGGGTGGGATAGGAAGGACCTAGCACTTCCTCTGTCCCTCCATATAAGCAGAACACAGCAAGCAGTTACTGATTTATCAACACACTCCGTTGGTGAAGTCTGTCCCTGTACTCCTACCCGCTGTATGTTGAATGTTCCCTGCCTATCTTCCATCTTCACCTTGCCTGTTGCCGCCCCCCGCCCCTTGGCTTGCCACTGCCTGCACTTACAGGACTACCCGGCCTGACATCTGTTACATCTAGACTATAGCCATTTTTAAAATGAGATGCTCCCCACATGGACACCCAGTGTTGTTTAAATGTGGAGGTGCATGGGTGCACACTCCTGCGACCCATGCATCCCCACCCACCCCCACTCAGGTAGCAATCAGTGAAAAGGCGGGTTGCTCCATGTAGGGAGGTGTGTGGATATGGGTGTGCACCCTTCTGTGCCCTCCCCCCATGCATGGCCTCCACAGCGGTGCTCCACTGGCTGCATATGGACCGCCCCCCCAAGCGGCAGTCTCTGGCCACTTTTAGACGAGCGGCGTGCGATTGCGCATAATTTGAAACGTCCACATGTTGTAATTAGATGAGACGGAAGTGGGGTATTATCCGCATATTATGGCGGTTGCGCATTTTTAAAGTCCGCGAATTAAATACCTCGATTGTGAGCTATTTAATTTGCGGACTTTAAAAATGCGCAACCGCCATAATATGCGCATAATACCCTACTTCAGTCTTGTCTAATTACAACATGCGGACGTTTCAAATTATGCGCAATTGTGATGCGCAATCGCGCGCCGCTTGTCTAAAAGCGGCCTCTGTTTAAAAATGGCCTGTGTCTCTGCAGATCCCTCTGCCAGATGCCTGTGCTAGCTGACTACCTAGCCTGACCTACGTTATGTCCAGACTTTGCTTCTGCTGATCCCTCTGCCTGCTGTCTATGCTAACTGACTACCTGGCCTGATGTATTCTATGTCTAGACCACACCTCTCTGCCCTAACCCTTACAGCACTAGGAATATAATGTAATTGATAACATACAAGAGGGAAAACAAAGAACTTCCTTCCTGATGGAAATCCCAATATTTTGACATATGTATTTGTGAAATGAAAAGTTCCAAAATAGTTCAATCTGAAAATGTGTAGATGGCATGCTTAGACATTTTCAGTCAAAACAAAATGTTTTGCCATCTCTAAAATGTTTCCTGCTGAATCAGATTAAAATGTCAGCGTCCCAGAGCTGCTGTGGTGGGTACTGTATTGGAGCTGTCATTCCTGATTGCTTTGTCACCCTTTTTTCTATAGACCCTGGTCTTTACTTGACTACCTTTCCCATGATGCATCACAGAATCTCCCATGGCTAGACAGCTGCGGAGTTTCGTGACAGCCTGTCAGAGGGGTGTCATATAGAGTTTAGTTACCCAATTGATCTGCCCTTTTTCTCTCTAACCAGCTCTCATGACTTGGCATTAACTTTATTTGTTAGTAGCTCAGTCTGGGACAATCTCCTGTTTTGTGTATCTCTTAATATTGCGACAGTGTATATGTTTGGTTTTACATTTTAGTTTTTTGGGTCAAATGTGGTTTTAATTTGTATGGGAAATACTTTCCATAACCTTGATTGTTATCGGGATTTTAGATTTTATTGCAATGGCCTTTGGCTATGCAAATAAACTTATTATTATTATATAGCCTCTCATGGGAGCATGTTATTGAAGAGGTGTTCCATTGGGAATTGGTACTCTTAGGAGAGAAAGGGGCCACAGTAGCCAGGAACCACAACTTCCTGTACTACAGTTTTGCAGTTTCAACACTGTAGATTTTCATGCTAGATCCAAACCAAAATGTTTTAATTTCACAAACTGAAATTAAACATTTCATTTCAGGAATGTGAGAACATTTTCCTCTGAGTAGACAAACTGAAAGGAAAAAAACCCCTCTTTTTACTAAAGAGTAAATCTTGGGTAAATTTTCCTGATGGAAGATTTCCCTGGGATCTTATAATTTCCTACAGAAAATTTATAGTTCAAAAGGCCATAGTTTTCTTTTGAAAATAGGAAATTATAAAAATAGAATTTATAGGAAATTTCCTAAACTGTCTCATTTTAAAATCTAATTACTCAATATTATTTGGATGTACTTTACCCGACCTTGATGGAAATATAAAACTACATCTAGGCATAGTGATTTACTATGACAAAGCAAATATTCATGGTGAGAAAGCATGTTTTGTTCAATTTATTTTGAAAACATTTAGCCAGCAGACATCCCTGGGCCTGAAGGGTCTGTTCCACTCACACTTACATGTACGTGTAAATGTTGAACCACGTGAGTCTCATTGTCCAAAAACATGCACTGTTTGCTTATTGCATGAAGTTGGCACAGCTTGGATGCTGAACTCTATGTGAAAGTAACAGGATATTTTTTTTTGTAACTGTGTGGCAATGGTTGAACTGATTTTTCAGAGCAGAGCTATATTAAACACATTTGAAAAGATACAGTTTGAGTTTGGCAACTATATCTGTTCTCCTGTCAAAGAAAGATAAAAAAATTGATTTGTCTGTCACTGTACAGTGATAAATCCCAACCATTATCTTCAGAAATAATGGTCTGGAATCAGTTTGTGATCTGCATTTTATCTGCAGTTTCTGATCTGCAGTTTGTGACCTGAAAAGTCCTTGGGGCCAGTGATCCCTTTACTTTCCCTTATACTTGCCATCCTCAAAGGCCACATCCCTGTAAAACAAGGGTGGGGAATCTTTTCTGCCTCGGGGGCCACACAATACGAGCTCCGAGGGCCACACAGAGGTTGGGGGTGGAGTGCTTAATGGGTGTATTCAAGAAAAGGAGGGCCCAGATCATGGATTTGTGCTTTGGATCTGTCCCCTACCCTTGTGTGCATGCCCTCCTCTCTGCCCCATTATCCTGAGCTAAGTTTTTCAGTGCTTGGGGGTAGAGACTGGATCCAGGGGCCAGACCCAGGCACTGGAAAGGGGCCACATAAAAACTTGCCAAGGGCCGCATTTGGCCTCCAGGCCTGAGGCTCCCCAGCCCCGCTGTAAGAAAAAGACAGGTGCAGTTCCTGCCACATTTTCACATGTATATAATAGGGCTGAAACGCGATTCTCAGTTTCTTGTGTTTCTCAACGAGAATCACAATTCTCATCTTATTCTTGCAAATGAGAATTGGCTGGATTCTTGCTGACAAACACAAGAAATCTCAAGAAACAAACTACCTGGTGCTGATGGGGGTGGGGTGGGGGGAGGAAGCCACACTGTTCCCTGCCCAGCTTTCTTACCTTGTCTGGGGCTGGCAGCTGTCTCGGTAGGAAAATAATCCTGACTGCAAATTTTCAGGAATGGAAGGGGAGGAGAGCAGGAGGGAGGGGGGCAGACACAGCTGGTAACTTAGCGTTCTATTGGCTAGCAGGTGTTAGCAGCCAACAGAATGCTGAAAAGCTGTGCTGAGCCCGAACTTCCGAACCAAGTTCGGCCATTCAAAACCAGGGTTTTTGGTGTGTGTTGCCACTAGGGATAGGCGAACAGAACGGAGTTCAGAAATTCGGTTCGGTTTGGTTTGAAATTCGAGTTCAGTTCAGAAGTTTGGCTCGGTCGACCAAACAGACCAAGTTCGGTCCAAACTTCTGAACCGCGTTCGCCCATCCCTAGCCGTGAGGGGCATGTTAGTTTGGTGCCATTACCCAGGGAGGGATAGCTACTGTGTCATGTCCTGGGCTTGGCCAGAGAGCCACCATGCTGCCCGCACATCTGTTTTTACCTATTAAAAGATAAATGTACCCTTGTCTCTCCCGATATTCACCTCTCCCTTTTCTCCCTCCTCAATTGTCTCTCTTACACTGTAAGCCCCCTGGGGTAGGGACCTGTCTATAACTATTGATTGTACAGTGCCAGGCACATTGTTGGCGCTATATAAATAATAAAAATAACAACAACTGCTTAGTTTCATTTTGCTGCAGAATAAAAATACAATCCACCTCCACTGTATGGTAGTGATTCATAGATCAAAAATAGCCAAACTCATCAGTTCATACCACACACAGAATAAATACAAGGGAAAACCAGTGAACAATTTTCTAGAAATCAGTTACTAAAGGGGAAAAGATATAAAAGCCACAAAAACAATTAAAACTTCATTTGTGCTCTATTTTGATATGGTTTTCCTGCTTCTCCTTTACATTAGACATTCAGGTTCTCTCCATGCTGGTTTCAGCAGAGTCAGTTTGCATTCACACTAGCCCAGCTGCTTTGGAGCTTGTTCTAAATATTTTCAACTGCTTACTGCAATGAGCTCTGAATGCCTACCCAAGTTCTTGGATTCAGGGTTACTTGGAAGGCGGGTGCACAATGGACCAACCAGTAAGAGGAGCATTATTTTAAACTATTTCTTGTTCTTACATTTTGTGATCTTTTAAGAAAATCTTTTAAGAAAAGAAATGCAGGAAATTAAACACACAAAAATACAGTAACATAACTTCAAGTTGACAATGAATTTATATAGATGGTTTCAGTCATGGTTTTCACAGCCAGTGTAACTTGGCCCTACTTCATTCTATGCAGGGTAGATATTCAGTTCCTAAACTACTTAGCACCATAAAAAGGAATCGAAATTGTGCATTACACTAAATTCTTGCGGTTGTAGGAACCATGGCCAGGATTCACAACACACTTACTCTGAAGTAAGTGGGTTGTACTGTGGAACATAACTCTAAATTTCCTGACTCCAGTGCATATACTTACTTAATTCATTAACATGCTTGGGTGAGCTTTTTAATTCATTTTATTATCATACTACTGTGTTGTGTAATTTCTTACATTAATTAAATGTAATTATTACATTAATGAAATGTAAGTTAGATTATCTTTATTTACCATTTTCAATAGCCCTTTTAGTGTCCAAAGTGCTTCATAATCCTTAGCTAACCCTCACAACATTCCTGTGGGATAAGTCATTATTATTCCCATTTTGCAGATGGAAAACTGAGACTGAAAGATAGTCAAAAAGGGACCTAGTGAGTTCATGTTTAAAACAGGATTTGAACCCTGGTCTCTCAAGTCCAGCTCCTGTGAGGGAAAGGGGGAGGTGAAAGGGAAGAAGGGGAATGCACCCAAACTCTCGACACACACACGCTCTAGCCTGGCACGGTGGCACCCAAATCGGGGTATAACAGTCCCTCAGGATCTTGTGTGGCCCTTAGATCTCCTATATGGGAGAAGGCCAGATCATCAATGGGGAGGCAATCAACAGGGCCAGCTATGAGGCTCTCACACCCCGTGTGACCCAACACCCAACACCCACCCAACACACCAGGGAATGGAAGGGTGATCCGGGAAGTGAGGTTCACGGGGAAAGGATTCCAGGGGAGCAAAGTGTGTGGGGGGGGGGCGGGCTATTATTATTATTATTATTTTATTTTATTTATTATAAGCATTTGTATAGCTCCAGCTGTGTACTTGGCGCTTTACAGAATAAGATAGACGCGGTCCCTGCCAATGGCTTACAATCTAATAGACACGGAGGGGGGAGACAAGGAGAGGGGACATTCAAGCGGATGCGAAGTCTCAGGGGCACATGTTTGGCTTGGTTGTAGTTAGGCAGGAGTCTGCGGGGAGGGCAGACAGTAACTATTTAGAGGAAAGTTCTAACAGGCATTGGGAAAGGCAGCGAGGAAGAGGTGGGTTTTGAGGAGGGATTTGAAGGTGTGGAGGGAGCGGGCAAGACGGATGTGCGCAGGGAGGGAGTTCCAGGCATGGGGGCAGCAAAGGAGAAGGGACAAAGGCGGTTAGGGGAGCAGGGGAGACGAGGGAGAGCAAGGGAGGTGGCAGAGGAGTTGCGGAGAGTGCGTGCAGGAGTGTGTAAGGAGATTAGGGCTTAGAGGTAAGGGGGAGCCAGGTTGTGAAGGGTTTTGTAAGTGAATACCAGGATTTTGTGAAGGGTGCGTTTGGGAAGGGGGAGCCAGTGAAGTGAGGAGAGGAGAGGCTGCACATGGTCGAAGCAACGAGCTGAGTGGATGACCCTAGCAGCGGAGTTTTGGATGGAGATAAGGGGGGGACAGGTGAGAGCGGGGGAGGCCAGTAAGGAGGAGGTTGCAGTAGTCAAGGTGAGAGATGACCATGGCGTGAACAAGGGTTTTGGCTGAGGAGACAGAGGCTGGATTCAGACGTGCTTTTAAATCACACAGCCGCGCCAGTGGCATCGTGCGATTTAAAGCACCACGCACTTCCGAGTTGGTCTGAATGCGGTGAGCGCGCACATTTCAGCCTAACCTGAACTGTTGGGCTGCGGTTTGAAAAGCTGCTCGGAGCAGCTTTTCAAACCGCACTCCAACAGTTCAGGTTAGGCTGAAATGTTGCATTCAGACCAACCCGGAAGTGTGTGGTGCTTTAAATCGCACGCTGCCACCGCGGCGGCTGTGCGATTTAAACACACGTCTGACTGCGCTCAGAGAGAAAGGGCCGAATCTGGGCAATGTTATGGAGGGCAAAGCGACAGGACTTGGCAACAGAGTCGATGTAAGGTTTAAAGGAAAGGTGAGTAGTATCAAAGATGAAGCCCAAGCTACGGGTCTTCTTCACTCTCTGTATCAATGCTCCACAAAGCAGATGTCTGCATCTATAGTAAAACCTCTGTAGTTTAAAGAGAAGCAACACCTGCAAGTGATTTAAGGAAATTTATAAATTCTGTTAAAATCATGAAACTGATATTGCTTATAAAATGTGTACCCTTTATCCAATCCTTCTGATATTTTGCAGGGATGCTCCGTTGGGTGAGAGGAACAACCTGTCAAAAGTTCATCCATATTGGATGGAAAACAAAGACGCAAAACCTGGAAATGTTGTACAAACCATTAAATGATTTAATTGCTAATAAAATCAGGACCTTTTATCCAATCTTCCTGAAAGTTGGCAGGGATGATCCCTTTTAGGACTGGTACAATGAGTACAAATGTTACCCAAATTATATGGAAAACAAAGTCATTACAGTTTCAAATGTGTGCATAAACTACAAAACTTCAAGTGGTTGCAGAATTGGGACCCTTTATCCAATTTTTATGATAAAATTGGATGGTCATCCAGGGATGCTCCTCTGGATGAGGGGTACAGTCCAAATTTAAAGCAAATCGGATAAAAAAATGAAGACATTACAGCTTGAAATCAATTTCCCATAGAAATCAATGTGGGGGTGGGAACGAAGTTCAATAACAAAAACAAATTTATATATAACAAAACTAAGAATTCCGAAACGAAATAATAATGAAATAATAACAAAATCATGATTCAGTAATGGGTGCCTGGTACACACCCCTACTCCCTAGTGGGTATGGAGGTCTCCATGTACGGACAGAGTTGCCACCCATCTAGGTCTCAAGAGGACAGTCCAGCAATTGAGAGGTTTTGGCTGGTGTCCAGGTTGGGATGCCAAATGTCTGGGAATTGAAGAACTTAAATAGCATTGCCATCAGCCGTCTCGGGCACATAGGTGAGTGAGGCAGCTTTGAGGTGGAAATTAGGGCTGAACCAAATAGTAATTCTGGGTATTCGGATCGATTTTCAAAGTTCTGAATAGTTGGTCCGAGTACTCGGAGGCAATTAGGTGTTCTTGCCGAAGCTTCAGACTTTGGAGACCGAGGCACAGAACGTCAGAAAACTTCAGTAAAGTTGTTGCAAAGTTCTTGAACCCATAGCCAAAGCACTACCCAGAAAAGCAGACTAGCAAGAGTGGGACAATCACTCCAGAAGACAACCCTAAAAAAGTGCAACTGCATGCAGAAATAAACAACAACAACAACAACCCAACAGTAGTGTGCCCACAGCATGGGCCACCATCAGCAGTGAGCGCACCCACTTTATCATTATGCCAACCAAGCTGTGCACAAAAACGCAGGTTCGCAAGGGTCATTCGCTCAAGAATAATACAACAACCCCCTGCAAAACAGTCTGTAACTGCATGGAGAAATAAATCCCACCAAAAAAAGCCAACAAGCACAGGCCCCAGAAGCAGTCACAAAATTAAGAAACCAGACATTCACACCCCTCCCGCTCCAGGGGCATCCTCTTCCTTGGCATGGCATTGTGGCAATGGTAACTTGAACAGACCAAGCAAACGGGAAGTGCAGCCAGGCAGAGAGATCCCTCATGGAAGTGCCAATAAAACAGCAGGCAGCAATGTGGCACACAATTATTATTATTTTTAAAAAACTGCATGGTATGGTAAAGGGTAATGTAAACCCCATCCCCTAGCACTGGCCGTATGGACAGGCCAAGCCAAACCATGCCATGCCAGGGCAGGCCAGACCAGGCCCACTCTCCCACCCCCAGCCAATTACTTACAGATCCAGCAGCACTGTAGCATGCAGCACAGCCAAATTCACCAGAGAATGGATAAAATGGCTGCAGTGCAGGCACTTTTATTTTGCCCTGCCAGGCAATTCAAAAGCTGACCATCTGACTTTGCCAGCCAATCAAAACTTGCCATCTGGCTTACTATCACTCAATTGTCGCCTCCCATACCCCCCTTCCCCCCCCCCAAATATGGCACTGAAGCCACTTTTATACAAGGCGCTTGAAGCACCTCTGGAGCCCCGCATTCAAAAAGAAAGCTGCGTGGGGAGTGTTTACATGCTTCCCGCGCTACCGGAACTGACCTGCTGCCCATTGTCCCCGCACAGGAAATAAGGCACTTTCCCAAAAAACACACAGACACATAGTTTTTTGGTAAAACTGGCCGCAACTGTTTATTAAATGACCAGCCCACGATAAACCTGTTAAAGAACAAAACCATTATAACCCAATCACCCTAACCATGAGAACGGTGGATCACTTATCCCTTTTCTTTAATTTCTCATTGCCAATTAGAATTTGTCAGAATTGCCCATGATCCAATCAATGAGACCACTAATTTGGGTGAGTCCTAAGGGGAGTGAGGTACACCCTGACTGTTAGACCTGGCCATAATGACCCTCACTCCCCGCGTTCAGTACCATGTGTTGTTCCCCGGATTGGAGTTACCAGTCCAATCCATTCACCATTCGACCACCTTAGTCGTACCTAGGTAAGACTTGACACCTAGGCCCCACATCGGGACCGCTCAGATCCTGCCATGTGGTACCTTAGGCCAGTCTCCCTCTACCGGGATAGCAGCGGGGAGCCCCCCTTCCTCATCTGCTTCCCGGATCCAATTTCGGGTTGGCTTACCACCCTACATATACCAGATGTTCCCATAGCCACCAAGGCCGTTTTCTGGTCCTTTCCAAGATTTCCTTCCTTCATGGTACTGAACACCGCCACCAAGGTCGGCAATAATTATTGCTCGAACGCCCCCCGCACTCACCCAAACAATTACCCACTTAGGCCAGGCTTTTCAGCAGAACATCCCGGATTTTTTCCAAATATAGGTCCATACCTTGCTCTGAAAGGTGCACCCCATCGGCCCAATACAACTCGGGCCTGGTCCAAGTTATGTCACTGTGGACCAACCATATCCCCCCAGTCTCCTCTACCACTTTTCTGATCTCCTTATTAACCCGTTTGCGTGCACGATCCACCGCTCTCGCACTGTTCGCACCCGGCCACTTGATTCTTTGCAGAAGTGCCGTGAACACCAACAGTGTCCTGGGGAACATTTCCCTTATTCGCAGCCAATCCTGCCGCACCATTATAGATAAGTCCAAACCAGATCCCCTAGTGAGATCATTCTCCCCCACATGGAACAATATAACCTGGGGAGGGGAACGCCCTGTCCATCCCAAGAACATAGGCAGCACCTGGGGCCACAGCATGCCCCTCTTCCCCCTCCATGCCACCTCGGCATGAGGGGCCAACCCCAACTGGGTCCCCAACCCCAAGATCCCAGCCCTCCTTTTGGCCCAAACAACAAAACTGTGGCCTACCATCCAGACGACACTTCTGTCCTGGCCACGTTGCCACCCTGAAACATAAAGAGGGTAACCCTGTCATTACTGCTCGTCGTGTTCCCCTATTTCCTTTGTAGGGGGCGGACGTATGACTTGTACGCTCCTGACTTCCATCGGCCTACTGCCTTAATGTCCTCTACTGCCAGTCCCGCGGCTGCCGCTGAGGATGCAGCCCCAATTCTGAAGGAATGGGAACAGAACCGTCCCGCTACCCCCAACCTAACTAAGCATCGCCTCATTACTGCCACAAACTGGAAGCGTGAAAGCGGCACCCCTGAACGGTGTACCAACAACGGCCCCACAATTTTTGGTCTCACCGCTAGAAATGCCTCTAAACACTGGACCGGGCAGATCCGTGGCTCGGGTGATCTGAAGAGCACCACCTTCGCCCCCTTCTTCCTCTGATCAGTCTTTGAAATCCGAATACAGATTTCCACCCTATCTATTCCCATAGACACATCGCCCGACTGCAGGGCCCTACCCGACTGATCTGTACGTGAGCCCGCCACTAGCTCGCCCACCCTCAAGGCGCCGAAAAAAGCGATAACAAAGGCCGCTTGAAACAATCTAACCTCGAACTCTTCAGTACAAATCTCCTGAAGCTTACCTACGATATCAGCCAACAACTTGGGGGACATTGGCACCCGTGTATCCACCCTGTCACAGCCTTGCCGCTTCCATGACTCGAGCATAGCCCGGAGGACTGGGGAGCCCGGCAGTTCTGAATTCCCTACCATCTTTGACAAGAAAGATAGGGCCGACCACTTCCCTGCAATAGTGCCAGGCGCCAAGCCTTTCTTCCGAAGCGCCAGTCCGAACTGCACCACCTGGGGCAGAGGAACTGGAAAAACTATTGACCAACCTTTGCTTCTGGCAAAAACACTAAACTCCCTCAACGCCCGTTCGTATTGTTGCCACGTGGCCGGCGAAACCGCCCCCTTTACAGCTTCTATAACCTCTACAATCCAAGGCTCCAGAGCTCCTGAGGAACGTATTCCTGTTTCTCCCTGGCCTGAGGGGCGAGTTCCCGAAAACGTTGTATCTGGAAACGAGAAAGGGCGTCAGCAATCTCGTTTTCTACCCCTGGCACATGCTTTGCGCAAAAAACTATGTTGTGCCTCAGACACCACAGAACGAAAAACCTCATCAGGCGCATAACCCTCTCGGACTTTGATGACAAACTATTCACAATGTGCACAACCGCTAAATTGTCACACCAAAATAGAACCTTCCTATTACTAAATTGCTCCACCCATAAATAAACCGCCACCACGATCGGAAATAACTCCAAGAAGGTTAGGTCCTTTAACATCCCCGCGGTATCCCAGCGGGTTGGCCACCGTTCTGCACACCACCTTCCGCGGAAGTAAATTCCCAGCCCCGCCGACCCCGCCGCATCAGAGTGCACCTGCAACTCCGCGTTCACTCGAGCCACCTGCCTCCACATGCTGACCCCGTTGTGGGATTGGAGGAATTCTACCCACACTCTTAAATCCTCCCTCATCTCCTTAGTGACCCTGATATGATGATGCGGCAAGGAAACACGGGCCGTCTTTGCATAAAGGCGGGACAAAAACGCCCTGCCAGGCGCAACCACTCGACATGCAAAATTTAGCTTACCCAATAGGGATTGCAACGCCCGCAGTGTCACCTTGCTAGCCCCCATGCAGGCCGTGATGTCACTACGAAGTGCCCTCAACTTGTCTTCCGGCAACCGGGAACACTGCGCTATCGAGTCCAATTCTATCCCTAAATACGTCAAGACCGGGGCGGGACCCTCAGTCTTTTCTTCCGCCAATGGCACTCCTACTAACTCCGCTACCTGCCGGAAGGTCGTCAATAGCTCGGCACACTCTGCTGTCCCGGCTCTCCCGATAAATAAATAATCGTCGAGATAATGAGAAATTTGCCGGGTCCTAGCCCTTCGTTTAACAATCCATTCCAGCGCAGAGCTGAATTTCTCAAAAACGGCACATGAGATAGAGCATCCCATGGGCATCGCTTTATCATAATAAAATTGACCCTGGAATGTAAACCCCAACAATTCAAAATCCTTGGGGTGCACAGGCAAAAGCCGGAAGGCGGATTTTACATCGCTCTTTGCCATCAGGGCCCCTTTTCCACATTCACGGACCAACTCCACCGCTTGATCAAAGGAAGCGTAGTGGACCGTACAAAGCTCCGCTGGAATGCAATCATTCACCGAAGATCCCCGGGGGTGCGAAAGGTGATGTATCAACCTGTACTCCCCCGGGGCCTTCTTAGGCACTATTCCTAACGGCGATACCCTCAAGTTATCCGCTGGCAATGCATCAAATGGGCCCGCAATCCGGCCCTCGGCCAATTCCTTTTTTATTTTTATCTCGACGACCCCTTCCATGCCCTTGACTGATCGCAGGTTCCTTGCCATCCCGTGCTCACGCCTACCCTCATATGGAATCTCAAAACCGTATTTAAAACCATTAACTATATAACATGCTAACTCTGGGTCGGGATAGTCCCGCAACAATTGCTCTAATACCCACCACCTAACTGGGGTTGGCGCCCTTCCCTGGGCCAGCCTGCGCCCCACCATTTCCTTTTCCAAAACCGGGTTGGAAACCCCGTTTCCCTCTTTGATTGGTTCCCCGTCGACGCTGACAATTGGTGGAGGGGTGGGACCCTCCGCATTGCAAACACGCATGCCGGAATCTACAAGAGGAACGAAAACACTTCCCCTCGTTGAAATCCCAACACGCGAGCGATTGCTGCCCTTTCTTTGTTTGCTCCCCCCGGAAGCCATCCACTGGCTGACCATCACCCTTAATGATGATATGGCCGCTGTCGGCGCGCACAACCTCCTTCCCCTGGACACACTCTAACCATAGGTCGTGGTCCTTTACGTCCCAGCGCACCCCGGGTGTGATTGCTGCATTCTGACGAAATGATTCGTCATACCGCAGCCAACCAAAACCGTCCTTTGTGAGGTATGCCCGCCGCACTATGTCAAAATATTTCCACAGCGCGACTGCCCTCTCTGGGAATGCTTGCATAACCACGCCAGCGTAGACGATGAAGGCAGATTCCCAGTTTGCCCAGTTTCTATCGATCCTGCGCCTCTTCGCCCTTTCAAACTCCTTTGCATCTGGCCGAGCGTTAGGATCCGGAATTGGATCACAAAAAAGTATCCCAAAGAGATCAATATAATCTCCCTTCCAGATCTTCTCCCTCACTGACTGCAGGAGATGCACCCCCAAAGGAGCTGAGACCCGGGCGTACCCCCCTTGTAACGGGGAAACCTCCTGTGCAGCCCCGACGGTTGCTACTACCCCTTGACTAGCTACACTAGCCAGTTGTGCCGTCTGCACCACTGCTGGCCCCATTTGCAGGGCCTGAGCCCCAGCCTCTGATGCCTGGCCAACCGCCCCCTGCGGCCGCCACACGTTGTCCACCCACACGAGACGGTTAGGATCCTGTTGCACGGGTAGTTGCCCCGCCCCTGCCCCAGACCAACTCACCCCTGGCTGCCCAGCCATTGCTGTCCCTGGGGGTTCGGCTGGTCCCCTGCCTGTCACCCCCAGGCCACCCATCCCTGTTTGCCCTGCTATTCCTACCCGGAGGGGTCCCACCATTCCCCCGCCTGACCCCCCGCTGTTCTCGCCTTCCATCAAGCGCAGTCCTTGATCTTCCCGCATACCCGCGCCCTCCATAGGCGGCTCGGCTCCCTGGGCACCCACAGGGGACGTGACCAACTCACCAGCACTACTACTCGCTGCAGCCGCCGCCTCGACAACTTGTTGCTCCGGGCGCCTTGATGCTAGGGCCGCCTCAGCCCGGGGTCCCCTGCCTTCCTCGAGCAGCTGAGTAATTCGTGTCATCTGCTGCTCCATCCTGTTCACCTTTTCTGCCAGTGCCTCGACTGCTGGCCCTCCAAATTCCTGTCTCCCCCTGTTGTGGGACTGTAAGGACAGCTCTTGTGGGTTATGGCTCTGCCTTCCCCCTGACAGACCCCCAACCCGGCCTGGGTCGAGAATGCCTGAGGCTTCAATCCTCGTCATCATGCTGTCCCACCCCGTCATCCGTGCTTCCATGGCCTGCAAAAAGGCCTGGCCATGCCCCTGGTGAAGCCACCCCTCAGGGGGCTGCTGCCCACCTTGGGCCCCCACTGTCCCCCCATCATGCCCCACAGGCACTAACCCTGCATCCCTCGTAGGGGGTGCTGCTCCCCTGCTGAGGAAAGGCCCGCCTGGTTGCACAAGCCCAGGCAGCCCTCCTCCTACACCAGGCCCCACTGAAACAGGTGGGAAAACGGGCACTGAAGGAGCCCCCTCTCCCGTTTCCCCTCTATCTGATACCAGGGGGAGGGGCTGAACCATCGCCCCCTTCTTTTGCCCCCTCTTTCCCTGCGGCCTGCCCGCCGCCTGTCCCTTCTTGGTTCGGCCCATTCTTGTAGCGGACCCGGAAGGCTTTTGCGTGGTGGTAGGGGTTAAAGAGGGTCAGAGCCTCACCCAACCCAGCAACTGTGCACCAAATACCAGTGGAGGGAGAGGAGGGAGAGGGTATAGCGTTCCCCCCTGAAGGCCCGGGCTAATTCGCCTGGAGAACCCCCCCCCGAGTTGAAGGAGGAGAGGAGGGGTCCCCAGCACCCCCCGTGTGCTCGCACACTGCACCCCCAACCCTGCAGGAAGAAAAAAGGAAGGATGGAGCAGGGTCCGTCTCCCACCCGGCTATTTGTTCCCTTCGAGCCTCCCGCAGAAGGCCCCCGTTTTCTTGACTCCCCCCCCTTTAAATTCCCGATCCCGGGTACTCCCTGCTGTCGACCGCCGCGCTCAGAACCTCGCCGCTCCTTGAAAGGCCTCCCCCGCTCCGCCTAAGCCCCCCGACACGCGTCCGACTTCTGGCGCTGCTAGCGGCCGAATGCCGCGGCTCGCACGCCTCCCGTACCACGTGGCTCACGAGAGCCAATCAGCTCGCTGCTTTTTCGCGCCCTTTTGCCCCGTTGCAAGCTGCAAAGAGCCCGTTGCAGCTTGCAAGGGACTGACCCAGGGAGCAGTCCTGGGCGGCTTCCCGCCCCCGCACTTGTGCCAATTATTCCCCTGATGGGGCGTGCACAAATCTGTCCCCGCTGCGCACGAGGCGCAGCGGGGTCCTTTGTCCCCGCACAGGAAATAAGGCACTTTCCCAAAAAACACACAGACACATAGTTTTTTGGTAAAACTGGCCGCAACTGTTTATTAAATGACCAGCCCACGATAAACCTGTTAAAGAACAAAACCATTATAACCCAATCACCCTAACCATGAGAACGGTGGATCACTTATCCCTTTTCTTTAATTTCTCATTGCCAATTAGAATTTGTCAGAATTGCCCATGATCCAATCAATGAGACCACTAATTTGGGTGAGTCCTAAGGGGAGTGAGGTACACCCTGACTGTTAGACCTGGCCATAATGACCCTCACTCCCCGCGTTCAGTACCATGTGTTGTTCCCCGGATTGGAGTTACCAGTCCAATCCATTCACCATTCGACCACCTTAGTCGTACCTAGGTAAGACTTGACACCTAGGCCCCACATCGGGACCGCTCAGATCCTGCCATGTGGTACCTTAGGCCAGTCTCCCTCTACCGGGATAGCAGCGGGGAGCCCGCCTTCCTCATCTGCTTCCCGGATCCAATTTTGGGTTGGCTTACCACCCTACATATACCAGATGTTCCCATAGCTACCAAGGCCGTTTTCTGGTCCTTTCCAAGATTTCCTTCCTTCATGGTACTGAACACCGCCAGTTGCGACAAATTTGCATTGCCACACAGGCAATAACACCGACCCAACCCGGAATCTTAGAAAAAGAACAGCACTGTGAGGAAGCCGAAAAACCCAATTAATGGGAAAATTACTTCCTGATCCCTCACTTAGTAGGCGACCGGACGAAGTCCACAGTACTTATCCCAGGGTGGGAGGGTGGGCTTCTGGCGCTGCTAGCGGCCGAATGCCGCGGCTCGCACGCCTCCCGTACCACGTGGCTCACGAGAGCCAATCAGCTCGCTGCTTTTTCGCGCCCTTTTGTCCCGTTGCAAGCTGCAAAGAGCCCGTTGCAGCTTGCAAGGGACTGACCCAGGGAGCAGTCCTGGGCGGCTTCCCGCCCCCGCACTTGTGCCAATTATTCCCCTGATGGGGCGTGCACAAATCTGTCCCCGCTGCGCACGAGGCGCAGCGGGGTCCATTCTCTGCAGTGGCGGCGACTGGAGATGCAAATCTTTGAAAAGGCACATTCTGAAAGCCTCACTTTGCAGGTAAACACTCCCCACACGGTTTTCTTCTTGAATACGGGGCTCAGGAGGCGCTTCAGTGTCTTGTTTAAAAGTGGCCTGAGTTTCATTTCCAGAAGAAGCTCACCTGTCTACCAGAACCCCACGTGCGCAGAGGTTTCTGAAGTTTTCCAAAGTTTTCCGAATAACGACCTTGGTCCTCAGAACTTCGGAATTCGGCCTTTCCGAACTGAATACCTTAATATTTGGCAAATTCCAGAATTTCCCAAAGAATTCGTTTCAGCCTTACTGGAAATGCGATGGGCCCATGTTTCCCATCAGCTCTGCTGCACAGCCTGTTTGACTTCCTTGGCGTCTTGCTTTGGAAGGGCATTGGTGGCAAGACCGCATAGGTCCCAATCTACCCTACACCCCATGCATCCGTATACAGCCTCTTTCCCCAGCTTTGGGTGCTTGCCCACGTTACCTGGCCCAGCAAACTCCTGGTGTGGAATTTCACAGCTGGGAATCTTATGTTTATCTCTGAATGTGGGCATGGGGATAAAAATGTCATCAGCTGGGTCCTGTGGCATTTTCTCTTACTAATGACAGGGCTCAAAATCCAGCTCTGTCATTCATAAGAGAAATGCCACAAAACACGGCTGATGACGTTTTTACTCCCATGACCACGTTCAGAGATAAGCGTAAGAGTTCCAGCCATGGGACTTCTGTGTGGGAAGTTTCGCCAGGTGAGGTAAGGTGGGCAGGCAAGCACCCTTTCTTAGGCTGCTTTTAGACGAGCAGCGTGCGAATGTGCATCGTGATTGCGCATAATTATTTTTGGCTTTCACCCTCAATGCAGACAGCAACCCTATGTACAGCAGAAGTGCTGCAGTTCTATTTTGCAGGTTATGGGGGAGGATTTTGTTTGGGGATCACACAAAAGTATTTTTGGTGGAGTACAGTGGCCTGAGGAGGAAAGAGGGTTTGTGGGGCCACTAACACACAGTTCCACTGCCCTCTGTGAAGTGAAAGCAGAAGAGCTGAAAGACTTAAGGCAGCTTCTTAAGAATGAATGGCCACCTATGACAGGGATGGGGAAATCTTTCCCTCGGGAAGGGGAGGGGAGCACTTTGAAAATTATTACAAGCTCTAAAGGGTGCATAGAAGTTGGGGACACTGAAGGGGTGTGCTCAGGAAGCAGAGGGTCTAGACCAGGGGTGGGGAACCTTTTCCCTCCTGGGGGCCACTTCGAAAACTTGCACAAGCTCCGAGGGCCGCACAGAAGTCGGGGCGGGTGCTTAAGGGATACATGCAAGGAGAGGAGGATCCAAATCATGGACTTGTGCCATGGGACTTCCTCCATCCTTGTTTGCCTGCCCTCATCTCTGCTTCCTTCTCTGGAGCTCAGTTTTTCAGTGTTTGGAGGTAAGAACTGGATCCAAGGGCCAGATCCAGGAAGTGGAAAGGGGCCACATAAAAACGTGCCATGGGCTGCATTTGGCCCCCGGGCCTGAGGTTCCCCACCCCTGGTCTAGATCATGAATTTGTCCCCTAGCCTCATATGCATGTCCTCATCTTGAGTTCAGTTTCTCAATGGTTGGAGGTAGGAACAGGATCCAAGGGCCAGATCCCAAAATTGGAAAGGGGCCACATAACTGCTTGTGGGCTGCATTTGGTCCCTGGGCCTGAGGTTCCCCATCCCTTACTGATGGTACGTGGGTTTTGTGATGAATCTGTGTCCTTCTGCAATGTCATTCAAATCCTGGAACAAACTTTCCTAATCACTTTGTGCCTCTGAAACCATCAGGACAAAAGTGAGAGGCATTATCTCTTCATTCTTGTGACTTTCTTCAGCTGATCAAAAGTTTTAAATGCTCCATTGGTTAACCACATCATCGCATCATCTGCACAATAATGAAACTGCGGTTGAAAATAAGAAAGCTCTTGCTGTGTTATGTTCTTTGATACTGCGATTGAATTAGCAATTTGTTTATGCACTGTGGTTCTGCAGGTAATTTCTCATTAAACCAGTCACATTTTATTCCAGCTTCTTAGGTGTATTGAATCTATGCTGAAAATCCTGAAAGCAGCTCATAAAAAATTAAAGCACAACAGCAGCTGCTTTGTTGGGCACTGAAATTCTCACTGGATGCTCTCATTGGCATTCTGATATGTTAATCTGTATGTCCCAGTGCCTTTCCAGTAGCACATAATGTTTTTATGATCGGACTTTTTATCAGATGGCTAAGAAATTTATTCCTCTATTTGAGTATTATTAAGCCAATGTCAGCCGTCGGGGTTGCCACCCCGCCCCCCGACGGCAGTCGCTGGCTGAGAGCCCCGCCCCCTGCAGATCATGGCCTGGGCCGGCACATGGAGCACCGCCGCCGCCGCCACTTGTTGCTCCAGCGGGGCCTGGCGGCGCGCGGCAGGCGGGGCCTTCTGATGACGTTGTGATGCCCCGCCCCCCACAGCGTCGCTCAGAGCGTCTGCGGGCACATGCAGGGGGCAGAGCTAGTCCTTTAACTGCCGGCAGTTCTCAGAGCTCTGTGCCGGTGAACAGAGCGTGTGTGTCTGTTGGAGACTGGCCCCCCTGCTTGACAGCTAAGTACCCTTGAAGCCTTGCTTGCGTTATATTGTGTTCCTTCCTTGTGTTCCCCAGTGCATGCCTCCCTCACCCTTCCTATTGCCTTCCCTGTGTTGAGAGCCTGAGCGTGGACCCTAGTGTAAGTGTTGTGTGGAAGAAACCCTCCCCCGCCTTCATGGTAAGAGAGAATGGATTGCAAGGGCCTGCGGGCCAGGGTGCATCTCCCCTCCCCCTCCTGGAGTAGCTGCCCTGCCTTCCTCCCCCCTCTGAGTGGAAGCCCTCGGTCCCCATCCCTCCTGCCTACGGGTCCCGATCCCTGCTCACCTTCACTATCCCTCACCAGTGTACCCCCCTTGTGGCAAGTGTAAGACGTTGTGTGGAACCCGTTCCCTTGAGTCGCTCTGAGCCCTATGATGATAGGGGTCTAAGCTCTTGCTGCGAAAACACACCGAGCGGCCCACACACTATCCTGACGGGCAACTGGGAGCCCCGCTTGTCCACACAGAGCCCCGTGAGTGAGCCAGGTGCATGTGGGCGAAAGTACCCTCCTCCCTTCCCTGAATTCCTCGCCCCCACTGATAGCCAAGGAGGAAAAGGTGAACACAATGGTAATTCTGGTTCTGGCCCTTATATAAATGAAAGACCACCTCCTCCTTTATTTCCCGTCACATCCTTTGGGATCAGCCAGGAGCTTCCTCCTACAGGTACCATATAGCCATCAAGTTCGTACAGCGAAGGTCCACAGAGTGGTGTTCTCGGTAGCTGCCTCACAATTATGGAATTCCCTTTCCCCCCAAAGGTCCATCTAAGATTGAGCCTGTTCATTTTCTGGAGGCAGTGTAAGACTTTTCTATTTGTCCAGGCATTTGGCAAGCGGGAATAGGGTTTGGGAGGAGGGAATTAGGGAAAGGGGATTTTAATTGGATTTTGTGTATCTTATGGGTTTTAGCCCACCCTGAGTCCTCGGGATAGGTTGAGATAAACATTTAAATAAATGAAATAAAATAATAAATAAGTCTATCCTGACTGCAAAGGGAGGCAGGATATTTGAGAACATTACTGGCTGTAGGACAGATTCTTATGTGGCTTCAGGAAGTGATAGTTCAAGGGTCTAAGCCTTAGATTTAGCACACTTTATCTTTATGGAACAAACATTTCAAATCATAGATGAGTAAGATCAACCCTTCATTCTTTCAAAATAGGTAAACTAGATTCCAAACAACTTGCAATATCTGCATTTTGGAGGCAAAATCTTTGAGAACCAGGTCCTTTCTAGGGACACGCATGAAGAGTGTGTGTCAAATTTTCAACTCATAACTACTGTTATGTAAAATGTTGTTTCCTTATCTAAAGGAGAATCTAATGTTCCTATGAGGCACAGATGGGTTGCAGTAGAGGACAGTGGTGTATAATGTACAACAACCGACAGCACACAAAAGTAATGCTCAGATCTGTTAGCTTTATCATCCTATCACACCAGAACATTTTTATTTTTGAGGTTTACTCACTAAGAGTGCAATCCATTTCCATACAAGTCAATGGATGTTTAGCCATTGACTTCAATGGGAACTGGATTGTGCCCTAAATATTCATCAGAGAGTCATATGCAGTGTATACGTCTGTGAGTACATCGTACTTTATATACTTTCAAAATATATCCTTTTTCAGTTTTTACAACTTTGTTTTATTACACCATTAATTTATAATATTTCCAACTGCAATCAACTTTAAACATAGGTGGCATTTGACTTGTGCTGAAGCTGACTGATTGCACCATAGATTTGCTTTCAAAGTCTAGCATGGCTAGAGTGGCCATGAGGGAAGCTCTCCTCTCTAGTACCATAGAGTCTGCAAAATCTCATCCAGCAGAGCTGTTCCAGGAGGTGAACAGCCTGGTAAATCTGGGCTGCCTCTGTCTGGAGGGTGAGTCATCTTGCTGCCCACTGCGATGAATTTGCAAATCACTTTGCAGACAAAATTACTCCCATTCAGCTAGGGGCAAATGTGAAGTTTTTGACTGGTTTGTAAGGACCAGGGCTTGAACTGGCATCCTAGGGATCCCGAGCACGGTGGCTGGTGCCCCATTTCACTGAGGTGCTCTGGCCAAGGCCCAGAATTGGCACTGATGGCCTTCCCCCATAATGGTCAAGTCACACCCCTCCTCAGCCTTGCCTCCCCCCGCCCCTTTCTACTTGGCTGCTAACCAGTATATAAGGCCAAACAGTAGCCACAGTAAACTGGGTGGATCATCTGTCAGCATCCTTACTGAGTGTGTCTTTCCTTTTGTTCCATACACCTTGGACTGGCTCTGCACTCCCTTTGGAACACACGTGTAACTTGGACCAGACGGGAGCTGGCCCTCCCAACCGTTGCCCTCAAACCAGTCCTTCAGATCCTGTCTCACCTATCGCTTCTGCTCTGGGGGTGGAGACTGTTTGCGGGGCTTGGAAACCCACCTCAGCACCTGCCACAAGCTGCTTCACATCTGTGAGGAGATGAATGTGATCCGGCGATGTAGTGCTGATGAGCCTGCTCCAGAACTGCCTTGTAATCCCAACCTTCAATTTGTCTGCTCCATCCAGGGCCGGCCCCAAGGTTTGTGAAGCCATGTGCAAAGTCTTGGTGTGGGGCCTAATTTACATAATTAGGCCCCACCTAATTATGCAAATGTGTACATTTACATAAAATGTATTCCCTCTGGACAGGAAGGATTCCCATTCTCCACCCCTCCGAGCGGCCATAGACAAGCATGGCCTCCCAATGCTTACCCCCCCACACACACACCCCTCCCCAGCCGAGCATCTACCACCACTCCAGGAGTGGCTCCACTGCAGGGGCAGCCGGGCAGGCAGTGAGGCAGGAACAGAGAGACTGACTGCGTCCACTGCCTTACTGGGGGGTGGGGCGGGGAGGGATGAGCTTAGCCAGCCTGGCCTCCAGAGCCTGTTGCTTCTTGCTGCCGGTGCCGCCTGTGCCTTGTGCACGCACATGATGTGACTAGTCCAGACACAAGACATCCAAAATGCAGTTAGCCTATTAAGCGCATTATGTCATGAAAAGATATATATATATAACCAGTTCGGTTGTGCCCCCATAATCAATTCACACTGCCCTCACCCCATAACGAGTTCATTTGCATCCCCACCCCCATATAATCAATTCACGCTGCCCCCCATCCATTACCATTTAATTTGTGCCCCCACAGCAGTGTGAATTAATTTATATGTGGGGAGGGGAGCAAATGAACTGGTTATGGGGTGCGGGTTAGCAATAACTTCATTAAGAAAAGTTAGTGAAATAGCAGCCATAATAATCTCAGAACCATATCTGCAGATTTTCCAAGAAAGAAAAGATATTGCTTTGCATCCTAAATTCCTACCTAAGGTAATATCAAATCAAATGCTTTATTGCATGACCCAAGGTCATTGCCTCATATAAAATAATACAGAAATTCATACAATAATATAAAGCTAACAATCTGGTTATTGGAGTTGTCCATTAAAATTAAACATAGTCAGCCACTCCCATTTGCCTCTAGCAGTGCTAGAGAGCTTAGGAACAGTTTCCTAAACTGGGCTGCCTGCAGCAGGAATGCAGCTGTGTTCTTAATTAAGGTAGGGTCCGTGCTGTTGAGAGCTAACACTAGAAGAGCATGATCGGTTCTGCCTGGGTACTTCTCTAATAAAGGGCTCAGAAATTCCTGGCGTGGGTCATCATACAGGTGGCATCTAAACATTATATGCCCTACTGACTCCACCTCCAGTTTGTCAAATGGGCATAAACGCTCAAGGTAAGGCACCCCCAGTATTCGTCCCTCTAAAACGCTAGATAGAAAGCTACTGAAGCAGGCCCTACAGAGCAGTTGTTTTGCCCTGCCCGAGATGGGTGCAGTCAAATAAGCAGAGACCTGCCCCATCTCTGGGATAAACATCAGATAGTCCCGCATATGAGGGGACAATCTAATTTTCCCAACCTCCATCTGATGTCCTATGTACCCAGAATGGGAAAGCACCTCCTTCCTGAGAGAGAAAGGAGGCTTATGCTGAAGGTATTGAGGGGAGATGCCCGTCTCCTTTAACTGTACCACAACCTTTGCGGACCACTGGTCCTCAAAAGGATCCTCCATGACACCCTTTAACAGAAGTGGGCCCTGATCAAAATACAATCTAAGCCAAAACTTCAGAGCAGCCTCCCAGGCGACCTGAGACCAGGGTTTTTGACCCAGCTCAAATCGTATGGCCGCTAGGGGAGTGCCTCGTGGGATTCCCAATAGCTTTTGCAGAAACTTAGCTTGCACCCCGTCCACTGATCGAGAAAGGAAAGGGGCCCACAACTCAGCCCCGTATAAGAGTTGGGCCCTGGCCGTAGCGTTGTACGCCTGGAGGTAATATAAGTAAGACAGTTGTGAGAAGGTGGCCCTTTTTACACAGGCCTCTCCCACCCACGAACACGCAGATTTCTACATGTTCATGGGTGGGGGAGTCCCGTGTGAATGACATGGTGCATACGCCCATGGTGAGTGGGAGTGCGTGCATGTCTGCCTAACACGCATCCTCACTCACACCCCAAGCACGTAGCAACCGGGGGAAACGGCGGTTTCTCCGTGGGTGTGGATGAGTGGGGAGGTGTGAGTGGGGGGGTGTGCTGCCGTGTGCACTCCCCGCCCACACACTGACATGCCCACGGACCCCACCACCACCAAGCATAGCCATGTAAAAATAGCCTGTGAGGAGCCACTCGAAGAAGAACAGAAAGTTGCCACCTTGTAAACAAGATTCTTTGAAGTGGCTTTTAACATTTTCACAACCACCCCCCCTTCCAGCCCCACATGGAATTTTTTTCTTAAATGCCTAGAAAGGGTTGGAAGGAACTGTCATTTTGAGGGGGAGAGTGCTTTTTATACTAGAGGAGCTCGAGACCATCATGTGGTCTATTATTTGAATAGGGTGAGCATGCAGAACCCAGTTGTGAGAATGTTGGGAGCTATCTCGAAGAACCTTCTTTACAAGATAATAACCTTCTGGCCACCACATGGGGAGGAGTTGTTTGTAAACAAACAGCTTTATCTCCCAGTCCGATCAGTGTCTCGCTGCTGCATTAGCAGCAGCGTTACTAGGAGGCAGAGGCAGGTGAGGAATGGGGACCAGAGGCAGGGAGGGGAGGCAGAAGAACTTATTGGGGGAGAAGTTGGCTGCAGCCTGCTGCCCAGCCAGGCAAGTGCGGGGCCCCAGCTGGCCACGGGGCCATGTGCGGCTGCATATGTGGCACATGCCTGGGGCCGGACCTGGCTCCATCTGCCTGCCTTGTCCATCTGTCCTGTCTGTCGGTCTCCCTGCCTGTCCTACCCCTTGGTCCATGTGCCGATCCTTGTCCCTGACCCTCTGGACCCAACCCTGCACAACTTACCCAGCACCGATCCTGCACCTACTCTCTGTGCCCCAGCCTGTGGCCCTTGACACGGTTCTGATTCCGATGGAACTGGATGTTTCAGTCAGTCCGATTGGAACTCAGACTGAACAACAGTTTAGTCCAAGTTCTGATGAGAGTGAACAAAACAACAGCAGGTCACTTTGTGCATGCAAATATTATGTTATTTGGTCAGAATTCCAGCTGACCAAACATTAAGCCATTCTGATTTTGTGGAAAAGTCCATGAAATTAGAATGGCTTATTCAAACCGCCCCTAGGCTCAGCCTTGTCTGTTTATTTGGATCAGTTTCAGTTGATGTGACACACCAATGCAGGGATGTGCTTTGGGCAATGCGGGCAACCAGTTGTAAATTAGATCCATGCCCATCCTGATCAGTGTAAGCAAGCCAGGAGAGACCGTGGCCTTTTCTGGCTGGGGTTGTCAACACCTCCCTACAGGAGGGCAGGGTATTAAATGCTCTTTAAATGGCAGTTGTCCGGCCCCTGCTCAAAAAACTATCATTTGAGGCTGACCCTCTGGACAGCTATTGCCCAGACTCTAGCCTCCCCTTTTTTAGGAAAGGTTATTGAACTGGTGGTTGCCCAGCAGCTTCATGGGCATCTTGACGCTAGCTTTTATTGTGGGTATAGTCAGGGGTGTAGCTAGGGTGTAATGGGCTCCTGGCTAAGAAGTTAAGATGGGACCCCTTCTTTGTGTCCCGCCGGTGGGCCTGGGAGCGCTGGTATCAAACACACAAGACACCCAAAATGCAGCCAGCCTATTAAGTGCTTTATGCCATGAAAAGAGACACATATATAACTAGTTAAGTTGTGCCCCCATAATCAATTCACGCTGCACCCCACCCATAATCAGTTCATTTGCGCCCCCAGGGCAGCGTGAATTAATTATATGTGGGGCGCAAATGAACTGCCTAACTCGCATCCCCACTCACCCCCCCACTCATCCCCACGCATGGAGCAACTGGGGGAAACGGCAGTTGCTCCATGGGTGCAGATGAGTGAGGATGCGTGTATAGCCATGTGCATGCCCCACCTATGCACCGGCATGCCCATGGACCCCCCACCCAGTGGAGCCATATAAAAACAACCTGTGAGGAGCCACTTGAAGAACAGAAGGTTGCTGCCTTGTAAACAAGGTACTTTGAGATGACTCCTAACATTCTCACAACACCCACCCTTCCAGTCCCGCATGGAATTTTCTTATATTCCTAGAAAGGGTTGGAAGGAACTGTCATTCTGAGGGTGAGCGTGTTTTTTATACTAGAGGAGCTCAAGACCATCATGTGGTCTATTATTTGATTATGGTGAGCATGCACAACCCAGTTGTAAGAATGTTTGGAGCCATCTCAAAGAACCTACTTTACAAGCTCTCGGGCAGGGACCATGTTTATCTTATTCTCTGTAAAGCGCTAGGTACATCGCTGACGCTATATAAAAGCTTATAATAATAATAAGGCAACAACCTTCTGATCACTAAGGCAACTTTTAATCGAGGTGCTTAGAAGCGCCTCCGGAGCCTCATGTTCAAGTAGAAAGCCGCACAGGGAGCGTTTACGTACTACCGGAAGTGATGTGCTGCTTGTTGTCAGCAGCGGCGGCAGCTGGAGACGCGAAGCTATGAAGAGACATGTTCTGAAAGCCTTACTTTGCAGGCTTTCAGAATGCGACTCTTCAAAGCCCCACATCTGCAGCCGCCACCACTACCGAAAACGGGCAGCACGTCACTTCTGGTAGCACGCGGAGCATGTAAACACTCCCCATGTGGCTTTCTTCTTGAATGCGGGACTCAGGAGGTGCTTTTAAGCACCTCGTTTAAAAGTGGCCTCACATGGGGAGGAGCTGTTTGTTTACAAACAGCTTTATCTCCCAGTCTGATCGGTGTCCTGGTGTGGTGTTATTGCTGCTGCTGCAGCACTGCTGGCAGGCAGAAGAATGTGAGGGATAGGGACCCCCCCATGATGTGGGGGTGGGTGCCCTGCACCCGGGCCTCCTTCAGTCCAGCCCAGGTGCGGGGCTGCCCCCATGGGGCAGGTAGTGGTCCCCTGGTGCCTAGAGGCCCCCAGCTTTATGCCGGGTTTGCTCAATGGATGCTACATGCCTGGGTATAGTACTGGGACTACACTTGTGGCCGTGGTCAACCATCTAAGCTAAGAGATCGACAGAGGCAACTGCACCCTGCTGATCCTGTTAGATCTTTCAGCAGCCTTTGATACAGTTGATCATGAGGTGTTGTTGATATGGCTGTGGGACCTGGCAGGGGTTTGCGGGATGTCTCTTGAGTGGTTCCACTCATTCCTGTCAGGGAATTTCCAGCAGGTGGCGATGGAATGTTGCTCATTGTCCTCTGACCCCATCTCTTGTGGGGTCCTGCAGGGTTCCATCTTGTCTCACTTCCAGTTCAATGTGTACTATCTAAGGCTGCTGCGCAAGATCTTTCATAGATTTGGGGTGTGCTGCCAACTGAGGCTAGGGCTGAGACGTGAGCAAGTGTTTCCGTTATGAAGGGAAATACCAACCTTTGGGGAGTGCTTGTTAGTGTCCGTCAGTATTTCATTAGTTTCTGATGATTCTGCGCTTTTACCATTTTTTACTTACATTTTTTGTCACTTTCCGGAACTTTTTGTTATTTTCCAGGCCTTTTTCATCACTTTCCAGGAATTTTATGATTTGTACAGCACTTACGGAAATTTCCAGTGCTTCCCCAGTGCATAGCTGACATGTTTTCATCTCCACAACCTCCAGGGCACACATTCAGCTTGGGATCAGCCCATGGAAACCCCACTCAACTTGCAAAAAATAATGGAAAATGGCAAAAACAGCAGGAAAGCTGATAAGTTTCTGTATTGTGTGAATTTTGGTGGATGCCCTGCTTCCGATGGAAGCAGCAGTTGCCGAGGTTTTTCATTTCAGATCTAACTGAGGCTGAATCCAGATAAGACTGAAGTGATGATGGCTGGCCGGCTGGCCCTCATTGATGGAGTATAACCTCCACTGATTACTCAGGTTTGCAGCCTCGGGGTGATCCTGGATCCTGAGCTGCATCTGAATAGCAGGTTACAACTGTGGCCAGAAGTGCCTTTCACCAACTCCATCTGGTAAGAAGGCTGTGTCCCTTTCTCTCAGATATGGACCTGGCCAGCAACATCCATGCCTTCATTACCTCGAGGCTAGACTACTGCAGTGTGCTCTGTATGGAGCTGCCCTTGAAGACTGTTCAGAGGCTGTAGCATGTGCAGAACATGGATACCTGCCTGGAGCACATTACACTGGTGCTTCAGAATCTGCACTGGGTGCCGATAGCATTTCGGGCACAATTCAAGGTACTTTTTTGACCTGTAAAGCCCTAAACACCCAGGGCTCTACATATCTAAAGGACCGCCTTCCTCCTATGTCCCTCCATGGCCTCTAAGATCAGCCAAGGGTGCTCTCTTGCAAGTTCCACCATTGACCCAGCTCCATACGACCCAGGCACACAGAGAGGCATTTTTGGTGGCTGGTCCACAGTTCTGGAACTCCTTTCCCTTGGAGGTTCATCTAAACACTAATCTGACTGTCTACTGGAGGCAGTGTAAAACCTATTTATTTGACCAGACATTTAGCAGGCAGGGGTAGATCCTGGGGTAGAGGGGGATTATAAAGTATTTTAGTAGGTTTGTGGGTTTTATTTTGTATTTTATGTCTTATGATGTTAGCTGCCCTGAGCCTTAGGGAATAGGGTGGGATAAAAATCTAAATAAATAAATAAAATAATATTTACAATATTTCCAAGCCTCCTGAAAAACCAGCTCCTTTGTGTCTTTGCTTCACTTGATTGTAGTTCTAACATTGGCCTCCTTTACAAGACAGTGTGGTCTAATGTCTGGAGCACAGAACTTGGAAACAGGGAACCTAGTAATCTAGAACTATGGGACACTCCACAAAACTAACTGGTGGGCAGATTTAAAACAAATCAAAGGAAGTATTTTTTCACTTAACGCACAGTTAAATTATGGAATTTGTTGTCAGAGGAGGTTGTCAGGGCTAGTAGTATGGATGGGTTTAAAAAATAACTGGATAAGTTCTCGGAGAATAGGTACATTAACAGCTATTAGCCAAGCAGATTACAAGATGGGAATTTCTTAGACCCTTTTTACACAGACGCTCTAACACCCATAAAATAGGTGTTACATTTTATTATACATGTTGCAGGGCACCACTGCAGCCAATCACCATGGGCCCTGTGCACACATGATGCCTCCACCCAGTTCCTCTGGGTGGAGATGGGTGTTGGCCGGTGGGTGGGGAGCATTTCCCTGGGTGTAGATGGGTGGGGGCGTCTGTGTAAATGCCACTTTCGGTGGGTGTTGGTGAGTGTTTGCTCCTGGCCAACACCCATCTCCACCTACACCCACCCACGGAGCAACCGGCGTGGCGTCCGTTTCTCCGTGGGTGGGTGTGGGTGGAGATGAGTGTTGGCTGGGAGCAAACACTCACCAACACCCACCAAAAGTGGCGTTTACACAGATGCCCCCACCCATCTCCACCTAGGGAAATGCTCCCCACCCACCGGCCAACACCCATCTCCACCCAAAGGAACTGGGTGGAGGCATCATGTGTGCACAGGGCCCATGATGATTGGCTGCACTGATGCCCTGCAACATGTATAATAAAATGAAGCATCCATTTTATGGGTGTTAGAGCGTCTGTGTAAAAAGGGCCTTACTGTCACGAGCAGGGAGTGATCACAGGGAATGGATTGCCCATCGTGACTGCTGGTACTTCTCCCATGCGACCGGGATTGCCTGCTGTCAGAGATAGGATGCTGAGCTTGATGGACCATTGGTCTGACGCAGTATGGCATTTCTTATGTTCTTAACCCAAGGTTCAAATTCTGATTGACAATGACCTCACTGGGTGGTCCTCAGTAAGTCACTGTCTTTGAGTCTCATTTCCCAATTTGTAAAGCAGGAGCAATAATACAGGCCTTGGCTACCTGCGTCATTGGGATGATGTGGGTATCAGTGAAATAACAATTATAATAAAGTACTTTTTACACTTACAAACACTATTTAAAATAAGAAATCCAATATATTACTTTCGCATTATCAGAAGTAGTAAACTGGATGAATTTGAAAAGTAAAAGAGGGGAAGTAAGAAGGAATTGCGGATAAGGAGCAGAGGAGTTATGCCAGCTTTAAGTAGGTTCATTTGTATCCTGGCAGGCAACCAAGACAGCCAAGGAAGAAAATTGCAAGCTATGTGCTATTTGTACTAGATCTGACACGTCTAATACTGTGTGACTGAGGGAAGTCTTAGACTACGCTAAATGAGAAGGTATGATGCTCTTCCCATTGCGGGCAGGGTAAGTTACACTTCCATTGTGTCTAATACGAAGAGGATTTCCATAATAGAGTCAGCATTAAAGCCATACTGTGGGGAACAGATTCAGTTCTGTCTTAGCTTGAAGATACTCGTTTCCATTGACAAACAAATGGATCTATAATTGTGGTCCAGTGTTTGCAAATTGGTCTCTGTCGATGGTTACCGGGCATCACTGTATTAATATATCTAAAATGTACATGGAAATTAAGCTTTTCTGCTGAAAATGGGAAAGGAGGAAATCAAAATGCTCCTGTGAGACGTTTAAACGGACTCAAAACAGACTTAAGAAAAAGTTTTCCACAACACAACTTTTGATTAGCTTTGAATATGATCTCAAGTTCCACTAAGAGCTCAGAAACTAGGCAGCAAATGAAAGGTTCCAAAGTACATTATTTCAAAATAACCTGATTTATTTTAAAGGTTTTCATCTGTTTCCTGTTGCAATATGTGTTGACCAGAAGCTAATCACTTGTACTGGTTTGATTATTTATTTATTTATTTGCATTTTTATCCTGTCCTTCCCACTAAGGCTCAGGGTGGGTTACAACACATAAAACGTAATCAAAAATACACAAAATTCAGAAAATAAAGCCAAATATTAAAATACTCAAGTAAAAACAAATACAAATCTCCTAGCCCATAACTCCTGTACCCCACCTCTGCCTGCCAAATGCCTGGCCAAACAAAAGGGTCTTATATCACCACCAGAAGATGAGCAGGCTTGGGCTTAGACAAACCTACAAGGGAAGGGAGTTCCATAATTGTGGGGCATCCACCAAGAATGCCTCTCTGTGGGCCCTTGTAGTACAAACCCAAAAGGAAGATGGTACTTGCAAGAGGATGCTGCTGGGCTAACCCCAGAGGCTATGACAGTACATGAGCCGCTTCTCCCCTCATGACATGAGGGGAGAAGCGGTCTTTCAGACATATCCCCCACATAACTGAAGGACCGCCTGTCCTACTATGGCCTGTTGTGGCCCCTGTAGTTGGCCAGGAGTTCCTTCCTGCGGGTTCCATCTGCTACTCTTGTCCATGGGATGGGAGTGCGCAAACATGCATTCTCAGTAGCTGCCCCAGTTCTATGGAACTCCCTACCTCCAGAGGTTCACGTGAGCCCAGGTCTGAGCATCTTTTGGAGACGGTGTAAAACATTTGTGTTTGGGAAGGCATATGGCAGGCGGGGATGGGGTTTGGGGGTTGGTTGGATGACTGTATGTGGTTGTGGGTTAGGAAAATGTTTGGAGCAGGTTAAGGGTAATTTTGGGGGGAGGAAATTGGGCTTTTAATGTGCTTTAATTGTTTTAATCAATTGTAAGCCGCCATCAGCCAATTTGGGAAGGACTGCAGATAAGCCTAAATAAATTGTGGATCGGTAAGGTTAAAGATTAGGAAACAAGGAGTAGGACTAACTGGTCAGTTTTCACAATGAAGAGAAGTAACTAGTGGGGTGCCCCAGGGATCTGTACTGGGACCGGTGTTGTTTAATGTATTCATCATTAATGATTTGGAAAGGGGAGTAAGTGATAAAATTTGCAGATGACACCAAGTTATTCAACGTAGTTAAAACATCAGCGGACTGTGAAGAATTGCAGGGGGATATAGCGAGACTGGGCTACTGGGCATCTAAATGGTAGATGAAATTTAATGTGGACAAGTGCAAAGTAATGCATATACGGAAAAACAATCCAAACTTTATGCACACAATGCTGGGTTCTAAATTAGGAGTTACTACTCAGGAAAAAGGACCTTAGAGTCATTGTGTACAATACATTGAAATCCTCAGCTCAATGTGCTGTGGCTGTCAAAAAAGCAAACAGAATGTTAGGAATTATTCATAAAGGGATAGAGAATAAAACTGAAAATATAATGCCACCATATAAATTTATGGTGCAACCGCACCTTGAATATTGTGTGCAGTTCTGGTTGCTCCATCTCAAAAAAGATATAGTAGAAACCGAAAAGGTACAGAGAAGGGCAAAAAAAATGATAAGGGATATGAAATGGCTTCCCTATGAAGAGAGGCTGGATAGGTTGGGGCTTTTCGGCTTGGAGAAGAGACGACTGAGAAGGGATATGATAGAAGTTTATAAAATCCTGGGTGGCGTGGAACACGCTAATGTGGTATGGTTATTTACCCTCTCAAATAGTGCTAGAACTAGGGGATACCCCATGAAATGTACGGGTAGGAGACTGAAAACAAAAAGAAAGTATTTTTTTACTCAATGCACAATTAAGATGTGGAATTTAAGAAGGTGTGGTGAAGGCCAGTAGTTATAGCTGGGTTTAAGAAAGGGTTGGACAGGTTTCTGGAAGATAGGTCCATTAGCAGCTATTAGTCAGGTAGGTTTGGAGAATGTGATCTCTTACTGTCAGGAGCTGGGAGTGAACAACAGGGAATGGATTGCCCCATAGTGACCTATTGGGTACTTCTTCCAAGCGACCAAGATTGGCCACTGTCAGAGACAGGTTCTAGGTTTGATGGCCCATTGGTCTGACCTAGTATGGCACCACTTATATTCTTAAATAAATAAATAAATATTTATTTGGAGCACAGGCCTTTCAGGGCTTTACAGGTCAAAATCAGCACCTTGAATTGTGCCTGGAAGGCTACTGGAAGCCAGCAGAGACTCTGGAGTACCCATGTAATGTCCCCCACCCCCACCCCACCCCCAGCAATCCCCAAGTAGAAGTCAGGCTGCCACATTTTGCACCAACTGCAGCTTCCAAACAGTCATCAAGGGCACCCCTACATATGGTTATTGCTGTAGTCTAGCCTAAAGGTTATGAAGGCATGGATATTGGTGAAAGGTTGAAAATCAAAAGTTTTTATTTGTGTTAGCTATATTTAGCCATCACATAACAAAAGTTACAACAAATGAATGAATGTTTATTACGCGTAGCACATAGCTGTTGCACAATTTAAAACCCAAATATCATACCCGTCCATACACATTGAAGCTACAACAAATAAGAAAATTGCATTATATAAAATCTTACAGTAAAGGCAAAAATAAAACTAAGAACTTCCAGAACACAAAAAATTCAAACAAATAATAATTCTACAAGTAAATCAGCATAAAGCTTCAGTTTAATATACATCCATCTCAATAGTACTTCAACCTTTAACAATTGGCAGAGGCCCCGCCTCTCCCACATTTCCCCTGTCCGAGAGACTGACAGGCAGCGGGGGGGGCGGGGGGGCGGGAGGGGCACGGAGTGTGGGAGAGGAGAGGCCTCTGCCTCTCCCTCATTCCTGCTGGCCTCCTCCGCTGCCTGCCAGTCGGAGTCCAGTTGAGTTAGATTCGGCCAGGGGGCCCCGCACTTGGGATCCCCAGCTTGCAGCCACTGTCAGGCCAGAAGCTGAGGACCCTGAGTGCGGGGCCCCCTCCAGGAGCGGGGCCTCGGGCACCCGTCCCGAGCCGCCTCGCAGTAGGGTCAGCCCTGAATTCTTTACGCATAATTGTACACTGACCTCTCTAAACCCAATAAAAGTGGATTTATAAATCTAAGTTCAAAGACCTAAATCAATCCAAAGAAATCCTCCCAGTAGTCAGTGCAGGGCGAGGCAGGGGCATGATGGGACCCACGCAGGGGAGGGAAAGCCCAATAGTGACATTACAAGGGATCATGGGCTGGGACAAGTGGCTTGATGGGATTGGTTAGGATCAGCATGGGAAGGGTGAACAGTTGCCTGATGGGGACCAAGCTCTCAGGTTGCTCTCAACATACTTCTGTCCATGAAATTTCATAGCTACTTTACTAGTTTCTTTGATTATTTTTCTTGTAGAAAAAATTAATTCCCCTGCCTTCTAACACCTGTCCCCTGTCCGTGGGTGATTTCAGATGTTACGCCATCCCGATTCGTCCCAGTGAATCCCCTGCGGGGGTGAATGACATAACCACCCCCCATGGTCAAAAAATGGCCCGAACAGATGTGCTGGCTGATCCTGGCAGGGAATCGGGGAGGGGGCGGGGCTGCGCGGTGCAATGTGCGGCCGCACGGCCTTGCCCCCCCCCCCACTCCCCCGCCACCCGCCCTCTGGGGAGACAGGCGGGTGCCGCAGCCAATGCGGCCGCAGCACCCAGCCGCTTTGACCACGGCCCAGAATCTCGCCGGGGATTCTGGGCCGTGATCTCCAGCCAGACGTTACTTTTTATTGCTTCCCGCCGGGAATCACTTTGATCACGCTTTCGGAGCTCGGCCCGCGGGGAGCCCGGGAAGCATGGTTGAAATTGACCCCATGTGGGAATTGGCTGTGGTGAACATCTGGCGGCCGCCAAACAGACGTTCAGGGTGCTTTGGCCCACAGCGAAATTGACCGTGGTTCACTGTGGTTGACTGTGATCTCGTAACGTCTGAAAATACCCCCAGTCACCATCCCTCTTGTGGCTGAGAAGGCTTTTCTGAGGCTTCTGGCTGGCTGAAGAGGCTGTTACGAGAGAGCGTGGCACACTTCCTGCACACTTCCTGCACCACACTTCCTGCACCCCCTTCTAGAAGTTGTGGAGCCTTTGGAATCAAGGTTACAATGTAATTTTATCCAAATTAGCTCATTCTGTCCCCCTCCACTCATAAAGTCTGGCACTGTAGTAGTTTCTCTACATAGAAAGACCCCATTTCAAGGTGATTGTATTGCTGCTGCTATTCTGGAATAACAAAATGCAAGAGGGCAGTTTTAACTCTACCAGGGAGCAGACTCGAGTGGTGGTGCTTAAAGATATATATAATCAGCTTAGTGATGCTGTGATGTCTCCTGGTTTTTTCCTCCTCCTAAGTAATAGTGATGGCTAGATGACTAGATCAATTGCTTAAGCAAGCCTATGAATATTAAACAAGAATATCAACAACTTCTCTTCTTAGCTAAATGCATGCATACACTGCATCAGAGATTATGGGATGAATTTTCAAACTAGATAACGGATGGTTATTTCCCCCAGGAACCGTCAGAAATGGAATTAGTCAACATGTCATAAGCCTCTCTTTAACATGTCTCTTTACACCAACTCATTCTAGGAAAATGATTCCCTTCCCAAGTAAAGCCCTAATCCTGCAAACCTCTTACTATATTGAGTCATCCTTCTGAAATCACTTGGGCTTCTCAGTGTATTAAATGCTACTGGCTGGTTGAATTTTTTTTCACAATTTGCCCTTAAATGAGCAATATAATTTCTATAATTCTTTCCTTTTCTCTTAGCTTCCTGGTGAATTGTATTGACAAGCCAGAGATGCTGATGAAGCAATAGCAAAAACACACTCCTTCCCATCCCTCTAACTGAATAACCCTTTCAACCCAATCTTCTTTACTGTATGGATAATTTGTAGACACTGTATCTACATGGGTACAAAAATATTGCAGTGAGGGAAAAGAGTCAAATGCCTGAAAGTGCTGCTAGAATTTGCTAGTATTCTGTTGGTTAGGTCCTCTTATTCTTGCTTAGGCAACTGTTAGAATACTTTATTTTGAACTGCCAACCTCACGTTCTGAGCCATCAGCAAACACTTAACTGAACCAGTTGGTTACTTGGCAAAAAGCACCTTGTTTGGGCTACTGTTTAATGCTTGATTCAAAGGCATATTCAAAAAATAAAGCACAGATTGGTTAATTTTATCCCTCGTTTACAAGGTTATAGAACCACACATATCTGTTACCAATAGCTAACACATATTTCATTTCAAAGCATGGATCTTACCTGTGACGACACTGGGGATTTTAGACAGAAAACTCTTGACTGTTCGTATGGGAACTCCACCCGTTTTGTCATCCTGCATTTTCATAATGATATCTTCAATCTGGCAAAGAGCAGGGGAAAGAATGTTATTTGTGCTAATCCAGTGGCTTCAGGAACTCATAAATAGAGATACAGCATTGACACCAACTTCACTGATGTGCCACAGAATTTTCCTTTATGTGTTTTGCTAAGATAGTTTAACTCCCCTCTCAATAGGAAGAAGAGGCTGGGAACTGGCTGATGTGAAGTATTAATGCAAGATTTTCATGAAGTGGAGGAGTCTAAGCTCCAGCTGTAGTAGTTAGTGACTGTCTTTTTCCTCATGGACCAAATCCTCTAGTCATTGCTCATTCAAAGCATTGAAGTGATCAGGCATGTGCTTCAAATGTTTAACAAAACAACAAAAAACAGAAGGTACACCCCCACCCCCCCATTAATTTGGTTCATTTTTTAAAAATGGACCAAAATGTGTGAGAAAATGAGTAAAGCATCAGATGTGTCAGAGGCTATTGAAGTTGTTACTATGTGTTTGGGAATAGCTGCATAACGCACATACACAACTACTAACCCCTATGAGGATATAGATGGGTCAGCCCAAACTCTGCACAATGGTTATTTGCTATGAATTGTTAATAAGTCTTGTGCTATTAAAAACTAAGCAAAGGAAACTCCTTGTCCTCGTGTGCAAATTCACTACACCTTCACATCCTCACTGACTGATTGCTTTCACACGCACACACAAAGGAGCAATCGTTTGCTAGCTCATACCATTACAAGTGTATTTATTTTTAATTATTATTTATTATGCTGCTCTTCCCACAAGGCTCAGAGTGGCTCACAATTCACAAAAATAATGTAAAACATTAGAATTCATACAATAAAAACACCCTCCCCTCAAACCCCCATCATCCCCCGCAATCCCACCCAGAACCCCAAACAAACCCCCCTGCCAAACATTTTTGCACCACCTCCAGAAACTAGCCAGGCTCAAGCAAACTTCCTGGGGAAGGGAGTTCCACAACATGGGGGCAGCAACCGAGAACGCTCTCTTGCATAGCGCCCCCCCCCCGCCCCCACCCAGACAATGGTCGAAATGGAATATCCAGGAGGGTTCCTCGGCTGACCGTCGGGGCCGCAAAGCAACATGGTAGGATAGGCCACCTTTCAGATATATGGGACCCAGAATGTTTAGGGCTTTAAAGGTCAAAACCAGCACCTTGGCTTGTACCTCGAAAGCTATAGGCAGCCAGTGCAGACTTCAGAGTAATGTGCTTATGGCGACTCATCCCCAAAAGCATGATTTTTGTCAAAAAGTAGATGCTACATTTTTTTAAAAAGTATGTGCATGCAAGTTAGGACTGGTAAAAGCAAGTGACAACCTATTGCCCATCAGCCATTATTTATCAATAGGGCACATGAAATACAGGAAGCAACAATTCCATGGACACCTCAGCAACACTCCATGTCCTCAGGAGAAATTGACCTTTATCCCCACTACTAAGCCCTGCCACCCACCTACACACAGAGTGTAGGACTCCCAAGTCTCATCTTTACTGGCTGCTCCACTAGGAAACTGTGAGGGGAAGATGCTAAGCTATCCTCCCTCACCCCTCTCCTACCCAGCTTCAGGAGCAGAGAATCCCAAACGGTAGGTTGAGCCATCTGCACACGAGGTCATGAGCATAATGATATTTGATATACTTTGTATACCTCAGCTGCTGTCTGGGAACACAGAATTATATTTTATTTATTTTATTTTATAAAAGATTTTTATCCCGCCCCTCCTGCCCGCAGGGCAGCTCAGGGTGGCGAACAACGAATTAAAACAATAAAACAATAAAAGCAATTAAAAAGTTTAAAATCCCATATGCAGGAGAAAAAAAACAACTCCCCCCCCCCAACCCCCCTCTCGCCAAAAGCCTGACGGAACAGCCAGGTCTTACACAAATGTCGAAATGACAGGAAAGTGTGGGCCAACCGAGCCTCCTCCGGGAGTGAGTTCCACAGCACAGGGGCAGCCACCGAAAAAGATCTAACATCAGTGGTCACCCATCTTGCCCGGGGAACCTCCAAAAAGGCTCCCATGGATGATCTCAGGGGTCGCATGGGCACATGGGGAGTGAGGCGGTCCCGCAGATAAGCGGGATTTGAGATTTTTAAGTCTCAAAATGGGGTCTGACAGGCAAAAAGCTTGGGAACCATGCTTTGGAGGGTGTAGAGGTGGATGGGTATGCCACAGTATGAGGCAGCCAGATAGTGAAACACCTATATGTAACTCCATGGAATGCAGATTAAATTAGTTTTAAAATTACAAATGTATTAGATCGTTCTCCCTGTGTGATCTAAATAAGGCAGCTCTTTCAGAGGAAATTTGGAAAACACTATCAGTCATGTGCACTGTGCCTTGACCACCTGGACCTTCTCAGACTCCACACTTCAAAGCTTGAAGGACATGAGCAACTAGTAGCCTCTGTTTAATTCAGTCACTATAGAAATAGTTGAGTCATTTGGAGGTCTTGGTGCCTCCTCCCCTTGTAATGGCAGACTGAGCTCTACAATGCTGCCCTTCTCTTTGGAGGAGAGTTCTGCAGGACACTGGGGTAGAGCTGAATGGTAAAATTTGATAACCTGTCAAATTTCCAGTACCTGATTTGACCTGATAATGATCAGGTATCATGCAATACCCAAGTATGACCTGACGTGAACCTAATGTCCCAAAATGTTGTCAACCTCCGGTACTGATTTTTTGACATTTTTGTTGCTGATATGCTGACTCCTAACATCTAGTTATTGGATCTCCATGAAGTTCCAACAATTTTTTGGTAACTTCCGGTCCCCAAAAAGTACTTCCAATTCCATTTTTTATTTTAGTTTTTAGTTTTTTTTCCCCCTTCTGCCAATTAATTTTCTTTAAACACTTATTTAGGGGTTCTCCATCCCAGAAAATGGGTTTTCCTTTCCCAGAAAGTCAACTTCCAGTCCCAGGAAACTACTTCTGGTCACTTTTTAGAAATATTTCATGTCAATTTTTCAGTTTACCAACTTGTTATACCAATTGGTATACCAATTGGGAATTGGTAAATTGAAAAATCGGTACCAGAAGTACCTGATTATTTGGGTATTCGGATACCTGATCGGTGCCCGGATAACCCTAATGCAGTACCCCCCAAAAGTTAATATTACGCGTTGATACTAAATTTAGTACCCATGTCAGCTCTACACTGGGGCCTCCCCCCCACCCCCGCAGAGATTAGAGTTCTGTTGTTTTTTCCTGTGCTTTGCCTTTGATAGAAGAACCAGAGCATAACCCTTGCAAAGAGATCCTCTTCATCACAAAGGCTAGTGAAAACAGCAGTCTTTTCTGATTTAGCCTACAGTGTTATTACAGCTATAAACCTGGATGACTTCCTCTTATCTCTAAAAGTATGTTGTTAAAAAAAATACCTAATGCTAATTTACAGGCTCATCTTCCACGTTTCAACATGAGTTTAATTCTGAGGCTTGCTGAGGCTCTAAGGCAATCATCCTTCCTCCTTCAGATGTAAATCTGATCACCATGTTTGTAACCTCAGGCTGTCACATCACTGAACTACTCACACCTTGTTTAAATCTATATATTTTTTCAGCTGGCATATGGCATTGGTGAAAGGATTGCCAGCAGAACCCTAAAGACAAAGATAAAAGTTGTTTTATCAACTGAGACACAGTACACTCAGTGGATTCAAATTATGATTGCTGCTTTTCACCCAGTCACATCACTGAGGCACAGGTTACAGTCAGTATCCTCCCAATTCTCTACAACACTAAGAGTTGTTGATTCATGAGATTAGTTTCCTTATTTTAGGATTCTTGGAGGAGCATTTGCTCCTGTGTTGCAGGCTGTTTAATAAATGTTGCAGAAAAAAGTTCCAAAGCAGTAAAAGTGCAACAAATGGCCTGGCAGACAGCCCAGAAAACAAGTGTTACAATTTTTCTTCATAAAGAGGAAGAAAGAGCATGTGAGGTTACACTGGTTGATGGCTGTGTTGAGGGGATTCCAGCCTATGCATACCCTATCAACTATTTATTTATTTATTTATTTAAATTTATATACCAGGTTCAGGGCAGCTCACAAGAAATACATAAAATACAAATGTAAAATAAATAATTAAAATACCACAAAACTAAAATCACCCCATTGCTCTCCCCACAATCTATCCCTGCTCATTTAATGCCTGGCCAAATAAAAAGGTTTTACACTGCCTCTGGAAGACATTCAAACTAGGGCTTAGGCGAGACTCCAAGGGAAGGGAGTTCCAAAGCTGTGCGGCAGCCACTGAGAATGGCTCTCTGCGGGCCCGAGCCATGTGAAACTGGGTCAGCGATGGAACCTGAAAGAGGGCACCCTCAGCAGACCTTAAAGGCTGCGAAGGATCATAAGGAGAACGGTCCTTCAGATACATAGGGCTCAAGCAATTTAGGGCTTTAAAAATCAAAGCCAGCACCTTGAATTGTGCCTGGAATGCTACAGGCAGCCAGTGCAGACTTCGGAGCACTGTTGTAATGTGCTCCTGGAGACCCACCCCCATCAAGAAGTGGGCCTCCTCATTCTGCACCAGCTGCAGCCCCCGAACAGTCATCAAGGGCAGCCCCACATAGAGTGCATTGCAGTAGTCCAGACTCAAGGTAATGAATATTTATTTTATTTATTTATTTAATATATTTATACCCCGCCCCTCCTGCAAATAGCTTGGGGCGGCTAACAAATCTCAATAAAACAATGTTTAAAATATTTAAAACATCATAAAAATCTCAACAATTAAAACAGGGAAAGACAAAATTATAACAAAAAATAAGGAAGGGTAGGGGGATAAAAACCCACCCTCCCCAAAGGCCTGGATGCCAGTGGCCAAATCCCCATTGGACAGAAAGGGATGCAGCCTTCTCACCAGATGGAGTTGGTGAAAGGCACTCTTGGCACCAACTGCAATCTGACCTTCCAGGTGCAGCTGAGGGTCAGGAGCACCCCAAGGCTACACACCTGAGTAGTGAGGGTAGGTAGGACCCCATCAATGATGGAAGTCCCAATTTCCCCTAGGCCATAGGGCTGGCCAACCATCACCACCTCAGTCTTGTCTGGATTCAGCTTCAAATGGCTCACCTGCATCCAGTTCCCAGTAGTTGCCAGGCACTGGGTAAGCACTGAGACTGCAGAGCTTGGGTTGGACAAAAAGGATAAGTAGATTTGGGTATCATCCGCATACTGAAGACAACGCACCCCAAATCTATGCACAATCTCACCCAGCGGCCTTAGATAAATGTTGAACAGGAGGGGAGACAGGGTGGAACCCTGTGGGACCTCACAAGAGAGGGGGAAGAACAATAATCATCCATCCCCACTTGCTGAAACCTCCCCAGAAAGAACGAACGGAACCACTCTAGAGCTGTCCCGTGAACCCGTTAGGTCCTGAAGCCGTGTCAACAACACCTCATGGTCAACTGTATCAAAGGCCATTGAGAGATCTAAAAAGATTAACAGGGTATAATATCCCCTGTCAATCTCATGGTGAAGGTTGTCGATCAATGCCACAAGTGCAGTCTCGGTGCTATACCCAGGACAAAAGCCAGACTGGCATGGATTCATTGCATCTAGATGTCCCTGCAGCTGCCTGGCAACCACTGTTCAACCTTCCCTTTTTAGGGAAGGTTAGAGATAGGGTGATAGCTGCCCAAGGAGTCAGCGTCAAGAGATGGTTTTGTGAGCAGGGGCTGAACCACCATCATCTTGAGGGCTTCCTGTGCCCTGCCCCCCTGAAGGGAAGGACTGACAATTCCAGACAGAAAAGGCCCCAGTCTTTCACTGCTGGCTTTCACTAGTGCAGGCCCGAGGCATGTGGCACCGGTGCCCAGGCACATTGCTCCACGGCTAGGGGCCCCCCACCCGAACCCACTCACCCATTCGGCGGAGGAGGCAATGCTCCGGTCTGAACCCCCCTGCTGCTGCTGCTGCTGCTGCTGCAGCTGCAGCGCCTGGGATTGCAGAGCCTGGTCTGGGTGCTGCTGCAGCTGCCTGCAGCAGCCGGGGGAGTCGGGCCAGGGCATTGCCGCCGCCTCTGCATGGCCTCCTGTCCCCTCCTGGCAGCGAAAGGAGAGGAGGAGGAAATACCGCCCCTACCCGGAGCCCGGCCCTCCCAGGAGTTCCCCCCCTTCTTCCCCACCCCTCTGGGGTACGGATTCTTCCACCCAGATTATTCCCCAATTCCTGCCCCCCTAGGGTCCCCCATAGTCCCCCCCCAGGACAGGAGTCTTCTTCTTTCCCCCCCTAGGGTCCCCATCGCTGCCCTCCACGCCAGAATCCCTCTGCCCCTTTCCTGCCCCCCTAGGGTCGCCCATATTCCCCCCTAGGGTCTCCATCCCTGCCCCCCACCCCAGGATCCCTCTGCCCCTTTTTCTGACCCCTAGGGCCCCTCTGCCCCTTTCCTGCCCCAGGACCGGACCCATTGGTAGCAAAGCCCGCCCGGCCGCCTGTTCCATCTTGTGTCCCCCCCCTGCCCTGGGCCTCCCTGCCAGCCGACACATGCCCCCCTCCGCCCCACGCCATCCCTCACCTGCCTCTCCCTCCTGTAGCGCTGCTGCAGCAGCAGCAGCAGCAGCAGCAGCAGCAGCAGCAGCAGCAGGAACTGATCAGACTGGTAGATAAAGCTGTTTGTTTACAAACAGCTCCTCCCCATGTGAACGATCAGAAGGTTGTAGCCTTGTAAAGAAGGTTCGTCGAGATGGCACCTAACATTCTCACAACTGGGTTGTGCATGCTCACCCTATTCAAATAATAGCCACATGATGGTCTCGAGCTCCTGTAGTATAAAAAGTGCTCTACCCCCTCAGAATGACAGTTCCTTCCAACCCTTTCTAGACATATAAGGAAAAAATTCCATGCCAGGCTGGAAGGGTGGGTGTTGTGAGAATGTGTGGAGCCATCTCAAAGAACCTTATTTACAAGGTAGCAACCTTCTGTTCTTCTTTGAGCGGCTCCTCACATGCTATTTTTACTAAATATGAACGTGCTTGTGGTATTGTTAATAGCATGCAGCTATTTTGATGTCGTCAGAGGTTTTGTATGTTTTAAATACAGGATTTTTTTATCCTGCTATGGCACTACCACTGATGGAGAGAAAGTTGTCCTACTGGAGTCCCATCCACTTACTGGATGAGATGATAGTAGGAGGGTTCTCTCAGTCTCAAAGTGGCAGGGTTTTACTCAGCAGCAAGGAGTTCCCAGTGTAAACGAATGTTCTGTCCATCACATCTTAACGCTGAAAACTCTTTGTTGCTGGATTTTTGGAGGCTCTGCCTACAATGGATAAGCCCCTCCCTAGATCTCTGCCAGGGCTTGGCCTACAATGTACAAGTCCCTCCCATGAGCTCTGCCAGTCATAAGGTTCCGCCGGCAGGCCGGCCAACCTTTGGGGCACCGCAGCAAGGCTTGGCACATGGCCCCTCCAACCCTTGGGCCGGCCCTGGCTTTCACCAACCAAGATGGGTAAGGATCTAATTTACAACTGGTTGCCTGCATTGTCCCCAAGGACATCCGTCACCTCAGTAAGTAACACCAACTGAAACTGACCCAAATAAACAGGACAAGACTGAACCTCCACAGCCCCAAACTCTGACTCTGCCAAAGAACTAGCAGTCCCCAAGTCGAGGTGAATACAAGTGATTTTGTCTGCAAAGTAGGTATTAAATTCCTCACAGCGGGGAGAAGATGACTCAACACAGGATGGAGACAGCCTGCGTTCACCAGGCTGTTCACTGCCTGGAATAGCTCCACTGGATGGGACTTTGCAGATGCTATGGTAGCGGACAGAAGGGCAGTCTTTGCCACCACTAGGGATGGGCAAACGCAGTTTGGAAGTTCGGACCAAACTCGACCAGTTCGGTCGACTGAACCAAACTTCTGAACCAAACTCGATTTTTGAACCGAACTGAATTTCCGAACTCGGCTCTGTTCGCCCATCCCTAAAAGATAATATTCCATTTATTTCAATGGGGTTTGAATTTCCAAACTTTGTTCGGAAGTTCGGAATTCAGACCGAACTCGACCAGTTCGGTTGACCGAACCGAACTTTCGAACTGAATTTCCGAACTGAACCGAACCAAACCAAATTTCCGAACTCGGTCCTGTTCACCCATCCCTAGCCACCACCCTAGCCATACCATAGTCTTTCAAAAATCTATGGCACAATCGGTCAGCTTCAGCATGAGTTGAACGCCACCTGTTTGGCTTATTTGAGGGGATGTTATATGCATGTGATATATTTTGGCTTTTAAAAATCTCTTAAATATTTTTTATTTTTATTTTTAAAGGCAGGTGATTGGGTTTAAGGGAGTAAAACTGACCTGCCTCAATTTGGATTGTTATTATTCCAATTGCCCTTATATCTTGCTCCCTGCCCAACTGTTCCCAGTTGGTCAATTATCTAATCAGCGGGGAATCCAGGCTCCAAAACAGGCATAGCTAATCTGGCCTGAAATGACCCAGTCTGATTACAACCATCCTTTTTGGAGATGCTTGTCAGAAATATTTAGACTTCATTTTCAAAAGTGGTTTCTGATTGTGTATGTTCCATGTACTTTACTTAAAGGTGCAGATGCTCAGCATTACTGGAAGCCAGGAGATCAGAGCTAGACACTCTAAAATGGTGACACACTTAAAATTAGATAAGACAGGAAATTTGGGCATAATTGACTTTCCTATATGAATCAAATGAAACAATGATAGAGCCAGAAACAGAATTCAGGTCTCCTGGCTTCCATTCCCAAAGTTTACACGCAGATGATTATGTTGCTTGTTTTCATCCCAACCCCCCACTTCCCATGCACTAAAAACAAAACAGTATTTTAGAATATCTGTTATCATTTAGGGAGTAAGCAATAAATGGCAACATTGGGTTTGATCCATTGGGAAGAAGGGGTCCATCTGCAATACTTTGATCTGGGTAGAGGTTTTCATTTTGAGCCGTTCCAAGGTTTGGGCTTATTTTTGCAAATGTTTCTTCAGGAGGCAGGTGACATAGTGATAAGCAAAATCTGCTCATTACAACTTCAGATGTGCTGAAATACTGGAAGGGAGCATCAAGTGTGAAGGTTGTTTTCAGTGAACATCTTAACTTCACAAAGAGTTGCTGGTTCATAACTGCTAATTACTCTCTTTTCTATTCCTGCATTTGATTAGAGTGCCCTTTTGTTTCTCTGTCTGGAAAGAAGTGAAAATGAGTCCTCAGATATTTCATCTCACCAGCTTTGGAGGCAGAAAACAGTACAAGTGAATGATGATCCTATTTCTAAATCCAAGGTGCATATGTGTTTTACAGAAATTACTTGTGCCCTACAAAAATCACAAGAAGAGTGGACAATATTTTTCTTTTCTAATACCTGGCCATTGATACATGCAATTATTCATATTCCTTGTAGGAATAAGAGGATGTTTGTGGTTGGTGTTTGTTTTTTAACTTGCTCATTTTTTCAGGACAAATAATTGGATATATACTTCTAATACAAAACTGGAATGTATTTATGCATGCTGAGGAAAGAGGGGACTGTGACTTTTCAATTTACTCTTATTGATTGATTGATTGATTGATTGATACAAAATTTATATCCCGTCCCTCCTGCCCACAGGGCAGCCCGGGGCAGCGAACAACAACTATAAAAAACAATAAAACAATAAAACATTTTAAACAGTTAAAAATTCCACATTATGTAGGGAAAAAACCACCCCCTCCCCCCCCAACCCGTACCCCTCGCCAAAGGCCTGGCGGAACAGCCAGGTCTTACATAGAGGTCAAAATAACAGGAGAGTGGGGGCCAACTGAGCCTCCTCCAGGAGCTAATTCCACAGCGCAGGGGCAGCCACCGAAAAAGATCTAACATAGGTGGCCACCTGCCTCACCCGGGGAACCTCCAAAAAGGCTCCCACGGACGAACTCAGAGGTCGCACAGGCATATGGTGAGCGAGGTGGTCCTGTAGATAAGTAGGACCCAGGCCATGAAGGGCTTTCAAAGTTAAAAACAGCACCTTAAACCTGGCCCGGTGCTTTATAGACAGCCAGTGCAGAGCCCGGAACACCGGTGTCATGTGCTCCCTGCAGCCCGCCCTCATAAGGAGACGGGCCATGGCATTCTGCATACTGGCATACTGATGACACTGCATGCCCTGAAACCCTCCCACGATCTCCCCTAATGGCTCTTGCACTGTTAGGTCATGTGCTAGATCCCACACCACTCTATTTATCTTTCCAGTATGATAAGACTTGTGAATTGTTCAGAATGTTCCCCTTTCCATTCTTGGTATTTCAACTAACAAGTCAGTAAAAAAAGAAAATAAATACTTCAATTAGATCAAAATTGGACTTTCTGACTGTGGCTGTTTTTACATGGACAACTCCCCCACCCCCCACTCGTTGTTCGGGCGGGTGTGCGGTGGAGGGGGGGGGAACATCTGTGTAAACGGCTGGTGGGGGGGAAGGGTGTCCGTTCGGTGTTCGCCCATGTGAACACCAAGCGGGATGAGTGGGGGTGCATGCGCGCTCCCACGTAACACCCACTTCCATCCACGGAGCCCTCCGAAAACCGTAGGAGGCTCCATGGGTGGAGGTGAGTGTGTGTCCGGGTAAAAGGACACCCACCCACCTCCACCCACTATGGAAAAACACCCATCCCCCCACCCACTCCCGTCCGTGTAAAAGGGGCCTGCGATTCTCAAAGCATTTATGCCAGTGGAGCCTCATTGACTGCAGTGATGCCCTGCTGATGAAAGAGGCTTTAGGATGATTCTTACAAATGATAGGCAAGAGTATCTGTACACCATCTTGCAGTGAAATAACTGGAGGCGTGAATTACTACTGATTTCATTCTCTTGATTTGATTTCTGTGTGGATAAGCCTGCAGACTAGTTGGAAAGGGAGAATAATACTCATAATAATTAATAATAAATAAACCCTACATTAGCCCCGCCCCCCTCCCTATTTTTAAAGTCTTGTTCATGTTTCTCAGCTTTTTGCTTCAGAGGCTAACTTGCTGGGTTTCACCATTGGTCCTTCTCAGTTCCTGTCTAATGGTTTCCAAAATCTCCACAATTAAATGTTGGCATCTCCTTCTAGTCAGCTTATATGAAACATTACAATGCCATTTGCTCCTCCACCTCCTTGCTCTGCATCACATACACTCTCTGGAGACATGTGGGTGACAATGACTCATTATTTCTAAATTACATGGTATCTCATGTACCACACATTACTCTTAGCAACTACCTGAATCTTTAGAAGTTACATAACATATTAACCAAAGGCAGGTTTTTTGTTTTTTTTATGCATTGCACATTACCTAGAAAGAGGCAAAAATCAGGATACTCTTAGACACTATGGGTGCAATCCAAGTGGCAGCGTACACCACCCGCTGGCGCAATGCCCGGTCAGGTGGCGGGTGCACGTGTGCATGTGAGACCTGTGTGCAGCAAGCTGCTCAGTGTAATGGCATGACCCTGCAGATATGACCCTCCCCCCACCCCCGAGCCCACACACCCTGCAGCCCAGGAGATGGAGCAGGCATGGCTCCTACTCCACATTCCCTGGGTGCGGGGTGTGTGGGCTCGGGGGGAGGCTGTCTCTTATACACATCTAGATGTGTATAAGAGACAGGCTACAGGGTGTGTGGGTTATGGGGGGGTTGTATCTGCGTGGACACGCCGTTGCGTCAAGCAGCTTGCTGTGCGCGAGTCGCACGTGTGCGCCGGTGTAAGTAAACTGCACCTGGTGTAGGCACACATTGCACAGGGGTGTTGGATTGCACTCTAGGAGGTGCAGCATATTATTTTCTTTGCTTATCAAACAGAAAATTGTCAGAAACATGAGAATTGAGACTGCTCCTGCCTAGAGGGGACAACTGAAAGCAACTTCACACAATACCTTTCCTCTTTGCAAGCTCACCACGTTCCTTAATCTCCAATTGCCCTGTCCTGTAGGAATTCATTCACATAACTGCTGGTTCTTTCCCATTTATTTTAATGACCCCTCTCTGTTTCACTGTGGCATTTCCAACATAACAAAGGACATGGATGAATGCCCTTGAGATATTCCCAGATATGTAACAGTCTGGAAGTATCAGGGAGAGGAGAAGGGAAATAACGGTTATAGTACACACACATTCTCTCTCCTGGCCTTTGCATGGAAAGTGATCAATAAAACCTTACAGTTCTGAAATCTTTTAGGCAAAGTTTAATCACAGCAACAAGATAAACCGTGCATCTTTTAAAAAACAAACAAATACCACACACATTCTGCTTGTATAGAGATACTTCAAAAATTTGGCTACACACACTGGTGAGCCAGGGTTCCTAACACTTATAGAAAGAGAATTAATATTACTTGTCCATTATAATGAAAAGAAAAGGCCTTCAGAGTCCAATTCTCTCTGTTTAATAACTTTTGCAAACAGCCTCAAAAGCCTACCAGTAAAACCAGAATCAGATACCGTACCAGAAATAGGCCATTTTTACATGGATGGGGGTGGGTGGGGGGATGGGTGTGAATCCTTTCACCCGGATACCCACCCACCTCCACCCACGGGGCTACTTCCGGTTTTCTGGATGGCCCTGTGTGCCAGGAGCATGTACGCACAAACACCCACCACCCATGGTGTTTACATGGGTGCACACCCAGCACACACTCATCCCCCCACCGGCCCGCTTGCATGGACGCCCCCTCACTGCACACCCGCCGGAACACCCACAAGTGGGTGGGGCTGTCCGTGTAAAAATGGCCATAGGCCCTTTGAAATACATGGGGGATACAACTTATCTGTAGACATGAGATGACAAATTAAGAAGGTTCACTGTGGATTGACAAAAATGTCAATGAGTCGATTCCATAGTTTTAATATGTAATACAAATTCAACGTTGTTGGGTGGGTTTTCGGTTTACTTTCAGCATCTAATAGTGTGTTTGTGTAAAGAAGGAATGTTAATACCTTTCCCAAACCTGAAGTGCTACAAATCAGCCATTTATACAAATGTATGTGTACCTCGTTTCCTAAAAGATATAGCATCATAGAGTTGGAAGGGACCTCAGAGGTCATCTAGTTCAACACCCTGCTCAATTCAGGAAATCTGCAGCTACAGCATCTCCAACAGATGGCTGTCTAGCCTCTGTTTGAAAACCTCCAGAGAAGAAGAGCCCACCACCTCCCTAGGCAATTTGTTTCACTGTTGAACAGCTCTTACCATTAGGAAGTTTTTCCTAATGTTAAACCTAAATCTGCTTTCTTTTACTTTGAGCCTATTATTTCTAGCCTTGCCTTCAGGGGCAAGAGAGAACAAATCTTTTCCATCCTCTCTGTGACATCCCTTCAGGTAGTGGAAGACCACTATCATGTCTCCCCTTAGTCTTCTCTAGGCTAAACATACCCAGCTCCTTCAACCTTTCCTCAAAGGACTTGGTTTCCAGACCATCTTTGTTGCTCTCCTCTGAACCCGTTTCAGTTTTTCAATATCCTTCTTAAAGTGCAATGCCCAGAACTAGACATAGTACTTCAGAGAAGGTCTGACCAGCACAGAATAGAGTACAACTATTACTTCTCATGCTTTGAAAACAATGCTTCTGTTAATGCAGCCTAAAATTGCATTTGCCATTTTTGTGGCTGCATCACACTGCGGACTCATGTTCAGTTTGTGATCAACTACAATCCCCAGATTCTTTTCACATGGATGGCTGCCAAGACAGGTATCCCCTATCCTGTATTATTGTACATTTGATTTTTCTTACCTAAATGCTGAACTTTACATTTATGTCTGTTGAACTTCATTGTTTTATTTTTTCAGGCCAGTTTTCCAATTTATCAAGATCATTTTGAATTTTACTTCTGTCTTCTAAGGTGTTAGCTTTCCCTCCCAGTTTTGTGTCATCTGCAAATTTAATAAGCATCTGCAGAATGCAAATTAACAGAATGCATTATTAACAGAATGAAGCACAACATGTGCAGCACCGGAATGTGCACATAATCAATGGATGAAAAGAAATAACTGAGCTGACATTTGTAGGTGGATCTGAAAATAAAGCAGTTTGTCACAAAACTATTTTGCTAGGTTTGCATGCTCTAGATTCCTAGAAAGCTGTTACTGATGGGTACAGTTCATGGGGCACCAGCTGAATAAATGGGTGTTGAAACCCTTGTGACAGGAACACCAACCTTACAAAATTAAGCACACAAAAGAGCCTCAGCTGGCATCTCAATGAAGTGCACAAAGGTCACATTCCCTGTGCCAAGCATGTCCCAGATGTGCAACTATGCAGAAAGCAGCAATAGTACAGACTGTGGGAATGAAAAATATTTTGGGGAAAAATAATCTGAGTCCCACAGTATTGATGGCACAAGGCTAGAAGCCAGTAGACCTGAGTTCTTTTCCCAGGTCTCCTAGAGCACTGCTGGATAACTTAGGGCAAGCCAAAGAATTTCCATTATAGCGTGGCAGGATCCACTCTATAGTTAAGGCATGTTGCACGCTACATTATAAAGCCCAAACATTCTATTCATTATGGAATTGATATGATTAAAGTTAGGATTTGTGCTGCAGAATCATTGGAGTAAGCGGTTTAAACTGTCCAAATTTCAGCTGAATCGGTTGGATAACAGCCGAGATATTGCAGTTTGAACACTGCACTTTGAAGCCTGTTTTTTCACAAGTTAGACCATCTCGATCTCAACAGGGTAAATGGGCTTTGTGTTGGTTGGGAGGAGTTGTAAGCCTTTTAGAAAATTCAAGGAGGCTGCAAGAGGGTGCCCTCTCGTTTACTTTTTGTAAATCCGGTAAGTAGTTTTTAAGTTATGACATTTTGAAAATTCAGTGTTAGCCTATGGAGACCATCCTGAGTGTGGAGTGCTTGTGAACATTCTATGTGCAATGCAGAGACTGTTTAAAAGTGAACAGTCTTGAATAGTGGGAACTACAACTCCCAGCAGGCATTGCTTGCTAGAGCCTATCCGTCATGGGGAAAGAGAGGGAACTGCACCAGTGTGAGTGACTGGTCAGCCATGTTTAGAGCTGATCTGGTGGGGAGAGGAGGAGAGTAAGTCTTGTGGATGGGAGAGAGCTAAAGGTCATTCTGATCTGATCCCGCACAGCAGGCACCTCGGCTTGGGGGCCAGGGATGCCAAGATGGCTAAACAACAGCTAGCAAATCCCGCAGTGACATTTGGGGTGACTGATCTTGCCCCTAAACCTGCCCAGAAACACAGAGGGCATGGATTCCAGCGGCAGTCCTTCCCCCTCCAATAACGTGGGGTGTCCGGGCTGCAGCTCCAATGGGGTGCCCCACTGGAGGAGCATGGTTGGGGCCAGAGTACTGGAGTTTTTCTGGGATGGTCCCCGGTGCAGGAAGAGGGCAGAGGTTTATCCCGGAGACAAGGACAGGAAGCTACAGGCAGGATGGATACAGAATATGGGACCCAGTAGAGGGGGAGGTCTGCAGAGTGGGCAGCATTGTGCAAGAAAGGGAGCCCTGTCCAAGGGGGAGTAAAGTGGGGGAGTCTTGTAGAGACAGAGAGCTAAAGAATAATGGCTATAATTGTGCCAGGGGAGAGCCCTGGACAGAAGAGAACTGAGTAGGAGAGCTTAGTACAAGGGGAAAGCTGCAGGATGGGCAGCATTATGCCAGGTGGAGAGTCCTGTATATGGTACAGCAGAGTCAGGGAGGCCTGTACAAGGAGTGAACTAGCCAGGGGGTCCTGCACAGGGAGGTCCTACTAGAAAGCAGAATGGTCAGTGTTGCACAAGGAAAAGAGCTCTGACAGCAAAGAGTAGAGTGGAAGACTCCTGTACAAGCCATGAGCTAGAGAGATCATAGAGAGCAGTTTTTAGAAATGTACAATGCTTAAACCGAACCAAAATTGCTGTATTCTTAGTAAAGCAGGGAGCTGGCAGTAAAAATCCAGCTTCACTTTGCTTTTTATTTGAAGGAAGTAACAACTTTCTAAACTGAAGGGAGCAGTTCTTCCACCTTAGCCTCTCCTAAGCCCTGCTCCTATAGTGGTTATGCTGCTAGTATTCTACTGTGTGAGCAGGACAAATTTCCTCCACTGCATTGTATTTAACAAAAATCTTGGATATTCCATAATAAAAAACCTCTGGTTTATAAGAAGAGTTAAGGCTCTTGCAGATTCAATTATGTCAGAGAGACAGTCGATGATACAAGACTGGATGGAGGAGGAGAGCACAGGAGTGGAGAGATAGAGTTGCGTGTCATCAGCATACAGGTGATACTAGAAGCCATGAGATTAAATGAGTTTACCCAGAGAAAGAGTGTAAAAGGAGAAGAGAAGGGGGCCGAAGACAGAGCTCTGGGGAACTCCCACAGAGAGGGGAAGTGACATAGAAGAGGTACCATCAAGAGAAATATTGAAGGAGTGGTTCAAGAGGTATGAAGAGAACCAGTTGAGAATGGAGTCCTGGAAACCAAGGGAGAGTAGCGAATCCAGGAGGCAGCCATGGTCAACAGTGTCAAAGGTGTCAGAGATAACAAGGAGGATAAGAATAGAGNCTTAGGAGTGAAATGGGTGACAGCTGGAAGGGCCAGAGGGGTCAAGAGTGGCCTTCTTAAGGATAGGGGAGACAGTGGCATATTTGAAAGCTAATGGAAATGACCCAGTAGAGAGAGAGAGAGGTTGATGATGTACAATATAGAAGGCACATCAGTGGGGGCAACTGTTGCTAAGAGGTGAGAGGGAATAGGCTCAAGGGGGTAAGTTGAGAGACTGGATGAAGAGAGGAGGGGGGTGACCTCATCAAGGGATGCTGGGGAGAAGGAGAAGAGAGACAGGAGGGGGAACAGCAGGGAAGGAAGTAGGGGAGGCCTGAGAAGCAATAGCAAGGCAGAGTTTATCGATCTTGTTGTTGAAATAGGAGAGAAGATCCTGTGCAGAGAGAGAGGAAGGCGGGGAAGGACAGGAAGGCTTCAGAAGGGAAGCAAATGTTAAGAAGAGACGGTGGGAGTTGCAGGAGTGAGACTGAATTAATGTGAAGTAATAGCTGTCTTTGGCCAGAGAAAGGGCATTACTAAATGCAGATAAAGCAAATTCAATTCAATTCAGTTAAATTCAATTCAAAGATTTGTAAATGGAAATGAATCTTTTAATTCAAGCCATGAATCAGAAAACCCCTATTTGTTTAAACTCTAGCAATGAGAATACAGAAAACATGCTCCCTGTCACCTGTCATCCTGTTAATGAAAAAGTAAGATGTACTTGGCAGTTGAGCATCGATAGGGATCATCAGTAAAAAACATTGTGGTTTATCCCCTGTTACTGCATAAGATAGGAGTATTGGTGAAGGTTGGTCTGTTAACTTCTGTTTCTGTTTATTTATATGCTTGGGATCTAATCATTGACTTCAAAACAGTGTGTGCTCTGATGAGGCGGTTAAAAGGCAGTTTCTTTAGTGTCTAAGGGAATTTCAAAAACAACTCCGGCCATAAAGTTCAGTTCTCTCTTCTCCACACACCCTGTGAGATGGTGAAACAGAGGCCCTTTTCACATAAGAGTACCCCCTCCCCCCTCCGTGCCCATGCAGATCCACTACGTAGGCATGGGGTGGGGCACCCAAGTGAGCACCGTGGGTGGGGGTGCGTGCTTGCTCCCACACTCCACCTATCTCCACCCATTGCCCATGCATGGAGCAACCGGTGACAAGGGCAGTTGTTCCGTGCATGGAGGTGGGTGGAGATGGGTGTGCGCCCATGTAACGACCGCTACCCCCACCACGGCACACACCCATCCCCCCTCACCACAGCCCATGTGAAAAGGGCTAGAGTGAACAATTCTGACCTCGAGACTTTTAGCTTGCTTCAAAAGTTATGCACACACAGAATGAATAAAAAAGAATCTGAGGGTAAAAATGAAAGAATAAGAGACACAACAACATCATCCATTATCATTTTTGTAGTTTTGCAAATGTATGTGGATTAAAATTTTATGGATTTAAACACATTATATAAAATACATAAAGTTTAGCATCCAAAGAATGGGTTCCTTGTCCTATCATCATATAGGCATGAACAGTGAAAGTAAGTCTTTACTAGGAGTTGGAGACGGGGCTTCAGAGCAGAACCCCTAAATTCTAGTCTCACTTCTGCCACTAATTTCTTTGTGATTTTGGTTAAATCACTTATGATTCTCTGCATTTTTTGTAAAATATATATGATAATGTTAAGGGTCCAATTCAGTCCTGCTGACCTGGATCCATATCTGTAGTGGTTCCTGCTGTCCCTTATATTGTCAGAACCAGGATGCTCAGGGCATACACCAAACTCATTAGCTGTCCTGGTCCTAACTTCTTCTAGGCTAGTACCTTTTGGGTCTGGGCTGCCTAGCTGCTTACAGACCTCAAGGCTGAAGGGAGGCTGCAGGTTCTTTAGGCTACAGCAAGTCCCTGCTAGATTTCACAACTGGAGTCATTAAGTTTTGGGTTATGTCAGCAGAAGGGAGTGTTAATCTAGATGTGAATCTACTTTTTCTATTTATAATGTGCTCATCCTTGCAGCAAGTAAGTGTCAAACTGACAAGCCCAGATAAGTGTTTTAAGGTTTAGTTATTAATGTTTACAAAACACTTCCATATCCTTGCATAGAAGTTGATATATAAATCCCAACTGCTATTATTTTATGGAAAACTTTAGAGATTAAATTGGTATTTACCTTGAGACCCCATATATCCTGATTTTGACCAAATAAATATTTAAAACAATGTGCATTGATTGTTCCAGGTGTTTGGTATTGAACATAATGGATCATATTCTGCTTCCAGTTACGAATGCAATGGGTAGGTGTTCATGAAAGAAGGATTTGACTCAATTAAGTTTCATTTATATTTTAAAAGATTAGTAGATGCAAAGATTAATGATTCAGCTTTTAAAAAGTGAATTAGGAAACAAATGAAAGAAGCCAAAACAGCAGTGCTGAGTACAACAGACTTTTCCTTGTCCATATCAGTTACTGCAACAGAAACAATGGGTGTTTTCAGATGAGATGCTACCCCGCATGGCCACCCAGGAGCAATGGATCCGACCGCCCATCTGAAGGTGGAACAGCTCCCATGAGCCACAGAGAACCCACTCTCAGCCACTCATGGAGCGCTGCTGGGAAATACAGCATGCTCTGTGCGGGGCAAGCAAAATAGATGAGTGGCAACAGGTGGCCATGTAGCCCCTGCCTGTATGAACAGGGGTGGCCAGCCATGCCAGCAGACAGGTCAACCAGTACCATGGACTGGAGGCTCATGGCCCTGAAGGCCAGAGTGGCACCGTGGACATTCATGGCCTAGCCAGATTGCCTGCTTCGACTTTGCTGTGATTTTCTTCCCCCATTCAATTTCCCTGCTTCTTACTGACGGCTTGGCTTACTGTGCACTTTGATCCCCCTGCTGTCCCCATTCTGTGAGCAGTGTATTGTGATTTCTGTGTGTGCCTCCCAGTATGGTTGGCCGGAACTGACAGGGGCTACCCCGGCTCCCAGGCTCGTGGGCAGGATAGGATTAATGGCTGCTGCGGTTTCCACAGCTGTGCATCATGGTATGGGATGGACTACTAGGCGGGGCTTAAAGTGGGGGTGGTGTGGGCTGGGAGGAGGGGGAAATGGCTGCCTGGGATGGGGGAGGAGGGTATGACTGCCCATGTGATGCATTTCTGGGGAGGGTCTGTGGCGGGGCAGTGTGTGTGTGTGTGGCAGCAGCCATGGCAGGAGCCACCTGTTTGAATTGTTCCCCACGCACCCCACCTGCGTGGGTGCAGTGCAACTTGGTGGCCACAAACCCCGCATCACCTTGCTAATTTGAAAACACCCAATGTTAGTCTCATTCACTTTGTCTCCTAAAGGTACCTGAATCTGATATGGAGAAACCAGCTATAGGGAGAAGACAGATGCTCTGTATGTGTCCTTGCAGTTTATAGCCTCAGTCATTAGGCTCTTGGCTCTGAGTCTTGACTTATTTCCAAATGTGGGAATGTTGGCAGTGACATCAATCTGCCCAGAGGGAAAATTCCTTCCTGACCCGAAATATGGTGATCAGTTAAACCCTCAGCATGCGCACAGGCTCCACCAGCAAAGGCACCGTATATACAATTATAGAACCCAGACTTCAAAATGCCTGAACAGTCCCACCTCCAGCTGCAGACAACTTTGATGCTTCAGAAGAAGGCGATGATAATGACAACCCAACATGTATTAATTATTATTATTATTATTATAAACATTTATATAGCACCAGCCATGTACTTGGCGCTGTACAGAACACAGAAATAGACACGGTCCCTGCCTGTGGCTTACAATCTAATTCTATGGGGAGGAGGGAGGAATTTCCTCCTATAGCAAGCATCAAATAAAGAACACCTCACAAGTTACGTGTGCTAAATTTACCCATCTCCATTTTAAAGCTATTCAGATTCTTTGCTCCCACAGCTGTCCCTGGAAGCTTATTCCAGTAGATCACTGCTCTAATTGTTGAAAACCTTCTTCTAATTTCCTCCCATAATTTATAACCAGCTGGTATCCCTTAGTTTTTGTACCTACACGCTCACATTTAGGTTGAACAAATTTTCCCCTTCTATTGTGTTAACTCCCCTATATATTTGTACAATGCAATCATATCTCCTGGTGCATGCTTGCCCCTGGGGGGGTGTTGAACCAATTTGGATGGTTTGCCCCTGGAGACTAATGGAGCCCGAGGGGTTCTGGAAAGCTCTTGGGGAGTTACCCTCTGATCTCAACGACTGTCCGCTCAACGACCTTGTGGCTTTATGGAACACCTTACTGATAAGGGTGGGACATCAGGGCAATTACCGGGTACCGGACACCGGTTTTCAAAAAACCAGATTCCCGGATTAAATCCGGTATACCGGTACCGGATTTATTCCATTGATTTCAATGGGGCACAGTCCCCACTGAAATCAATGGAATAAAAAAATTCTTCCTCCCTCCCCCTCCCAGGCTGTGCGGGTGGAAGGGGGGACACCACCCACCCACCCTGGATTTAAACAAAAAAATTCCCCTAAGTGTCCCCTACTGCGGCTCCGGACTCCCCTAAGTGTCCCCTACTGCGGCAACCCAGAGCCAGCCCACCAGCACCAGCGGCCGTCCCAGCAGCAGCCGGTAAGTATAAGTACCTGTACTGTATGATCCCTGGGGTGGGGGTGGGGTTTAACACCCCACCTCCACCCCAGGGATCACCCTACTTCCAAGTTCCCACCGGGCTTGCCTACCTTCCTTGACCTCCGGGTGGCGGTGGCGGAGGTCTAGTGGCCTCAGCGCCGGCTGTGGCTGCCAGCTTCAGATGTTAGTAGGCCTTCCGGGGAAACCCGGAAGTTCCCCGGAAGGCCTACTAGCATCTGAAGCTGGCAGCCACAGCTGGCGCTGAGGCCGCCGGACTGCCGCTGCCACCCGGAGCTCAAGGAAGGTAGGTGAGCCCAGTGGGAACTTGGAAGTAGGGTGATCCCTGGGGTGGGGTGGGGTGTTAAACCCCCACCCCAGGGATCATACAGTACAGGTATTTATACTTACCAGCTGCTGCTGGGATGGCCGTTGGTGCTGGTGGGCTGGCTCTGGGTTGCCGGCGGCGGCTCAGAGCCGCAGTAGGGGACACACTTAGGGGAATTTTTTTGTTTAAATCCAGGCAGGGCAGGGTGGGTGGGGGGTGTCCCCCCTTCCACCCGCGCAGCCTGGACTCGGGGAGGGAAACGTGGCTTTTTTGTGGTTTTTCTTTTACATTGTGGCCATTCATTTGAATGGCTGCAATGTAAAAAAAAAAATCCGGTACCGGGAATCCGGTAAATGGGCCGGATTACCGGGTTGAATACGATAATGCCGGGACGCCCAGTACCGGCATTATCAGATACCGGAAGATCTGGTAGTCCCACCCCTACTTACTGATGGAGGCCATCGACTGGATGGCTCCAAGGCGTCTGCTCCCTCAGCGACAGCTCCTTAGGCCTTCGTGGTTTACGGAGGGCCTAAGGTTGCTGAAGCGGGAAGGGTGGCGGTTGGAGTAATGGTGGCATCATTCACGTGCTGAAGCTGACAGATTGCAACATAGATATAACCACGCCAAGCACGTGCACCTGAGACCTCACATCTTCGTGAATGTTACCCCCCTTTGTTCCCCTTCCTTCATCTCCCCCCACCCCCGGCCTCTCAGATTGTAAGTCCTAGGACAGGGACCGTGTCTATTCCATTACTTTGTAAAGCACCAGGTACATTGCTGGTGCTATATAAATGCTTGCTAATAATAACAACAACAACAATAATAACAACATACAGCCAGTTTATGTGCCTATGCTGTAGCTGTAAGGGCAGCAAAGGAGGAGTTTTTTGCTGTTCCCGTATAGCCTCTGCAAAATCTCATCCAGCGGAACTTTTCCAGTTGGTGAGGGGGTTGGTCAGTCCTTCCTCCCTCTGCCTGGAACTGGAGTAATCCAGTGCCCGCTGTGACATATTTTTTTATTATCTCCCTCCACCCTTATTCATTGTATTATTTGTTTTATTGTTCCCTAGCCGTGTTTTAATTGTTGTGTTTTTATGAGTAATTTATAATATTTGTTATGATTGTATTGTATATTTTGAGATTGTTAGCCGCCCCAAGCTGGTTTCAGGAGGGGCGGGATATAAATTGTTAAAATAAATTAAAATAAATAAAATAAATTATTTTGTAGAGAAAACTGCTTGAATTCACCACACCTTTTAAAAAAAAATTATTTATTCAAAACTTATATCCCGCCCTTCCTGCCCAAAGGCAGCTCAGGGTGGCGAACAACATGCACACAAAAAAATTCAACAATAAAACATTTTAAAATAAATCTACAAATTTTAAAACAAGTAATAAAAACACACCCTCCCTCCCAAACCCCACCTTCTTCACCATACCCCGCCCCCTCACCAAAAGCAGGGCAGAACAGCCAGGTCTTACACAAAGGTCGAAACGACAGGAGGGTGGGGGCTGACTGAGCCTCCTCCGGGATTGAATTCCACAGCACAGGGGCAGCCACTGAAAAAGAACTCACATCAGTGGCCACTCGTCTCGCCCGGAAACCTCCAAAAAGGTGCCCACGGACGATCTCAAGGGTCGCATGGACACATGGGGAGTGAGGCGATTCCGCAGATAGGCAGGGCCCAGGCCGTGAAGGGCTTTAAAAGTCAAAACCAGCACCTTGAACCTAGCCCGGTGCTTTATAGGCAGCCAGTGCTAGGGCTGATGTGGCAGCAGCTTTTACCGCGCCGCGATTCCGTTCCGCCATTTCGGAACTGCCCACGCCACACCGCGACTTTTCTGTGGATATTCCGCAAATTCTGCCGGAATTCTGCAAATCGCGGAAAAATTGCGGAAATCGCGGAAAAACCGCTATTCCGCTATTTTTTGGCGCTGGCGGAATTGCGGAAATAGCGAAAATGTCATGTTTCCATGATTCCACTAAGTTGCGAAATTAAATAAGCGGAACCACGGAACCGTGGAATGAAACCGCGGAATGAAAGCCTCTGCCATGCCGTTCCACTAATTGCGGAAACACTGTTTCCGCCGGAAATAGCTACCGCTGTGATATTCCGCTACAGCCCTAGCCAGTGCAGAGCCCGGAGCACAGGTGTCATGTGCTCCCTGTGGCCCGCCCTAGTAAGGAGATGGGCCACGGCATTTTGCACTAGCTGCAGCCTCCGGAGCAGCTTCTCGGGCAGCCCTACGTAGAGCGCGTTGCAGTAATCCAGCCTCGAGGTGATGAAGGCATGGATAACAGTGGCGAGGTCAGAGTATGAGAGATACAGCCGAAGCCACCGGATAAGATGTAACTGCCGAAACGCACTCCCCACCACAGCCACAACCTGAGATTCCAGGCTGAGCCGTGAATCGAGGAGCACACCCAGACTCCGTACCTGAGGGACCATGGTAGGGTGAAACCCCCCCCCCCCAAGAAGAGATTCAACCACTCCCAGGCCCCCCAGGCCCTCACCCACCAACATCACCTCCATCTTGTCAGGATTCAATTGCAGATGGCTCGACCTCATCCAAGCCCCCACAGCTGACAGGCACTGGGAAAATAAGGAGACTGCATGGCGTGGGTCGATGGAAAAAGAGAGGTAGAGCTGAATGTCATCATCATACTGATGACACTGCATGCCCTGAAACCCTCTCACGATCTCCCCTAATGGCTGCATATAGATGTTAAACAAGAGGGGGGACAGACTAGCACCCTGCGGGACTCCACATGTGAGGTCCCAGGGGGAAGACGTACACTCCCCCAAGACCACCCGATGAGTTCTCCCGGCCAGGAATGAACGAAACCAGTCCAAGACCATCCCGCCAATCCCGGCACGGTCCCGCAGGTGAGTCACCAATACCTCATGATCGACTGTGTCGAATGCAGCCGAAAGGTCTAGCAGGACCAGTAAGGTCTGACGACCCTGGTCCAACGCCAGATGGAGATCGTCAACCAAGACCACCAATGCAGTCTCCGTTCCATACCCAGGCCGAAACCCGGACTGAGAGGGGCCAAGGAAACCAGTGTGGTCCAGATGTTCTTGGAGCTGCCGTGCCACAGCCCGTTCAATAACCTTCCCTAAAAAGGGACACCACACTTATTACAATGGTTGAACCAGAGGCTGTGGAAGTCCTGCCTTGTCTGGTTTCGTGGGATCAATTCTAGTTGGTGTCGTCCACCGAGGTGGGGGATGTTCTTGGGGCTGTCAGGGCCACCTTTTGTGAACTTGACCCATGCCCATCTTGGCTGGTTAAAGCCAGCTGGGAGACGGTGGGGCCATTGCTGATGGGGGTGATCAATGCCTCCCTTCGGGAGGGCAGAGAGCCAGGCTGCGTCAAAGTGGTGGTGGTGTGGCCTCTGCTCAAAAAACCTTCACAATGTTGATTCCCTCACCAGTTATCAGCCGGTCTCCAACTTCCCTTTTTAGAGAAGGTTATTGAGTGAGTTGTGGCTCAGCAGCTGCAGGGGCATCTAGACCGCACTGACTATCTGGATCCCTTGCCGTCCGGATTTTGTCCAGGTTATGGCACTGAGACTGCACTCATGGTCTTGGTCAATGGCCTTCGCCGTGAATTAGATCAGGGTCGCTCGACCTTGCTAAGATCTGTCGGCTGCTTTTGATACCATTGATCATGAGATGTTGGTAACTCGCTTGCAGGATCGAGATGGAGTGGGTGGGATCATTCTTGCTTGGTTCAGCTCTTTTCTAGCCAGGAGGACTTAGCATGTGGTGCTCAGGGACTGTTTTTCATCCCCACGGGACCTCAAGTGTGGAGTCCCGCAAGGTTCCATTCTGTCCCCTCCCCCAGCCATCGAGGGGTGGCTATACCCCTCCCCAAGCCAACCCCCTGAGCCTGACCCATGTCCCTTTCCCACATCTCTTAAGTCAGCAACCCTTGCATGAGCCAGTCCTATGCCCCATTCTCCCCTCTCAGAAGACAGCCGCATGCCTCACTCTCCCTCAAGTCAGCGATGCCTCTGAGCCAAACCCACAACCTATTTTTCCCTCGCCAAGCCAGCCATTTGAACCAGTCCCATACCCTGTTCTATCCTACCTCAAGTTAATAACCTCTCTACCATCAAACCAGGTGTATTCCCCACCCGCCCCCAAACCAGTACCCTCCTTTTTAAATTGGCAGCAGACTTAGCAACAGTTTTAATGCATTTTCCTTTCCTTATAGGCCAAAGTGGCAGAACCTCACTGCACTGCTGTGCCAAAATAACTCCTACACAGGGACTCCGGTTCAGTGTGTTTTCCACATTGGCGGCAATGGTGGAAATGCAGCAAACGGGTAACGATACAAATACAAATAACAGAAATACTAAATGCAAAGAAAGATACAAATACTTGATCCTCATGCACAGCCATCAACTTTGGACCAATACCATCCTTCATTAGGTTTGAAACAGTGACCTAGAAAGCTGTTCAGCGACATAGATGGGGACCCCACTCAAAGGAAAAAAACAAATATTTCTAGCTGAAAGTTGTTTTTTCACAAATTGGTTACTTAAGGTGGGGAAAGAGAAAGAAAGGAGATAACTATTTTGATAAGCTTTTAATAGAGTGATCTATTGCAGGGATTGACGGAAGTCTGCTGTCTCACTACAGAAATGTTGAGATATGCAAGTTGCCTTGGAAACAGGAGAGAGATATTCTTTTCTGTTGTATCACTGCGCACTCAACATAAAGAAAGGCCGGTCTTTATATTACTGACCAACTTTTCTGAAATGATGTTAGAAATGAAGCTGGGTGACACAGCTCTAGATCACTAACTTTCCCTTCGCTTTCATTGTGTATGGGGTTTGAGCCCTCTGAGTGATACTTTGAGTGTGGATTCATGCCAGTTCCAAAAATACAACATGAAATTCTGCTACAGTTAAAGGGTCTTGCCTTCTTCTGGTGCTGAAACCAAACATTAGCACTGGTTCATTCATTTCATTCATATAGTTCAGGAATCTTAAATCTTTCAGCAAAACAGGGTTGAGTTTCAAGTTTGTAATGAAACCTAAAATCAGGTAAGTTCCTCATGGGTACTTTTTATAACCAAAATTTCAGAAGACCGAATTTTAATTTGGAGTTAGATTAATTACTCAACAGAGACAGCTGTCGGAGCCGACAAACAGTGGGCCCCCTAGGGAGGCAGGGGCAATGCCCCTCCTGGCCCCCTAGGACTCCCCTGGACTGAGGCAGCTTTAAAAAAATACAAAAAAAAACCCAGCCATGTCAGCATCGTGGTGAATGTGTGGAGCCATCTCGAAGAACCTTGTTTAGAGAGGCAGAAACCTTCTGAAGGTTTCTGCCTCTCTAAACAAAGTTCTTCGTTGTGGCTCTGCATATTCTCACCGGTTGTGCGTGCGTATGCGCGCACACACAACCGGTGACTCACCCCCCTTCCCCGATGGCTTCCTAAGGAAGCCTTCAGGGTCAAAAGGGAAGTGTTCTACCTAGAAGCGCCATCCACTCCGCATAAAGGGACCCTGCAATGGAACAGTGCCGCAGGGGGAACTCTTTCATTGCAGGGGCTGGGCAGGGGGAAAGTTCATACGGGGGCGCCCAATAGAGGCACCCCTGGTATGAACTAAGAGCTGCGCGTGCGTCAGCAGCTCCCAGCCCCCTGCACAGACTGGGGTTAGAGGAGGGGGATGCTTCAGGGAACCCAGGAGTCCTGGCTCCCACCTGGATGGGTGGGTGGAAGCCAGGACTCCTGGGTTCCCTGGGAGAGGAGTGGGGGGCTAGTGGGTTAGATCAGAGGCCCGGGGGGCTGGGAGCCAGGACTCCTGGGTTCACTGGGAGGGGAGTGGGGGCTAGTGGGTTAGAGCAGGAGGTGCTGAGAGCCAGGGCTCCTGGGTTCTCGGGGAGGGGAGTGGGGGCTAGTGGGTTAGTGCAGGGGGGACTGTGTGTGGTAAAATGGAGGTTTGGAAATCCTGAGAGAGATGTCACTGCAAGTCATGTTATTTCAGTTGTGTTCAAAATGCTGGAAATGGGATGTGCGTGGTGAAACTGGACTCAGGCTGTGACTGGAGTGCTTTACAAAGATGGGTCCCTGTGTTTTGGATATATAAATTGTTTATTTTAAGCTTGATGTGCATGTAGACTGTGTTTTCTTCCATCCGATGTTAACCCTGGGAATGCTTTGCTGCCGGGTTATGTCAGTGTTTTGGGTGTTATGCCAGTGTTTTGGGTGTTTCCCTGTGTTTTGGGTTTACACATTATTTATTTTAAGCTTGATGTGCATGTAGACTGTGTTTTTTTTCATCCAATGTTAACCCTGGGAACTCCTTGTTGCTGGGTTATGCCATGCTACTGGCCTACCATTCCCCTGGCTCTGCCTACCACCTCCCTGGCTCCGCCACTAGTCCTGCCGGCCTTACTGCCCCAGTGCCCCTCCAACATCAAAACCCACCAGCCACCCCTGAGTTAGAGACATTGGGTGATTTCAGACTGATGAGGTGCTAGTTGCCCTGGCACGAAATCACCGCAGGGATTCCCCACCGGGATCACACCGGCACATCGAACAGACGTGCTGGCTGATCCCGGCGGGGAATCGGGGAGGGGCGGGGCTGCGCGGCGCAACGTGTGGCTGTCCGGCCCCCCCATGCTCCCTCACCGCTCACCCTCTGGGGAGACAGGCGGGTGCCACGGCCAATGTGGTTGCAGCGCCCGCCCGAATTGACCATGGCCCGGAATTCCGCCTCAGATTCCGGGCCATGGTAGCCATCCAGATGGGACGGGCCCCTTCATCACGGCGGGGAATCGCATTCACCATGCGATCGGGGCCAGCCCCGCTGATTCCGCCGATCGCATGGAGAATGCATCTGGGGGGAACTTCCGTTCCCCTTTCAGACATGACAAGACCTTTCATGCCCAGTGGGAATCCACCGTAGTTGAGCGTGATCTCGTCACGTCTGAAAATACCCAGAATTAGAGAAGGGAGAGTTTGGCATCACTGACTCCTGAATTCAGTGTCAACCACCACTTTGGATTAATGCCAAGAGGTTAAGTATACTTTGCCCTGGAGATAACTAGTTTAACTCAGAACTGGACTCAAAGCAGCCTATAAAGAGGACATTTCCAGAAAAATAATAGCTGTCAAATTCCAGAATCTCACTTTTGCATTTAAACACCCATATTAGCTGAAGTTGCTGCATAGAGCCAATCTGGATCTAACCAGCTAGGTCAGCACAGATATCTAAAATGGTAGACTATCTGCCAATATTGCGTTGGCTGCTTCATCATCTGCCCATCTTTGTAGATAAATCTCTTTTGCTATAGTTGTCACTGTGAGCGACTTCAAACTTAGAAATTCCATTCTCCAGCAAGCGTGGTTACAAAGTGGGGTGAGGGAGAAATTTCTCTCTCTGTGTGGTAGACAACTGTACAGTTTGCCAGGTACATTGAAGTAGATGAAGGAAAACATGGCAAAAGAAAATTCCAGCTACAGTAAAGTCCTGCTTTGCAGTTCCAGTGCCATCTGGGAAGCAGGTTTTACATAGAAAACCATAGCCACTGCCTGGCAGGGTAAGACATGTTAGATAACAGGTATTTGATAAAACAAACTTCTTTAGCCGAATCACTGTACAGGTTGCAGCTACCACTAAACTTCATTGTAAATGACATCACACTAGTGGAAAAAAGGATGCCAAGCACAGAGTTTTAAAAAAAGATTAATTATTATTATAATCGCAAAAAGAATTGGGAGACTGTGATATATTCCCTAGCCTTGCCTCCTTAGGTATTGGCCAGATTCCCCACTCCTGTTTTTAAAAGTTGTATAGAGATATTGTACTCACACATCACATGGATTTATTTGTTTCAACCATAAGTCATAACAAGTCATAAAACAAGTTTAAAACTCACAAATAAAAATGAAACATTTATAACGTAAGGCAAAATCATCAGACAAGGATATTACAAAAAAAGAATACTACATCCCGCAAAACTTCCATAATACATTTCATTCACACTATCTACACATTTATTTATCCAAGTTTATCGCAAAGACATAGCCCCTGTGAAAACTGTACTTCATAAACCACTATATAAAACCAAGTGAAATCTCCTTTTCTATCCCAGCATGAATCAAGTAATCAGATACTAACAAATCAACAACCCAATACTTATCCTATGGCAAATGCACGCCTCTGAGCAGCTATAGCATGCGTCCGATTCACCACGTTTAATATTATTTGATTATTTGAATTTGACAACAGAAAAATCAACTTATTTATTATTCCAAATAATAAATTCTGTAATATACTCCAGTGGTCTTTTCCTGTCAGGAGGGGACCTAAAAACTGAATTTGTGCCTCTATCGTGATTGCAAAAAGAGTGTGGGAGATCTGTAGTCTGGCCCGATCTGCAGATACAAAGCCTCAAGCTATAAGGAATACCTTTAAATCTACCTTCTAACATTGCAGAAGGCATCTGTTGAAATCTCAACAATGTCAAAGCCTTTCTTAATGTAGATTTGCTAACCATATTCAAGTAATTTTCATAACCATGTTGAGATTTAATCATTCTATACCATGGGGCTATTTTACTACGAAAAAGTTCAGCTAAATCGTATTATATAAAAATATCACACAACCTATTCTTAAATTCAATCTTAGCCTTGTTTTCTGTGTAACCTTGAAAGTACTCTAAGGAAAATCCTGCCATTCATAGTAATCTATCCAGATAACAGCTACACATGGGGTCAAGTCTAATACTTAACTGCTCAATTAGTCATAACCTAGGTGTAGCAGGGAGCAGGCCTGTGGGGCTACTGCCCCTTTAAGAAGGGGGCTGTGTGGGCCAGCCAGAGGGCTGGGCACATACATATGGGCCTGAGAGAGTCAGCTCATAGTTATGATCAACCTGTGGGGAGAACAGGTTGATAACTCTAGGGACAGAGTGGGCAGGACATTGGCCCTTTAAGGCTGAGGAGAAGAAGTCTGGCCACGTCCACTCTGCTGGGATATAAGGAGCAGGGCTGTAGCGGAAAGTTGCAGCGGTAGCTATTTCCGCTGGAAACAGCGTTTCCTCAATTAGTGGTACGGCATGGCAGAGGCTTTCATTCCGCTAGTTTCATTCCGCTACTTCCGCAGTTCCGCTAATTTCATTCCGCTACTTCCACAGGCTTCACAAATAGCAGAAACATGCCACTTTCGCTACTTCCGTCAGCGCCACAAAATAGCGGAACAGCGGGTTTCCGATAATTCCGCAATTTTTCCGATAGTTTCTGAATTTGCAGAATGCCGGCAAAATTAGCGGAATGTCAGCAGAAAAGTCGGCGTGTGGCGCGGGCAATTCCGAAATGGCGGAATGGAATCGCGGTGTGGTAAAAACTGCTGCCGCTTCATCCCTAATAAGGAGAGCAAGGCAGAGAGGAGAGGAGTCTCTGCCAGGGAGCCGAAGGAGCAATATCTCCCTGAAGAAACTTTCCTGCTCTACGCTATCCAAGGTACTGAAGGCTGGAGAACCAGATGGACCCAGGCAAGTGCAGGAGGCTGTGCCCAGGAGGGAGCCTCCTGCCTGGGGAAGGCTTGGCCAGAGCCTGGGGGTTTGAGACCTGGCTGGATGGGCTTTGGGGATTGATATTGGGGTGCTCCAGAGCTTGAGAGAGACTGACCTGGGCCTGCAGGGTGAAGGCAGATGTGTCGGCAGCCCCAGATATTGTGTACAAGGGACTGTACAAATAAAGACTGTGAACTGGAAACCCTCTGGACTGTGTGTTGTGTCCTAGAGGAGGGTACCCCCCTGTCTCAGGGGTGGTTTTAGCCGAGGTTCGGGCTGAAATGGCATAGCGGGGGTGGGGTGGGGGTGAGCTAATTCCCCAGAGTGCGACTCCAGCACTCCATGGAGCCCTGGGAGACCTCCTGCTACACTAGGCAATCATTCATTAGACATAGATAAAATTCTCAGTCAATAATTAAACATATGCAGATGGGCTTTCAATTTTACAGGTAGTACGCTGGTTTCAAGCCTAGCAAAACAGAAGGGGTACTTTTAGATACATCCAATACAGTTTTCAATAACCTATTTTGAAAGGCCTCAATCTTTGCCGTAACAGAGTACTCCCATAATTCAGCACCATATAAGGCCTGGGGATACAGTTATTATTATTATTATTATTATTATTATTTACGGCATTCAGTGGGATACAGTTTGTTCTCCAGAAGTTCGAGTGCAGGGGCTATCATTCTTCACCCATACATTCTCCGAAACCTCAAAACCTCATTTACCACTTGTTATACCTTCATTTTGGCTGATCTTAAATGTTCCAGCCAACATCCAGTTGCCATGAATAATATCCCCAGATATCTTTAACTTTTAACTTGCTCTATTTTAGGAATCTAGGTACCAGTTGTACAAAGTCGGTTTCTTGGCAAAGAGTATAACTTTAGTTTTATCATAATTTATAGATCAGTGATTTTCATTACAATAATCACTCAAAGCCAACGATAGCTTCCTCAAGCCAACTTGAGACAGTAGAACCATATCATTTGTATAAAGGAGAGACAAAACCGGCTTCCCATCTATCATAGGTGAAAAGAAATGAACCCCTTGTCATTTAACAACAATATCATTATTTTAAAAAGTAAACAAAAAGGTGCAAGAACACAACCCTTGCTTTACTCTATTTATTGCACAGATAGGTTCAGATAAAGAACCTGCCTGAGACAGCCTAACTCTTAGACTTGTATTGGTAAAGGGATTTAACAAAAAAAGTAGACACCTATCCATGTTTGTAGAGGCAAATTTATTTATTATTTATTTATTTATTTCGTGGAATTTTTATGCCGCCCCCTCATGCCCATGGCATCTCGGGACGGCTAACAATACAACAAATTTATAAATTCCTATCTATTGTATCAAAGGCAGATTTAAGATCGGCAACCAGATATTGTACTCACTCCATAGGCACTTTGACAGAAGGAAACCATATCTGGTATAAAAGAAGAATCACACTGCATAACACCACTTTTTGAGTAAGGAAAGAACATGAAAAAGCACCACTCCGAAACCATTAATAAAAAAAGCTTTTCATTTAACTTGAATTAATGGTTGAAAATGTTTATAGGCTGTTTCATCAAATGCCAACAAGAAAGACTCATTAATATGCAATCCAATATTGCTTGCACAATGCTCGCTTATTTTTTTACAGATGCATTCTATAGCACAGTATTCTGTTTGGGAAAATAACTTCTCAACATTACTCTGTCTCCACCCACTCATATGTGAGCAAAGGCCATCTAAATTCTGTTGTTAGTGTGACATTTAAACTGTTATTATTTAAAAGGATTTCCCCCCACTTTGCCAACCGTCCCCAGCCCTCCAGGACCAAGATGGTGAGTAGGTCCAGTCAGTCAGGGAATGTCAGCATCACACACTACCAAGGGCTCATGGTAGGCTGGCAGGTAAGGAGTTGCCCCCTTCTAGAAAGAGCACTGCATCCTCCACCCCATCACTCTGTATTTATTTATTTATTTGTTATATTTATATGTTGCCCCCTCATGCCAACGGTATCTCGGGGCGGCTTCCAATATACACTAAAACACTTTAAAATCATCTTTTAAAATTACAAACTTCAACAGTTAAAAAACCCTATTTACCCTAATTTAACCCATCCCTCCCTCCCCACCCCCGAAGGCCTGCTGCCTTCGGTATTCCACCATTGCATCACAACACACACCCTTGGCTGCTGCCACATTGCCTCATCCCTCAGGTCACACAGCTGTGCATCCCCCTTCACACTCCCACCCCCACTCTCCTATCCCATTACCTTCGCTCCTGCTCCCTTATCCTATCACTCAGAGCGGAAACAGTTTATTCCACAATGATGGCTAGTAACCAAAATTCCAGATAGCTAATTGGTACTGATCAGTAACCACACACAGCAGCGGTTAATCAATTTATCATTTTTCTGTGTTCCATTTATTCCGGTTTACATCTGGACCAATACCAAGGCTGCATCCAGCAGATTTGAACCAGGTATGCAGGGGAAAACAGAGTTCAAATTGAAACCAGTGTCTGGGGTTAAACAGGCAAGGAATTATGGACAAATGGAACGAGCCAATAACCGCAGAATGGATGGAAAAACAGCAACGTGGTAACGTGATAAATGGCACAAACCGGTAACATGCTAAAATAGTAAATCAGTTAAACTGTTGAATAATAAATAGATCCTACTCAGTAACTGATGACTGGAAGGCCCCTTAGTGTGGAATTTGCTTCCTCTCGATGTCTATCTTAATTCTTCCTTCCTTACCTTTTAAAAAGCACCTAAAATCTCATTCTCTAGTTGCTTTTAGGATCCACTGCTGGTTTCCCTTAATGTAGTTTGACCCATCCCCCTTTTTGCCTTCCAATTTTAATTTGATTTTTACATTATTTTATATATTTTTATGATTATAAAGAGCTCCCAGTGCTATTTAAAGTGCTATAAAATTATTATTAATTATTATTATTGTCATAAGAACGTAAGTAGTACCATACTGAGTCAGATCAATGGCCAATCATGCCCACTTTGCCCAGTATCCTGTCCTCTGACAGTGGCTAGTCACAATCGCATGGGAGAAGAATCAACGGTCACAATGGGCAATCCATTCCCTGTTGTTCACTCCCAGCTCCCGACAGTAAGAAGTTCATCCCGTAAGCTACTTTATTAATAACCAGTCATTAATGGATCTACTCTCCAAGAACTTATCCAGGCCTTTTTAAAACCCAGCTATACTACTGGCCTTGACAACATCCTCTGGTAACAAATTCCATAAGTTAATTATGCGTTGAGTGAAAAAGTACTTCCTTTTATTTGTTTTAAATCTGCCAGCAACTAGTTTCATGGAGTGTCCCCTAGTTCCAGTACTATTTGAGAGGGTAAATAACCATTCCCTATCTACTCGTTCCACACCACTCAAGATTTTATAAA
>QEPC01009912.1:1252853-1278267 GCA_003113815.1 Sphenodon punctatus | reverse complement strand
GATTTAGTTTTAGTGTTTGTAGGAGTAGGTCTGTGTACTTATTAGATAATCCATTTAGTTCATAGCATTTAGAATAGTTAATAGCAGTTAGATTTAGTGTAGATAGATAGATATAATATTAGATTTAAAAAACCCCATATAAAAACAAAAAAAACAAATAAAAAACAAAAGAAAACCATATAAAACCCAATAAAAAAACATATAAAAAACAAAAAACCACCCATAATAACACTTCCGAACGGCCGAACAGCTGAACCGAACAGCCAAACGGCCTAACCGAACAGCCTGTTCGGACGACCAAACTGAACAGCTGAACCCGAACTCGGCGAACTAGCCAAACCGAACCGAACAGACGAACCAAACGCAGCCGAACCGAACGGACGAACCCAACGCAGCCGAACCGCCATCTGTTCACCCATCCCTAGCTAGGCACACCCCAGGGAGCTCCCAGCAGGACTGTGGGTGGGAACCCTGGTTCATACGAGCTGGGGATGTGTGGTTGCCTGTCCCCATGCAACGTTTTGCCTTGGGCACTCCAGAATTTTCAGGAGTGCTCCGTGCGTGGCCATGAGTGGCTGCTGCATGAGTCATGGGAGAGTGCCTCTCCACGCTTCACCTTCACATGAGCAGTTGGATGCGTGGATGGTAGGTGGTCATACGTGGATGCGTCTTGTTTAAAAACACCCTCCATACAGTAATTATTACCACAAGTTTTGCCACTCATATAACATGCAAACACAATAGTGATATGATAAGGTTTCTCCTGTAATATCATAAATACCTCTACTACTAACAATGTGTTAAGAGGGTCTCAGTAATCTCCTTGAATACAAGTTTGATACCACTATTCTATGCCGAAGCAGACGATCTACACTACTCCTTAAATATGGTAAGACAGTAACCAACTTGGATGGTTAAATAATCCAAAAAAATAGTGCAAAACACTGAAAAACCGAGGAGAAAACACACACGCACACAAATGGCTGCCGATGTTACTGCACCAAAAGAATACCCTTCTGAAATAAGATCACAGAGATGATGAACTGTCATGCAGAAAGTATAGAGAACTAAAAGAAGAACATATTCACGTTTTGGTCTTTCATGCCAGGAAGGAGGAGCCAAAACCATTATTCAGTGTGAGCCTTACTACAAGATTACAGTAGTATTTGTTTATTTCTTACTTGTGCTGGCCATGACAAACACCACCAATACATGTGATAAAATATATCAAGGAAATATTCCAGGACATAAATACAATACATATTCAAACATATAAAACGATTAATAATAGTCCTAGTAAATCTTCCACTTAGTACCAGACCCTTATAAACATCAAAGGAAAACCAAATATTAAGCACAAAATATATATATATTATACTTAATATATATTATTAAATTTATCTATCTATCTATCATGCTTAATATATATATTATTTTATTTATATATATATATATATACATACACACACACACTTTAATCTATGCTTTATATATCATCCCGTTAAAGGCAGAATTCTTTGCATATAAGCCTTGCTTGAAGGGCAAAGTGAGCTACAACTTCCGAATTTAAGTGCTTCCTATCAGAAAGACAAAAAATTAACAAGCCCAGCGGAGACAGAGCTAATTCTATACCACATTTCGGTTCAGAAATCCAGTAGTACAATGATCCGCGTGTGACCCTGTCTGTGACCAGGGAGGTCGATGATGTATTAATGATTGAATACTGTTGCTCCTTCTTCCTTGAGTGATGGGCCATTTTAGGACAGTCTTATTTAGGCTGGTTTCCTTCTGAGAAGAGAGAAGCTGCAGTCTAATGGTGTATTGTATAAGTCCATTTATTTACAGATTTACAGACTGAGGTGAACTGAATGGGAAACAGCTGATAGCACTTGCCGCACTCCCCCAAGCAGGTTACCACTGCAACTTCCTCCAAGTCTAGCAGTACAACTCCTCTCAAACTGCCCTGGAGTTTTCTACTTTCCCCCTCAAATTTGCTTGCACCTTTCTCCCAAGCCCCAAACTGCCCCTTGTTGCTTCAAGGACTGCATTCCTCTACTGTCACTTTCTGTATCCTTATTATGATCCTCATAAAAGGGCCTCATGACCAGGTATAGCCAACCTCAAAGCACTGTGTTACATTTCTAGAGGGCAGAGCTAAAAAGCACAGAAATTCACCATTCCAATAGCATAACAATATAATAAAAAAAACATAGATCTGAGGTACCAAAAATTCTTCTTTGTCGAAAATTTAACCCAACATCACAGCAGAAAACTAGAAAACAGGTCACAGTTCCGCTATGACCTCGTTTCCCCTGTGTATGCCGCCTCAGTGGCTCTCCTCCCCCTCCCTTCCCGTTTCCCTTGTGTGGGCGTGTCCTTTTGGCCCTTTTGGCTTCCTTTGCCCTCAGTCGGCCATGTCTGCCTCCTGCCCCTCTCCGGTGCCTTCTGGGTATTTTGACCATGGCCCGGAATCGACATCACGTCTGTTACGCTGCCCCAGGCTGTGGTCTGTCAGGCCGATTCCCTGCCGTGGTCCCGCTCCCGTCACGTCTGTTCGGGCCTTCCTGGACCACGGGGGATGGTTGGTTGGCTCATCACCGCTGGGAATCCACTGTGGTGATTCAGGAGCCCGTAATGTCTGAAATCACCCTAAATCACCTTAGAAAATGGCAGAGTCAAAATAGTTACTATTTCTCAATGTAGACCCTAGATCAGGGATTCTCAACCTTTTTCTAGTCATGAGCTCTGGAGTAAAATGACTACTTAGAAGCACTGAATACTTTGCATGAATGATTTGCATAAAAAATAATATGCATAGATTAAGACTCCCCTCTGCAATTCAATTTAATTTATTTCAATGGAAATTGAGATAATTAAACAATTAATTCCAGCTCACATTGACTTTAATGGATGAAGGACTGTTTCAAAGTGCTCCTGAGCAAGGGCTTGGGGAGCACTTTCATGCATTGCGTGAGCACTCTGGTGCTCCTGAGCACCAGGTTGAGAACCCCTGTCCTAGATACTCAAACTGGGATGCGTGCAAGGTGTTCTAGAGGGGCATGAGAAGGATCCCAGCTGGCAAACACCTAGCCCCACACTCTCACTGAGTTAGGGAGACATTCCAAAATAATGGGATGGTAAGGGGGAAGAGAACGTCAAAGAAGGGCAAGAGAAAGGGGACGTAATAGAAATGTGTTGGGGCAACTATGACAGACAAGTGGAAGAGCATGTGTGGTTTTAAAAAGTTTGAGAAGCAGTGATGTACACTAGGTCCACAAACCATTTTTAGTCCAAGGTTAAGTGGTTTGTGGATCACAGCACAGTTCACACAAGTTAGAAGTTCCAAAGCCTTTATCCACCAAATTCCCAGCTACTTAACTTTTCCAGCCATAACTGATATTTTTAATACATAAAAATTAAAACAAAGATGAAAAAGGAGGGAGATTAAAACCCAGAGATATTTCTAACAAAAAGGTTGTTGCTTGTCTTAAACTTTTAATTCACATTTAATTAACATTCTAATTAACTTCCTCTCTCATTTGCTTCTTTAAAGGTGATGGGCACTTTCCCTTCAGCAGAATTTTCAAAATAAGGCATGGGGATAAATTTTTGTCAACACTCAATTACTATTCTCACTATGACTGTTATTACTGCCTACTGATTTCATGATTTATTCAAAGGTTCCACTACTAGCAAAATTGTTCAGCAGCAGTTATTTTGCCAATATACTCAAGAGAATATTTAAATAAAGCAAGGTGACATAAACATACTGTAAAAGAGACACATTGCATAGGTAAAGTAAAAGAAACAGATGCAAATAGTTATTATTTCACATACCTAGAAGTCTTTTCGCATTGCCTGACCCCCTCCCCCCTCTTCCCACCTCCACCCCTCAAATCAAACACACTAGCAATCTTAAAACCACTTAACTCTATAGTACTCCTATTGTCAACAGGACTACCCTAATTAGGGTTGCCAAATTCCCCTTGTTTTAAGAAATGTTCCATCATTTCAGAGCACCACAGCTCCTATTTAATTTCGATCTGGCAAAAGACTGCATCCCATCTCTGCTGAGGTAGTTTTGTGACAAATATGGTGTTCGTTCCAGTCTCTTCCGACTGAAATTTCTCCTTGATGAAGCTCTGGCATCCCTCTCCTATGTCTCTAGTGCTAACGTATTAAATTAAAAGTTGCCTCAGAATTGCCATCTACACCTGCTCACAACCCCTGCAACCAATTCCTGCACCCATTTAACTTCCACTTGCCTCCCAGCCTAAAAGTTCCTTTAAATTTGCCATAAATTTACATGAAGCAATTTATGCAAATGAGTACTGCTCTGCTTTCTTCCCTGGGAGAGGTGGAAATCCTAGTGCCTAGGCCAGTGCTGTTACTAGTACTTAGCAACTGATAGGTGGCCATCCATTAGTGCTAAAATGCTGATTGCTTGGTGTTCAGAGCAGCACTAAGCAGCCCTGGCTGGCTCCTATGCATCCTCGTTTCATAGGGTAGCCTCCTCTCCTAGAAATGACCCTGACTCTCCCAGAAACTGAACATGGGAGTGTCAGGGTCATTTCCATGAAGGTAGCAACCTTACTTTGGTGTGTTGCTTGTGGCTGCCTCTTCCAGGTTGGGCAGATGTGGCTGCAAAGTACCACAGTCCATAGGATCAATAGCTACTTGCAGCTTGAAAACCATGTTCTGGATGTCATGGAGGAACATAGGGTCACACATGTGTGATACTGGTCTACATGTACACTATAAGTCTAGTAAATATGTAAAGCAAAAGGTTCCACATGTATGTAATGTTACAATTAAGAACTGTAAAACTCAAATCAAGACTGTGACACTTGACCAAGTTCCAGGAAATGGAAAGACAGTTTGTGGATTTGCCCCAGACGGATGGCCAGAGACATTTAAAATGCTAATGCAGGCAGCCATTGCCTACGTGCAAGATACACAGAAAGCTGATAAAGAGAACAAAATGAATTCTAGAAGCCTTGAGAAAGATACGAGGGATTTCCTCCTGGGGATATAAGGAGTTGTACCCCAGAGGGGAGAGTGACTATTGGGAACTCACTCAACATCTTGCAGCCAGGAGGGCTGAGCCGAATCATGGACAGAGGCATGATTTTGCTTTCTACCAACTAAGAGACCAGTGCCCAGTCATTCTACATCTATGACTGAGGAACCAGAACTTATGGACTTTGTAGGGTAAGATGCTATTTAGGAACTCAACCAGTATAGATATAGGAATGCGTTATATTTACCTTTGATTTCTAGTAACCACTCTGTACCAGAGTGGTTACTAGAAATTACATATAATCTTGCTTATGTAATCAATAAACTGACTTCTTATCTTTATGAAGAAGTGTCTGCATCTAACATTGGAACACAAGTGAGCAACAAGGGCTCTCAAGCTCTTGCGAACCCAGAGATTAAAGAGTCTGTAAACGGGAAGGATCGGGCCCGTGGGTGACAAAGGGGTTGTCCCTGCGGCAGACTTGAATCGGCCAGAGAGAAAAACTGATTCAAGTGGGCTGTACGTGAGGGAAACTGAGTCACTCAAACCCGGTAAAGTGGGGGTGCGGACCTCCAACCCGTGACACTGGACATAACTGATCTCAATTCTAATTTTGTCCATATGGGCTCTAAATTGGCAAAAGCTAAACTATAGTGACCAGATGTCCTGCCTTAGATGGGACAGTTACACAAACCCTGCCCAGTCATGCTGCCCTCTGGAGGCCTGGCCAGACTATTTAACTGTCCCACCTAGCCTCTAGGCAGCACAGAACGGAAATGGGTGATGTGCACTTTGTTCAGTGGTAAGAGACAAAGCCAGTCCTTCGCCTACTACCTCCACTGCCAGTGAATGAGCGAGTATGTGTGTGCGAGAGTATGCGTGTATCCATTTGTGTCAGAATATGTGCGCTCGCACAGGTGCAGGAGCAACAAACCTACTTAAATGTTAAATTCATGTTAATTTACACATATTTATGCAAAGTATGGTTAATGGGGCAGAGCATGGGGTGTTCCACTTTGAGGTTTTCAAGAACTTTAAGCTAAATCAGTTCAGATTACAACAGGGTTAAACCCAACTGAAAGCAAGCGTTGTCCAAACAGTCCCCAATGGGCAAAGTGCAGCAGTTAGCGTCTGAATGAGGTGCGTTTTACCAGTTCTTCCTTATATAGAAAAAATTGCTGAGATTTTGCCTGTCCCCTTCCCTGCCACAGGATGCCTTTCTAAGCAGAGCTTCATTAGAAGTGGAATTTCCATTTCAATACTCCCTTGGGTTGAGTGTAAAACATCAATTCAGAAACTAATGTGAAATCATTAAGCCACTCATTTATTTAAATCCTGCACAGGATTTTGTTAAGAATCAATTAAATTAATTTGGCAGCTAAAACTGATAAATATAGCTAAAATTAAAAAACATACAATACAAACCCTCCCAAATGGCTTTAATTGCTTAGAAGATCAAAGGTTTCTAGTGTGCAGATTTTTACCCATGCCTTCCGGTTCTTTCTGCTATTGTTAAGTTTCTTCTTCTTCTTCCATTTCCTGAAGAAGTGTGTTTTCCAGCATGTTTAAAGGTTAAAAAGTGTTAATGAGGTGCTATAGGTCTCGATTTGCATTTCAATTACCCTAATTGACTGCGGGAGGTGATCTGCATCCAAACAAAGGGGCCTAGGAGGGTCTCCCATTGCTTTGGTGGAAGAGCATCAGTTCAGCTCCATCAAAAATGCCCTATTCTAAAAGAATAAAACCTGTATAGAAAAAGAAAGAAAAGGTCTGCACTTAATTTGTAATAAGAGCCAGTCTCCACTATAAATGAGTACATTATAAGCAGAGTAAATGGTATTAATCAAGTATTCGTTCTGATTGAATATGTACATGTATTTCCCCCTCTCTTTTTCTGTTTTGACTTTGCAGAGAAGAGGTTAAAAGATGACACCCCCTCCCACGCAATCTTAGGCAGGAGGGAGCCATTATATGGCCATTATATGGCTTTTCCCATATGAGACTTTACTCCTTCAATTTTCCCACTAGTCTCATGCTAGAATTGGTTCTTTCATCAAAGATAATTATAGTGGAACACTCTGTGTCAGCTTCTGTATTACAGCCCACCCCAAGCACATGTAGTCTTCAATGTTTTTAGAAACACAGATTTTATTTCTCATAGGGTTCTTTAGATGTGACACTAGACATTGTAGTAGTTGTCCAGCTACTGTGTAGTAACACAGAATTATTCAGTGATGCGAGTATTACATAGCTTCATCTTGTATGACAAGCTTCATCTTGTCATACAGTTGTGAGGAGTTGCTACTAAATAACAGAGAGCTCCCATGTACTACCCCACATACCGTAAACACTAAGAAGGAAAGAATTCCACTCATCTATTCTCCTTCAGCCATCCCACAATCCTCTGCTGAGGAACTCTTCTCGTTTCTCGACTCTGTTGCTCTGAATGGGTGAATCTCCACATCGATGAATCACTGGATAGTCTATGTTTCACTAGGTAGGTGAATGCTTTAGGTACCCCAACAGCAGCGCTGCTTCTCAACACTGGGATAGTGACAGCTAAGCTGCTATGCTGTACTGTAGGTTACAGGTTCACACTTGAACACAGCATTAGTGTTAAACAAAACAACCCAACACACAATATTTGTATATTGATATAACTGTTAATTTTCTGGACCATGATACGGCTCCATATAATTTTAGTGGCACCAGACAAAAGAGATTCCCAAACTATGTGTCATGACTCCAATTGGGATCATGCCATTTGCAAATTGGGTCACAGTCCCAATTGATATTTTATCTGCTTTGTATGTCTTTGTTGCTACCTGGGCTCACAAGATTGTATTGAAAAGCTTATTCACACAGTAGTGATACAAACCCACATGCTGAATGGTCTGTGAAATTCTTATCACTTCCTTTGTTCCCTGTTCTTTGTACCTGATGCAAGGGTTGGGCCATTGAAATGTAGGGAAATCAGCAGTTTGCCTGGGAAAAAGTTTTTTGCTTTTTTAAAAAACACAACCTGGCCCCAAAACAGGTTAATAAGTGACCCAGCAAACAAATATTTTAGTTACATGTCCTTTTAGCAGCATTGTTCAGGATCACTTATTCCAACTATTACTAGCTTTCAACCAAAAGGCCCAGAAAACAAATATCTAACCTGTTCTATTAGCCTGATGAGTTCCTCTTTCCTAGTATTGAGTCAATCAACAAGTCAGAATCTTGTTACAGGCCTAATTCCAGATATTTGCCAATAGCCTCAAGACTCTTATGTTCCTAGCATTGCTGCTAGTGCTTAGTGCTTCCTGAGCATTATTTGTTGTAACTTTTTGGTTGTCGCAGGTGACATTGCCTGACAGCGCAGGCTTCACACCATTTACAGTTCCCCAAATTTGTTTTTAAGCCTTGTTTACCTAGTGAATTCAGATTGTTAAATGTCCCTTCTGTTTGCCCATTTGATTATAACAATTATAAGGGCCAAACGCATGAATGGTGGGTGCATAATACTGATGTGTGGAGGAGTTAAATTTTCTTACAAATTTCCTGTTCAACTAATATAGGCTGCTGTAGAGGGATCATTCATACTTTCAGCAGATGGCACTGTCGATTACCCTATTAAATTTAATTGACTTGATTTATAGCATGGTCTTTACTTCCATTAAAAATTATACTGCATAATAATGAATCCTCTTGTGCTATATTTATACCTTTAGGAAATTATGTTTGACTGGAAAAAATATAACCTAAGTGCCTCTGTCTCTTATGTGTGTGGGAGTCTGGGAGAAGGATTGGTTAAATACCATTCCTATGGAGCTAATTACTTGATACTAAACTATGAAATTTCCAAGTATCAAACTCATTGCTGGAAACAGATAGGTTGACAACCATGTAGTTTTAAAAGGTGAACTTTTGGTGTAAGAGTGAATCTATCGGATCCCCCCTCCATCATATCTGTCATGACATATTTATAATATATTAAGCAGCACACATTCATTTGTACATTGGACTGACTATCTTGAATGAAGGGGTCATATCTATAATAATAATAATAATAATAATAATAATAATAAATAATTAGTAGAAACAATAATAAAGTTTAAACAGTTTTGCCTCTGTTACTTCAAACCTGGTCTGGAGCTAATCAGTTACACATGTAGGTATTTTAGCATGATGAGGTAACAAGTACTATTTTTTGTCTAATTTTTCTTTGTACTGAATTATTATCAAAAGAATTTAACAATCTCAACTTTGTGATATCTTCTCCCATCTTAGGTTATTACAGTGGCGTTTGAAGTATTGTAGTATTCACTATTATGAACTGAACCTTTTCTTGTTCTATAATTTTCTTTGCCTAAAGAACTTATTTTCTAGGATTTGCCTTCTGCAGCAAGGGACAGCACCATTTTAAATAGAATTCAACAGGAGCCCTGGGTATTTTTCATTCATTGTTGATAAGGAATGTCACATGCCACATGTGGTCCACTATTTTGCATTTTGCTGCGTAGTTTCTTTATTGAGTGTAGGGATGATGCCAAGTTGTAGTGGGGGCCACCCTCCCTAGTATTTCCTGCTGTTCCTTCTGCTACCTTCCTCACCAGAGAAGTAGAAAAATCTCATACTACGAGTAAGAAAGTCCTTTGTTGGGAACTGTTCTCCAGCTGAGCCCACAACCTGGTACATGTTGTAGCCTTCCTGAGTCCCCGCCTCACCTCCAGATTGGCCTAGCCCGTCAGCAGCTCCTATGAAGGAGTGGCAAGAAATGACTGCTACACGCTGGTCGATGTGTCTGTTGTTTGTAGTAAGCTGTAAACCTGCTATGCTGTGAATGTGTCTACTCTACTACTACCTCAGGACCTGGCTCTTCCTCGTCCCCTGGCCTTCTGTTCAATTGCAACCCTGCCAGTTGGACCTGACCCTGGGGTATCCTTACCACTGCACTCTTCCATTCCTCTTGCTCAGCCCGCCATTCCTCATCCCTGCCTGGACTGACCTTTGGCTTTGGGGACCCGTTGCCTGGATACTGACCATGTGTTTGAAGTGCCCCTTCCTCGGTGATTGTTCATACAGACTGACTCCTGGTATCGACCCACTGCATACTGACTTTTTGCTTCTAGATATTCCTCTCTGGCCCTGATTCTGTTGGAACTCAATTCTGGCACTGATCCAGCTCCAACCATTAGGCAAGATTGCCCATGCCTTGATCTGGACAACCTTGTTCTCCCTTGTCTTTGTTGCCTTTTTGTTTTCCCAAACTAATTATTTTAGCATCCGTCAGGGTTTGGGAGAATCCAGGACAAAAGTTGGCATCAGGGCCAAGGAGGCAAGAGCCAGTGCAGGATATCTGGTTCAATGGCAAGGGGATCAGGAACAAGGCCAGGAGTCAAGGCAGGCTGGAATGAGAAGTGGCAATGTCAAGGTTAAGGACAGGAAGAATGTCAGGGTCCAGGTGCCAGACTCTAGTCATGATTCAGAATTGAAGCCAAGCCACAGGTCAGATCTGGGGAGGCAGTCCTGGGAAGGAAGAGTATAGGGAGCAAGGGGATAGGGCTGGGCAAAACAGCAAGGGAGGCACAGGTACTGGAAGAGTTATTTCACCCAGCTTCCCAAGTCTGCTGTGCCATGTAGCCTTTTACTTGGCCAAGCAGCCAATCAGGAAAATTGACGCAAGGCTGGAAGAGTCTGGTCTATCCAGCATTGCAGAGCCCTAGAGGGGAAGGTAAGGACAAGGTGTGGTGGTGCCGAGCCAGCCACTGCCTCACAATCCTGGAGATGCTGGTTTGAGATTGTGGTCTAACATTGGGTGACTTTAAACAGACCACTCCCAGACCTGCTCCAGGGGTGGCCAGCCCCACATCCCCCACTTGCAGCCCTAACAGTGCTGGATTTAACCTAGTGCTGTCCTGGAACATGGAGAACCTGCCCCACCTCTACTCTGGCTTACCCGGCTTTCAATGGACAGCCTTCCAGGGGGTGAGCCAGAGCAGAGGCAGGGCAGCTGTCTTTAGACACACCCATTGTGGCCCCTGAATGAGTGGCAAAATCACAGTTAAAAACAGGCTCAAACCAAAAACCCAGTGCAGTCAAATGATCCTTAGACTTTGTTTATTTAAAGAAAATGATAAACCACCCAGCAGGTTTTGTTACTAATTCTCAAAGACAATTATTAAGCGGAGCTATTTCCTTGCACCCTATTTCATGTGCATGTACTACCAAAGTACTAAGCAGAAAGGAAACCAAGCAAGGAGGGATTATTTAAATTTTTGGAGGAATGAAAACACAATTTTACAACCTGTTGAAACCCATGCTTTAAACCCAACTTGAGTGGGGCACACATTTCCCAAATAAACATTTGTGTCTTGTATTTCTCCACTCTGTTGGAAACTCACAGACGTTGCTTCTCTGGTCTTTTACTTCCCCAATCCTGAACATTTTTATATCTACAAATGATAGTTGTTTCTTCCTGCTTAATCTACAGAGGCTTGAACAATGGTAGATATTGTTTTCCAGCTCCAAAAGCATGAGGCATGTTACAGACAGATATGAATAATACTGGATACATTCAGACAGAATGCCAAAGATGGTGTATGTTAGACACCCTTACAGATCGAGTACAATGTGAGGAGGAAAGAATTATGGATTAACCTCTCCTTTATTCCACCCTTTCCCTTCTTCCTCCTCCCAGCGCCTCTCCTTCCCTCCGCTTGCTGCATCTGTGCTCTGGAGGCTATGGCTCCGCTGCCTGCCTTGTGCTGCCGCTGGTGCTTGCTCCATCCTATGCTGCCTGCTGGGCCCCCACCCCACACGCTGCAGGCACCTCTGCTCAGCTCTGTCTCTGTGCAGCCATGCTGCAACAGGACAGGATTTGTCCCCCTCCCCCCGCCAGCTTGGGCCCAGGGCCAAATGTCCCTCCTGTCCCTATGATAGCTATGCACCTGGCCCAAAGATGTTTGAAGCCATGGCAACGCTACCATGGAGCAATGCCTGGGGCTCACTTGATCTCAGGCCCTGTGCTCTCAGTGACTCCTTTGAAAACAGCCTGAGCACCACTAGGAAATTTTCAGAATGGGTGGGGAGAGACACGAGACCAGCACGCTGTCCCCTCTGAACACTCCCAGCAGCACTCAGGCCACTTGCAAAGAGCCCCACTGGGAGGGAGGTTTTCAGAGTTGGTGGGGGGAGTGTTGATTCCACCTTCTTTGAAAACCCAAGAAGGGTTGCTGCTGCTGCTGCTTCTTTGGGGGGTTGGGATGAAACCTGTTGGGTGCTGGTGGGGAAGATCACAACTGGGGGGTGAGGCTGGCCAGAAGCCCCCTCGGTATGGCCATGGCTGGCTGGAGGGCTAGGGGTCACCCAGGAACTCCGCTACAGGCCCCTCGAGGCTCACAGCAGCGGTGACCTGCAGCGGGGCTTCTGGCCACTGTCACTACCACCCCCTGTGCAGCAGTGAATCCTGGTCAGCCTCCCCAAGTGGCAGCTCCCAATGTACTCCCTCCCAGAGTGGCAGCATGGCTCTCAATTGAGTCCTATCCCTCTGCCCCAACCAGTGGTGTCTTACAGCAGAGCTGTTGGCTGAACCCCTTCCACAGGAGGAGCAGGAGCCTGGAGGGTGGCTCTTGCCCTATAAAACTGAGCCCAACCCTCCACCCTGGAGACCCCTCACCCTTGTCCTTAGGGGGCCCATAATTAGGACCCAAACCCGGGCCCTGAACAGCCTTGCTATGTCCATGGTTTGAAGGAGAAAGGGATGGGGGCATGACTCACCAAGTAGGAAGAGTTTGGGAGGAGTTCCAGACGTATGCAGCTGATCTGCACTGACAGCTGCGAATGGACTGAAAAGCCTCTAACATTATGCTAGCTATGTCTGGTTCTTTTGGTTTTTGAGGATGACTCTGCCTACCGAATAAAGATTAAGGCCATAATCCTCAAACCACTCACTCTCGAATAGTCCAATTAATTTCAGTGTTTTAAAAATGGTTTTGGCACTGCAGTCTCGGAGTCTGGGTTTGTTTTGAATAAGTAACCAAAGATCATCAGTTTCTTCCCAAAATTCATCTCAACTGTGGGTATTTTCTAACGTGATGGTGCTTGGGTGCGGTCATGGACTTACCCAGTCCAGAGAGGGGCTGCCACCGTGGCAAGGACTGGTCCCAGGCCCTGAACTAATGTGATGCGGGCTTAGCCATGGGGAGCGAGCGGAGATGCATGGGCATGTGCCCGCCCGGGACCACCCCCACGCTGTGCTCAGCAGCTCCCCCTCCCTGATAGGTAGGCATGGCGGTCAATGATGGCTGCCATGGCACCCAGAACCGGCAGGCATGTGAAAGCCTGTTTTACCCATGGCCAGGCAGCCGGATCCCAGATGTGGGGGCAGTTAGGGCAGGCTGACACTCACGAGCGTTCCTTGAGTCCCAGCCTGTGCTAGCCACTGCCACCACAACCAGGATCTATCCCGTGCTAACATCTGGCACAGGAAAACAAATGTGATGGTGGCCTACATGCCAACGTGTGGCAATGCAGTGAGGCCACCATCACTTTTGAAAGCACGCAAGGAGCCAAACATGTCATGTCACCAAAATTGGTTTGAAACACTCACAGAGAGAGAATCTCTTACCATATTTAAACTTTTATGCTTCTGGCAAAGACCAGAAGAGCAAGTCGAAGCTAAACTCACTTTTAATTTAACAGCACTTTTCAGTTTCAATTAGTGCAGGTCAAATTATTCACTGCAAATACATCTGGGTCAAGAAATGTATTCATTGTCGTTTTCATCAAATAATTTGGCTACAATTTTTTCATTCTACTGCAGGGATGCCCAAGCTGTGGCTTGAGAGCCACATGGAGCACTTGCCCAGTTCCAGTAAAACTCTCCGCCAGGGGGCTGGGCCCCATAGTGCCTTAGTGGTTCAATGTCATACTGCATTTCATTTGAATCTCAGCAGCCACAAGTGCAAAGCAGTGGTTATGCCTATCAGTCATGACATGGGAGATGTCTGCATGTGCACGCATGCATGTCTTGGGCTCTCAGCTGTATGAAGATTTTTGTACACTGCTCTTGTACATGAGTGTTATTTTGGGGAAAGATCAAAACTGTTGTATGAGAAGTCAACCCAGTTAGATAAAACTATATTTCTAGTTTTAGACCCAGCAAGAAACCAACTAGGGCCGCTTTTATACGAGCGGCGCGCAACTGCGCATCGTGATTGCGCATAATTAGAAACGGCCGCATGTATTAATTACACGAGACAGAAGCGGGGTATTATGCGCATACCTCAATTGTGAGGTATTTAATTTGCGGACTTTAAAAATGCGCAACCGCCATAATATGCGCATAATACCCCGCTTCCGTCTCATGTAATTAATACATGCGGCCGTTTCTAATTATGCGCAATCGCGCGTCACTCGTCTAAAAGTGGCCTAGGTCTTTCCAGGTGAATGGCATAAACAGCCTTCATAACGTCATAATGGAAGCAAAAACATCCTTCATAACCTCAGTTGCTCGTCCAGTACAGGTGCCAAGTAGTACCTCTGTTAATATTATCAAATATCCATGAAAGGAAACAAGCGCTGACAGCCTTGAGATCAGCATCCTGGGCCCCATGCTGATTCCCTGCATCTGCTCCTGCACAGCAGTGCACAAGGGCTTTCTGGTCACTAGGTGAGAGTAGGCGGTGGAAAGGCATTAATAATAAATGGTAAATAGCCAGACAGAGAAAGAGAAGGGGACTGAATGACTGTTTTCAAAGGTGATTGGGATTCTTGATTCCATTTTGGTGAATGCATGCAATATAGGTGTTGTTCTTCACCTTTAAAGCCCTAACAGTCTGGACCCCACATATCTGAAAGATCATCTGTCCTTCCACGCCCCACTGCGGCCCCTGCAATCTGCTGGAAGTGCCTCTCTGTGGGTACCATCTGTTAGCCTTATTTGTATGATGAAGGCTCCCAGGGAGGTGTTCTCATTTGCTGCCCCATTGCTTTGGAATTCCTTTCCCCCAGAGGTTCATTTGAGCCTGAGCCTGGGCATTTTGCGGAGGTGGTGCAAGACTTTTTTGTTTGAAAAGGCATCTGGTGGGTGGGGATAGAGGACTGGGATGGTTTTGTGGTTTGGGAAGGGGGTGGTGGTATTGGGTGGGTTTGTGGATGGTTGTGGTAGGGTTTAGGTTTTTTGTATTTTAATGTTTTTTATCATTTGTAAGCTGCCCGTGAGCCTCTGGGAAGAGCAGCATATAAGTTTAAATAAATAGTACTGTATATATACATTTGATACTATCTTTCTGCATATATATGAGCAGTAGTGCTCACTGGCAAATGCACCAAACAGCTCAAAAGAAAAGCTACATGTGCAGTTAGAAATATCTTACTATTTGAACCCTTTAAACTGCAGGAAAATTTTAAGATAATGGCATTCATTTTAAAGAACTTCAACAAAGGGGGATCAGTTTGTAGGAAACCAAAGACATAAATAATGATCATATCACGAAGTTAGGAAGATGTGCATAGCAATAAAATACAGATATTTTTTTTTGCCATTGTTATTTTAAAATTCAGACATAGGTGGATGTAAAAATATATGACTGGCTTATTCAGAGTTGCTATTATTACTACAACAACAAGAAGGTATTTTTAATTTATTTATAGTAAACTTTTTTTAAAAAAACAACCAGCAAGTGGGATAATACATATAAATTGTAAGCACACACATCTATGAATTGCTGCGAAAATACCCAGAAGCTCATATGTATGCTAAATGTATACACCCCCCACATACACTCCCATTCCTCTCAATCAGTATGAAATGATCATATTAATAATCAAGAATTAGGCCATTTTTAGACATTGCACTGGAGCTCGCCGATTTAAATAATCCACCTTAAAGTCGTGTGGGAGGCGTTTAGACACGCTGCTGTCATTGAAAACCGCCAGTCACACAGGTATTTAAAATGCGGCTTATAAAGAATGCACGACTGGCGGTTTTCAATGACGGTGGCCTATCTAAATGCCGCCTGTACAACATTTCTAAGGCAGATTATTTAAATCTACGAGCCCTGGTGCAGACTGGTCTAAAAACTGCCTTAGTTTGGATAGCTTTGTGTCACTTTTGTTGCTGTAGCACAACTTATGCCTCAAACAAAGGCAATGTTCCCAAACCCAAGAGCCATATGCCAAAATGTTCATATTGCCAAGAGCCATGACATCGCTTGCATCTTCCCCAGCTCTGCTTCCTCAGTACTGCTTCCCCAGCTCCCTCCTCACATCAAAGCTCTGGCTCCCAGGCAGTCTGGTGGGTTCATGCAGCAGCATAGTAGCACAGGCCCCGCTCTCCCTGCTCCCACAGTCCCCATGTGGCTCCAGCAGCCAAAATGGCAGCTTGGTGTCCGTTGCCTCTGAGGGAGCTGCGTAGAAACACCCCAAAGGGAACATGTCTGGTGAGAGCCATAGTATAGGTGCTCAAGAACTGCATGTAGCTCCTGAGCCACTATTTTTACCAACTGAAATCATCTTTGGCATCTGAGGTAAGAGCAGGTTTGCTAGTTCAAAACTGAAAGTGAAGCTGAGGACAGTTAACATGCTATACATACATACTAGTTGGTAGTCGTAACTCAACCAAAAAGTTAGAAATGGTGCTTTCTGAAGAGAAAGTATAAACCATATTTAACAGTTTCACACCGAACCTTTAGCAAAACCTAGCCTCTGTAACATGGCTAGAGGAGATTTGGTGGGAAAATAGTTGTTTGTTATGACCGATGTCCATCGCCAATCATGGGAAATACAAGGAGCACAGTCTTCTTACCCTACAGTTATTCACTATCCTGGCAGATGTATTTCATTTGTGCCCAGAAAAAAATAGAAATTTTCTAGCACACAAGACTTGGAGGACAGATGGTGCCAAATGTATACACCCCCCACATACACTCCCATTCCTCTCAAACAGTATGAAAATATATTAATAATCAAGAATTAGTTTGGATAGCTTTGTGTCGCTTTTGTTGCTGTAGCACAAGTTATGCTTCAGACAGACAACTGTTTCCAAAGCAATTTCAGTAAGTGTTTAACACAATTTATTCTAGTTCAGAAGAATGTTTTCATCATTATGTCACACCTATTTCTTCTTTGTAGGTGTGCATGGGACACCTTTGCACCTGATCCTGTCAGGGGCACCCCGAGCCGCACCACAGCACCCCCGGACCGCGCCGAGACCCCCAGAGCACCCTCGGACCAGCCACATCAGCCCAGCAGCTTACCGGCCCTAAAAGCCTCATCCCCGCCGACGCCCGCGGCCCGGGAAGAGCCGCGCCGCGGGCCTGCGTCACCGGCAGGATGCCGGCAAGAGGACACTCCCCCGATCTCCCCTCAGACGCTGGAGGGAAGGCCTGGGCCTGTAGCCACGCCTGCGCCAACGACCAACTGGGCGGGGCCGGCTTCGGCCCCGCAAGGAACCTCCCCACCAGCAGCGCCGCCGTCAGTAAGCCAGGTGCGGCGAAGAGCCACTCCCCCTGCAAGGGATTACGCGGTGGGGATTCCCCCGCCCCCGCAGCGCCGCTCAGAGCGGCTGCGGGCACGCACGGGGGCGGGACTTAGGGGATAAAAACCAGCGCCGCCTGGGAAACGGCGCTGGTGATTGCAGAAACCGGCCCCTTGCCTGAGTGTAAACGGTGGACGCAAGAGAGAGCATTTGTGAGCGTTTGTGAGCGTGAACCCCCCCTGACGATTGCCCGAGCGAGAGTGTGCCTTCCTCCGTGATCCCTGTCCAGGTGTGAGTGTCGACAGAGTGAGTACAGCGAGAAAGCCCTTCCTGACCTTTTGTGTGGTGCCCTTGGCCTTGGTGGTGAGTGACCCGTGTCTGTCCTCCCTCTCCCCCTCCCGGGGCCCCGCACCCCCTGGGGGGAAACCCTTCACCCCCTGTCCCTTTCGTGTGGCGCTGTGTGTTAGCGACGAGTGTGGGGCAGCCTTGGGATCTTGGTCAACAGCGCCTGATGATGATAAGGGCTCGTTCTCTTTAATTAGAGGTAAAGCCACACACTATCCTGACGGGCATTCTAACCCCGGTCGCTCCTGTGTTGACCTCGATACCCTCGGCCCGTTGAGTGCGTGCGTGCGTGAACCCGTTGCCCCTACCCCCGGTAACAAATCACCAGCCTTAAATCGGCCGTTATACGGCTTAAGGGAACATGGATATTGCCAAAGAAATCTCTCAGTTAACCCACGCTGTGCAATCCCTGGCCATGGACGTAAAGGATCTCCAGGCCCAACAGGGAGGCATGGCTGCGGCGGTGACCCAATTACAAGGGGCTGCCGCAGGGCCAGGAATGGGAGCGGTGGCGCCTTCGCCCCCACCACCCCCCGTGGCCGCGGCCATCCCATTACTACCCCGGTAGCCAAAGGGACCCAAGGTAGAGAAGTTTCAAGGGGATAGGCAAGCCTTCCAGGGATTCATGGCCTTATGCCGGCTGACCTTTAAGGTCCAGCCCACCACTTACGCCACAGACGAACGAAAGGTGGCGTTTATTATTGGAAACCTAGGTGGCCCTGCCCTAGAGTGGGCAACCACCCTTCTAAAGGGCGATAGCCCCTTGTTAGGTAATTTTTCAGAGTTTGTGAAGGAGTTGACCTTCCTGTTCGACCACCCCCATCGAACACAAGACGCCGAGGCCTTGATTATGTCGTTACGACAAGCCAAGGGGGGCGTATTAGAATACCTAACGCAGTTCCAGCAACTTGCGCTGGAACTGCAGTGGCCTAATGGGGTGTTGCGGGTAATGTTTAAGAGGGGCTTGGGGGAAGAAATCAAGGACCAGCTAGCCCTCGTAGAAACCCCACAGACGTGGGAAGCACTCGCCAGCCTCGCCCTACAGATCGAGGCCCGGCTGCTGGAACGAAAACGGGAGAAACGACAGGAGGTGCGCCCTGGGTGGGTTCGGCCCCTTGTTTCCCCTGGGGCCCCGAGGCTCCCGGAGCCAGAGCCCATGCAGCTCGGGGCGTCCCGTGGGCCCTTGTCTAAGGAGGAGCGAGAGCGGCGCCGGTCCTCTCGCTCCTGCTTCTATTGCGGGGAGACCTCTCACTTTATTGGAGAGTGCCCAGCCCTGCCCCCCTACCGTCGGGGGGCGGGAAATGGGCGCGATCGGGGCGGACTGGGGTCGCCTCGGTCGTAGAGGTACTCAAAACCCCAACCCTCTCTCGACACCTGAACCCCCATTTCCAGGTTCCAGTTACACTCACCCTTACCCCCCGGGTGTCCATTGTAGTGTGGGCCCTTGTAGACTCGGGGGCATCTGGCAACTTCATCCATGCCCCTTTGGTGGCCCGCTGGGCCATTTCGACCCAGGCTAAGGTTCCACCCGAGGCCGTGCATTCCATCGATGGGTCCCCCTTAGTCTCCGGGCCCATTACGCTGCGCACGCACCCCTTAGGGTGCGCAATTGGGAACCACTACGAACGGCTTTCGTTCGATGTGGTATGTACCCCGCTCTTCCAGTTGGTCTTGGGGGCACCGTGGCTGCGGATCCATGACCCCCACATCGTGTGGTCCATGAAAGGTATACATTTCCCGTCTTCCCACTGCACGACCGCTTGCATACTTCCGCTACCCCAAACTACTGTAGGAGCTGTCGCAACAACGGAGCTCCCACCGCGGGAAGACGTTGTACCCTCGGAATACCAGGACTACGCTGATGTCTTCAGCAAGGTGCAGGCCACAGAACTCCCTCCGCACCGGCCTTACGACTGCCCGATCGATCTCCTTCCGGGAGCAGAACCCCCTTTCGGACGCATTTACGCCCTAGCCGCTCCTGAACTTCGGGCGCTCCGCACCTACCTTGACGAGAACCTTCGCCAGGGGTTTATTCGGCATTCCAGTTCCCCCGCGGGGGCCCCTATTTTTTTTGTCGCCAAGAAAGACGGAGGCTTGCGGCCATGTATCGATTACCGCGGGTTAAACCAAATCACGACCAAAAATCGGTACCCTCTTCCACTGATACCGGAACTATTGAACCGCCTCCAAGGCGCCCGCGTCTTTACGAAACTGGACCTCCGCGGAGCGTATAATCTGGTCCGAATAAGGTCAGGGGATGAATGGAAGACCGCCTTTCGCACGCGATATGGATTATTCGAGTATCGGGTGATGCCGTTCGGTCTAGCCAATGCACCGGCTGCCTTCCAGCATTTTATTAACGATGTGTTCCACGATATTCTGGATATCTACGTCATCGCGTATCTAGACGACATTCTCATTTATTCCAGGAACCTAGAAGAACATGTGGGACACGTCCGGGAAGTGCTCCAGCGATTGCGATGTAATAAACTGTACTGCAAGCAGGAAAAATGCTCATTCCACTTAACAACAGTCAGCTTCTTGGGGTTCGTCATCAGCCCTTCAGGGGTAATGATGGAGGCCTCCAAGGTAGAAGCACTGCGAGATTGGCCTCCCCCTACGGCCGTTAAGCCGCTCCAACGCTTTCTAGGAAGCGCTAATTATTATCGGCAGTACATCCCCAACTACGCCGAAATCACCGCCGCTCTCACGCGGTTACTAAAAAAGAATCAGCCGTACCAGTGGGGGGTAGAACAGCAACGAAGTTTCGAATTTTTGAAGCAAGCATTTATGACCGCGCCCATTCTACAGCATCCAGATTTCGACAAGCCCTTCCACGTGGAGGCAGACGCCTCAGGAAGGGCAATTGGGGCTGTCCTCCTCCAACCCACACGGAACCCCGACACGCTCCTCCCCTGCGCATATTACTCACGCCAGCTAACTCCTGCCGAGAGGAACTACTCCATCCTCGACAGAGAACTCCTCGCCATCAAGGCGGCGTTTGCCACATGGCGCCATTACTTGGAAGGAGCACAACACCCCATCTTAGTTCATACTGACCACAAGAATTTGACATTCCTCCAAAGCGCCCACATCACCAATGCCCGGCATGCGCGCTGGGCACTGTTCTTCGCTCGTTTTAACTTTCGTATTCGATACCGACCCGGTAAATTACAAGTCCTGGCAGACGCCTTGTCCCGCTATGTGGAGGAGCAACCCAACGACCCGTCTCCCCCAGAACCCATCCTCGAACCTAAAACGTTTGGCGCCACGTACCTATCCGCGGAGGCCCTCCGGGAGGCCACCCAACAAGAGCTCACATCGACGGCCGAGACATCCTCTGACGGGTTTCAACGCCACCAAGGGCGTATCATAGTACCCCCATCATGCCGAGCCCAAGTCCTTTGGGCACACCACGAAGCCCCTACCGCAGGGCACCCGGGGATAGAACGCACCCAGCAAATGATCCTTCGTTCCTTCTGGTGGCCTACGTTACACCATGATGTACAACAGCATGTGGCGGGGTGCGCCACATGTGCACGAACGAAGGTCCCACGCTGCGCACCATCAGGACTCCTACAGGTCCTCCCGCTACCCTTGGGACCTTGGCAGCGGATTGGGCTTGACTTCGTGGTAGACCTCCCTCCTTCTCGCCAGCATACTACCGTCCTGGTAGTCGTCGATCACTTTTCGAAACTCGCCCACTTCATCGCTTGCAAAGGGCTACCCTCGGCCAAACGCACTGCGCTGTTATGCATTCGCCACGTATTCAAGCTCCACGGGTGGCCACGAGAAATATTCAGTGACCGGGGGACACAATTTACGGCACGGTTCTGGAAAGCCCTATTTCAATCCCTCCAGGTGACCCTAAAGCCCACCACTGCATACCACCCCCAAGCCAACGGCCAGGTGGAGCGCGTAAACCAAAACCTGGAGCAATACCTTCGATGCTACACCAACTATCTTCAGGACGATTGGTATACGTGGCTCCCCCTGGCCGAATTCGCGTATAACAACGCCCCCAACGCCTCCCTCGGTACGTCCCCCCTCTTTGTGACGTACGGATTTCATCCCCACTTGGGCACCCTTGATACCCCCAATATGGAGGTCCCAGCCGCAGGCGCCCTTGTCCAGCAAATCCACAAGGCCCAAGCCCTCGCCCGACGCACGCTCCTGGAAGCGCGTCGGCGGTACAAGATACAAAGCGACAAACATCGAAGAGAAGGACCCTCTCTCTGCCCAGGCGATCTGGTCTGGGTGGATCGACGGCACTACCCGTCGGCACGGCCGTCGGCGAAACTGGACGCCCGTTATATGGGCCCTTTTCCCATCACGCACCAAGTAAACGAAGTGACGTACAAGGTCCAACTCCCCCCACAGGTACGGGTGCACCCCACATTTCACGTCTCCATGCTCAAGAAGGCCAACCCAGACCAGCTCCGAACCGAAGGCACCCCACCTGGTCCTACGGAGTGGTCGGTCGCCGGTCCGGAATATGAAGTCCGAGCGATTCTTGACGCCAAGTTACGACGAGGCCGGCTTCATTATCTCGTGGACTGGGTGGGTTATGGTCCGGAGGATCGCTCCTGGGAGCCCGCCTCCAACGTGTCCGCCCCTCGGTTGCTGCGGGCCTTCCATCTCCGACACCCCTTGAAGCCTGGGCCCCCCCGTTTTGGGTTCCGGCGACCTCGAGGGGGGGGTACTGTCAGGGGCACCTCGAGCCGCACCACAGCACCCCCGGACATCGCCGAGACCCCCAGAGCACCCCCGGATCCGCCACAGCAGCCCAGCAGCTTGCCGGCTCGGATAACCTCACCCCCGCCGACGCCCGCGGGCCGGGAAGAGCCGCGCCGCGGGCCTGCGTCACCGGCAGGATGCCGGCAAGTAGACACTCCCCCAATCTCCCTTCAGACGCTGGAGGGAAGGCCTGGGCCTGCAGCCACGCCTGCACCACCGACCAACTGGGCGGGGCCGGCTGCGGCCCCGCAAGGAACCTCCCCACCAGCAGCGCCGCCGGCAGGAAGCCAGGTGCGGCGAAAAGCCACTCCCCCTGCAGGGGATTACACAGTAGGGATTCCCCCGCCCCCGCAGCGCCGCTCAGAGCGGCTGCGGGCACGCACGGGGGCGGGGCTTAGGGGATAAAAACCAGCGCCGCCTGGGAAACGGCGCTGGTGATTGCAGAGACCGGCCCCTTACCTGAGTGCAAACGGTGGATGCCAGAGAGAGCATCTGTGAACGTCTGTGAGTGTGAACCCCCCTGTCTATTGCCCGAGCGAGAGTGTGCCTTCCTCCGTGATCCCTGTCTAAGTTTGAGAGTCCACAGAGTGAGTACCGCGAGAAAGCCCTTCCTGACCCCTTGTGTGGTGCCCTTGGCCTTGGTGGTGAGTGACCCGTGTCTGTCCTCCCTCTCCCCCTCCCGGGGCCCCGCACCCCCTGGGGGGAAACCCTTCACCCCCTGTCCCTTTCGTGTGGCGCTGTGTGTTAGCGACGAGTGTGGGGCAGCCTTGGGATCTTGGTCAACAGCGCCTGATGATGATAAGGGCTCGTTCTCTTTAATTAGAGGTAAAGCCACACACTATCCTGACGGGCATTCTAACCCCGGTCGCTCCCGTGTTGACCTCGATACCCTCGGCCCGTTGAGTGTGTGCGTGCGTGGAACCGTTGCCCCTACCCCCGGTAACAGATCCCTCCAAATTTGGCTTGCTGAAGGCAGAGTAAGGGACAGGCTAAATGTGTGTCGTGTGAAAATGTATTACCTTTTGTTTGGTTTTAAACCTTCTGTCTCTTGTTCATTTCAACAGGCTTTCCACAGTTCCTATAAGGAATGGTAAATACTAAGTAACAGTTCTCTGTTCACTTTCTCCACACTATTCATGATTTTATTCCCCCCCCCCTCTTCTTGGGCCACAATCACATCTGCGGTGGCGAGACCCTCAAGGGAAGCCGCGGCAGCAGGTAGGAGCTGGAGAGCAGAAGAAGAGCCGGTGCAAACGAGGATGTACCGCGGCTTCTCTTGCACATGTCAGGGCAGGATTTTGCGCCCTGACACGCATGAGGGAAGCCACGATACATCCCTGTTCGCACCAGAGGGAAGCTGCGGCACACCCCGGTTTGCACCGGCTCTTCTTCTGCTCTCCAGCTCCTCCCCGCTGCCACGTCTTCCCTCACAGGTCTCGCCGCTGCCTTTGTCGGCTCCTTTCTAAGCTTAAGAGCCCTGCTCTTTAATTTCTCCTATGGAAGTAATTCTATACCCCTTGGATTATTTTTATTGCCCTTCTCTATGCATTTTCTAGTTGCATTACTGATTTCATACATTGGTCTCAATCCCATGGCCCGCGGATTCCATGTGGAAGGCTGCACATGGCACAAGGATACATGTGCGGGAACCATGTACAGGAACCATGTGGAAATCACGCTGAAAGCCCCGACAGCAGAAGGATGGTGGAATGGTGGGCTGCATGCATGGAAACCTTGCATGTGGTTCTTTTTCCATGCCCAGCACGCAGCTCTCCTTCTGTATGATGTTTGGGATCACGGCCATTGGAATTATGATAATCTCTATATTTTGTTTATCCTTTTCCTAATAACTTTTGGCATTTTGTTTGCCTTTTCAATCAACTACACTGAGCTGACATTTTCAGTGTTCTATACACAACACCAATATATTTTTCGTGAGTGCTAATGGTTTATTGAGAACCTAACATTTTGTATGTATAGTTAAGATTGTTGCTGTTGTTTAATGTGTATTAGGGTGTTTTCAGACACGACGCTAACCATACTTCAACATTTTTTATGCATGTTGCAGGACTGTATTGGTGCCCTATGCAGCCCTGCAACATGCATAAAAAATGTTCAAGCATAGTTAAAGTGTGCTTAGCGTCAAACACCCTTACTGTGCATTTATCAACAATGAATTTCATCTCCCATTTTATCAGCCAATTTACTTAGTTTTGTTAGATCCTTTTATATCTGTTTGCAATCTGCTCTGGATTTAACTATCTTGAATGATTTTAAATAGTTTGTAGATTTTACCACCTCATTATTTATGCCTTCCCTCCTGTCCCCAATCACGAATGAATATATTAAAAGGCACAGGTCCCAGGCCCACAGTTCACCTTTGTCCATTGTGAAAATTGGCAATTTGTTCCTACCCTTTATTTCTCCAATACCCAAGGGAGATAGGCAGGGGATGTATGAGGGGGAGCAACAGAGTATATGAGGAGCAGCTAGTAGTGTCTAGGGGCAAGTTCACGGAGTAAGGTGGGTGTGCTATGGTGTTGTATCTACTAGGGGTGGGAAACCGGTAGAATCCGGTATCCGATAATGCCGGTATCGGGCGTACCGGCATTATCGGATTCGGCCCGGTAATCCGGACCCGGTACCGGATTCCGGGGTACTGGATTTTTTTGCATTGCAGCCATTTAAAAATGGCTGCAATGTAAAAAAATTTAAAGCCCCAGCCAAACAGTTTTTAAAAGAAAAACCCTCCCCGAGTCCAGGCTGCGCGGGTGGAAGGGGGGACACCCCCCACCCACCCTGCCCAGCCTGGCTTTTTGTTTAAAAAAAGAACAGAGTAAGACAGACCC
>QEPC01009912.1:1236526-1250498 GCA_003113815.1 Sphenodon punctatus | reverse complement strand
GGTGGCCACCGATGTTAGATCTTTTTCGGTGGCTGCCCCTGTGCTGTGGAATTCGCTCCCGGAGGAGGCTCAGCTGGCTCCCACTCTCCTGCTGTTTCGGCGTATATGTAAGACCTGGCTGTTCCGTCAGGCTTTTGGCAAGGGGTAGGGGTGGGGCGGGGCTGGGGTTTTTCCCCACATATTGTATTTTTTAATTGTTTAAAAATGTTTATATTGTTTTATTGAGTGCTGTTCGCCGCCCCGGGCTGCCCTGTGGGCAGGAGGGGCGGGATATACATTTTAAATAAATAAATAAATAAATAAATAAATAAATCTTTTTAAAATTCCTTCCTCTACTGTAATCCACATCAGTGAAGTGGAAGAGGAAAATCAAATGAACTACAGTCCTTTTCACATGGACTGTGAGGAGCCGTGGTGCGGGGGTGATGGGTATGCACTGTGGGACGTGTGCAGCGCATGGATGGCCAGTCACACGGATGCACACCCATCTCCACCGATCTCCGAGCATGGAGGCATCTTCGTTTTGTCCAGTGGCTCCGTGTATGGGGGATCAGTGGAGATGGGTGGAGCGCAGGAGCGTGCATGCACCCCCACCCACTCGCACCGACTGTCACACAAACGCCCCCATCACCTATGTGGGCAAGGGGGGGACCGTCTCGTGTGAAAAGAGCCTATGTCTCTCATTTATTGGTAGCTTGTCCTATTTGCAGACTAAACAAAATAAAAAGCTGTGCCTTAGGTTTGTAAATAGTGTGTTACCCCAGAGTGGCCAATGAGAAACAATAGGCCTCAGGAAAGCACCAAGAGAAATATTAAAGAAATCTTTTCTTTTTTTTTAAATAGGAACCTAAAGTTAAGCTTCTTGATTCATACTGAGTCAGTCTTCATAAATCCTAGATACAGCAAAAGCCAAACTCCCCTGCTGTGCTGGAGGGGTGGAAATTATTAACATGTAATGCTGTCTTACTGGGTACACCATATTCATCACATGCAGCCAGCCAATGCCTGGTTTTGCCAGCTGTCCATTAAGGAAACATCTCTTATTTCAGAGCCCCACAGCTCTGAAAAACATAATGGGCATCACTTACTAACATAAGAGATATCCCTTATTCTGAACACTACTGTTCCATGGAGCTTAAAGGATGTTCCTTATTTCAGTATCAGTCAGCTCTGGGGTGTTCCTTATTTTTGAAATTTTGATCTAGTAATCCTCTCCCCACTCACTCCCTGCCACAGACAGCATCTTGGATAAAGCTCTTCCCTGTTTAGATTTAGAACTGTAATGTATGTAGTGCTATAGAAAGCTGTAACAGGCAGTTACAGATTAATCCATAACAAGCCGCACCGAACCGCAACACGCCTTTTGTGGTTTCGTTTAAAATCTATAAAAAATAAAATAAAACAACTGCATGTGCAAAATGGCCACCAGATCCTTCTACACATCTGTGACCTTTCCAAAATGGCAGTGCCACTGTTCCCGAAATTATAAGGGACCAGGGGTTACATAAGCACCATTCGGCTGTGAGACGGGCAGTGGATGCTATATAAATAAAAAATATTATTGTCATATTTGAACTTTCAATAGTTAGTCACCAGTGACTTTTCATCAGGAGACATAGCACGGCACCCCCTCTGCACAGCTGTTCTGTGCTGACTGGCAAACAGAAACTGGAGTTGATAGTACGGTGGTATGGTGGCAAAACCCTTCTGCAAAGGCACATAGCCCCTGCTCCTCCACATAACATTAAGCTTTAATTTTAAAACAGTGTTCAAAATTTAGCCTGGTCTCCCATGGAAAGAAGACTTATGAGGGGTGTATGCATGTATGTTCCCCCTTACAGAGTAATTTTTACCACATTTGGCAGAGGGGGCAGAAGGCTCAAAAGGTAGGTGGAGACCCAAATCCTGGGTTTATAGGTTCATCTGAGAAGTGGAAGGGGGGGGGGGGATACTCCTTGGTTTGAGCCTCAGGTTCAGAGCCTTGGAGTTCTCCTCAATTCACAGTTCTGCCTGGATGATCAGGTGGCAGCTGTGGCAAGGAGTGCATTTGATAAATTACAACGTGCTCTATGTGGGGCTATCCCTGGTGACAACCCGGAGGCTGCAGCTGGTGCAGAATGTGGCGTCCCACCTCCTCATGGGGCTGGGTTGCCGGGAGCACATAACACCGGTACTCCCAATCTCCACTGGCTGCCTATAGTCTTCTGGGTCCAATTCAAGGTGTTTATCACCTTTAAAGCCCTAAACGGCTTGGGCCCCACTTACCTGCAGAACAGCCTCACCCCTTATGTCCTCGATCAGCCCCTGCGGTCAGCCAAAGACACCCGCTTGGAGGTCCCCCTGGTTGCCATGTACAAGTGGGTGTTCTTGGTGGCCACGCTGCAGCTATGCAACTCCCTCCCGGTGGAGATTTGCCTCTCTCCGGATGTCCCTTCCTTCCACAGACAATGCAAGACCTGGCTGTTTCACCAGGCGTTTGGTGAGGGGGATGGGTAGTGGGTGTTTTTTTGTTTTGTTTTTTGTTTTAAGAGTAATGGGATTTTTTACCAGAATTTTAATTATATTTTATGATGTATTTTTATTCTTTTGATTTTTTTATCTATGATGTACACTGCCCCAGGCTGCCATTTGGCATTTATTTAAATAAATAAATATTTCCACTTTTATTATCTCCCCTTGCTCCCCATCTGATTGCCTTACATTGAGCATTGTCCCACTGGAACAACTTTTGATCCTGCAGTCTGATTTCAATCAAATTTGGTAGAGAGACAGAAGGCCCAAAGATAAGTTGGTACCCCGTATTTTGGAACAACTGATGTACCTGGAAGGGAGACATGGCCCCTTGTGAATCTCCCTTTCCCCAAACCACTCTTATTGCGCATTGCCACATTAGGAAACTATACTTCATTCGCTCATGTTGTAAAGCAGACCACGCACCATTAGACTGAATGAAAATACTTGCGGAATGAAACTACTTGTTTGTTAATTGGTTTGTATTCAATGGGCCAGAATCCACTCATGTAAATACAGGGGTGGAATTCCCCATTAACCATTTCTGACCCCTCAGAATCACTGGAAAGTTAGAAAAAAAAGTCACAAATGAGAAAAAGTGGGCCCATTTTATGTAATCGCACCTGAACCCAAACTTCAGCCAGATGACAGCCAGATTTTAGGTCCATTCTGTTGGTCCCTTTTCTTTTTTCAAATAAATTCACATGCTCCTGTGCAGACTGAAGAAGTCAAACCTCATTATGTGCATGGGGAGTAGGTAATAAAAAAATCCTGAAATACTAAGAAAAACTTTCCTTAGTCAAGCAAAATATCTTTAATTAGAAACAGACTTTCATTATGGTCTTTAAAATGGAATATTCAATTTGCACCTAACTTAAAGGACTTTTACACTGGTAAATTAGAAACAATGATTCTAGCTAATGAAACCTTCACTTGGAAAGATAAAAGTGGTAGTTGTCAAGCATATACAATAGTTTTGGATGTTGGGTTTTGCCAAGTGCAGTGCAATCGGAAGCAGAAAGAGTGGGGAAACCACACAGTTTACAGAGCAGCTCACAGAAGAGCAAATAAAACCCCAGTGGTAGGACCCAGTAGAGGAGGGTCGCACAGTGTGGAACTCACGCCTCCAAATATTTGTTTTACTTCTTCCTCCCTGGAGTAGCCCCATTGGAGTAGCTTCAGTGGGGCTACTCCAGAGTAATAATAATATTTTATTTTCAAAAGGCACTAGCTCTCGCCATGGCCCTGTTAAAACAAATACACTAAAATAAGCACATAATATTAATTAAGGTAAAAACAACACAAATACACACATAACCCACACCATTCAATTATACACATAAATAAATCTCCTCTCTCTCCCTTTTGTCACTTAGGATCATAGCACAAACTCATTAGAGCCTGATGTACCTCTAAATTAATCTTTAGCCACACCATTCTCCATTAACATTTTATCTCTCAATCTCATGGCTAAAAACATAAATGAGGTAATCGCTCTCATTGTGGACTCGGTCTTAGTGGCTAACAGAAATTTTAGCTTACCCTCGACAGTGCCCAGGGTATTTCCCTCCAATAGTGGGTCAATCCAAATAGTTCTTATATCGTTATACACAGAGCAGTCGAACATAACGTGTTTCAGGTCCTCGATTTCTCGGGTCCCACAATAACAAACTCTACTCTCATGCGGGGTTTTCTTATATCTCCCTACTACCATTGCAGATGGGAAAGACTGAAAACGGAGTGAAGTAAAGTTTCGTCTAGAGGTTAAATCTCCCAACTTATCCAAGTAGCTTTCAAAGTCATGTTGCAATTTAAAAAGATGTAACCAAGGGGCTACTTTCCATGCTGAAATTACTGCTAGATCCTCTTGGCTAACAATATCTAGCATTCTAGACCTAACTATCTCCCGTTGGAGGAATATCGCCTTCCCTCCCAGAAAAGAGAGGGACAAACCCAAATTTCCCATATCCGTAGCTATCCTCTTTATCCAGGGGTAACATAATGTTCCTGAATGACCTAATTCTTCTTTCAAACTTAGCATGGTAAGCGCCTCCTCAACCTGCAAGCAGACCCTAGCCCAATACCTAATTGCTGATTGCTTAACTAGGTAGGCTATGGGTATCATGCCTGTTTCTGCTCTAAGAACCGCCACAGGCGTTCCCCAAGGCACTCATAGCAACCCACGGAGAAATTTATTCTGCACAACCTCCAGGGTTTGCAGGGACTGCGTCCATAATCTCAGTGCCAAAGAGGATCAAAACTTGCACCTTGGCTTTAAAGATGTCCAAAATAGATGAAATATTAATCCTAGGGGATCTCGCAGCTAACTTTAATATTCCATTTGCCACAGCCGTGGCCTTTCTGGCCACCAGCTTCTGATGCCTTTCCCAAGCACCATTACTTGTGAACGTAATCCCCAAATACACATAGGAGTCCACCTGCTGAAGCGAGTTAGTCCCTATTGCCCACTTGTGTTTGGGGACTCTCTTCCCTACTGCCATTATCTGTGATTTTTGATAATTTATATTTAACCCTTTTTCCTTACAGTAGAAGCCCAGCTTTTCTTGTTGTTTGCATAGTCCCTTCCTAGTCTGCGACAGAATGACCACATCATCAGCATACATAAGGGTAGCAATTGCCCTGTCCTGGATCTTTGGCAAATTACAATCTTCCATAGCCAGAGTACAGGGCAAATCACTAAGATAAATATTAAAGAGTAGGGGTGCGAGCACACACCCTTGTCTAACCCCCTTCTGTATGAGAATCGATTTGGATAGCGAGCCATCCGCTCCCAGGCGAATCCTGGCATAATTCTCAGTGTGGATACTAACAATCAAACTCAGCAGATCTTTGTTGATACCTAACCATTGTAAATGTTGCCACAGTCTAGCCCTAGGGACCGAATCAAAGGCCTTCCAAAAATCTATAAAGGCAAGAAAGAGTTTGCCAGATCTTATTGTTACATATTTAGCAATAATATGAGATAACGTGAAACAGCTATCTATTGTTGACTGGTTCCTACAAAAACTGAATTGTTCTTGGGGGATAAGATCTCGCTCCTCCACCCATTGTTCTTGTTGTTTTAACAATATTCTAGAATACACTTTCCCCATAACCGGCAATAGGCTTATGGGGCAGTAACAGTATGGATCCCTAATGTTCCCTTTTTTGAAAAGCGGGACAACGATGGATACCCCCCATTCTTGCGGCACCTTCCGTAACCTATTTACACTAGTAAAGAGGCACGCCAGCACTGGGGCCCACCACTCAGTGCTGGCCTGCAAAGCCTCCGCCACCATAAAATCACAACCTGGAGCCTTATTCTGCTTTAGGGACTGGATCACCTCCACCACTTCCTGTTCGTCAACTATCTCAGCAAAGTTTAATGAGCGAGGTGCTCCCGTCACAACGCTTGCACCATATTCCCCGACTTCTTCAATCTCCTCCTTGCCCTCCTTAATACTGAAGAATTTCTCAAAATACGCAACCCATATATCTTCCTCTATAACCCTATCCATCCTAATGCTAGGGGGGGCCTTAGTGCATGATTTATCAGGAACCAAAATCTCCTGGAATCCTTTAAAAGTGCTGCAATTTTAAGATTGGCCCACGCCTTATGGATAATTTCCTGGTTTTTATGCTTGACCAACTTCTTATATGCACTTCTTACTGTCACAAACTGTCTCTTTGCCTGGTCAGATTGAATGTTTGCCCATGTAATTTTCGCACAGGCAAGCTGCCTCTTAGTTTCGCGGCACTCCCTGTCAAACCATGTCTTCATTTCTCTTCTGCTTTGGCCATTGTTCCGAGATAATATATTCCCTAGACTTTCCATCAAAGATGCATACCACTCACTGAGATCTTTCAATTCCCACAATTCTATAGAGAGCATACATTCTCGCAATCTAATACACTCTGGACCCCACATAGTATCTAGGAATTTTGCCAGGGTATGATTCGTCCAACGCACTCTAATCCTACCCACACTCCCTCCCTCCATGAGAGTCCTACTCTTATCATCCCCTTCCCCTTTAGACATAAGGAAATCCACCCTAAGCACTGAATGGTCTGATTCAGGACAGATCACAATCTCAAAGTTGGCCCATCTATCCCGCTGTGGACTTCTAACAACCATATAGTCCACTATACTACTCCCATTTTCATTCATGAAGGTAAAGTCCCCCTCCGGATCTAACGAACCCCTCCCATTTAGCACCATCAAATCACTTACCCAAAGAAAGTTATTCATAGAAACACCTGCATGATTCCTAACTTGATCTTTTGAATTACGTCCAAGCTGTCCTCCCTCTTGCCCTAAAACAAATTCCCCTCCCATTGTAATTACTGCTCCAAGCCTGGTATTCCAATCCCTTGCCATTAAAATAATTGCCGTTGGGTATTGGGCCAGTAGATCCTCAATTACCCCTTCCAAAGTCTCCCAAATACTATTATCATAGAAATGGGAGTTAGTCGGGGGGAATATATATATTTATCAGGAGCATTTGTTCCCCCAACACTTCGAGCAAACCTATTTGGAGCTCCTGTCTATCACACGGAAGAGGTAGGAGTGTTCCCTCACTCTTATCTGATTTCAAAATTGCCAACCCTCCCGAGACCTGTCCCCTGCTTTTTATCCTAATTCCAGGTGTAGAATAGGCTTGAAAGCCCTGAATCCTTACCTGCCCTTCGGTATACCACCATGTTTCTTGCAGCAGCACAAGGTCATAGTTTCGCAAATACCCTATCCAATTCAGATCTTTGCACTTTGCTACATACCCTGCAATATTCCAGGAGGCAATCCGCCAAGTCTTAAATCCCTCCGCCCCTTCAGCCCGTATATCTACCCTAACAGCCTCCCCCCTCTTCTCCACTTCTCATTGGGTGCCTTCTGTGGGTTTTGTCTGCTTTTGATCCAGAGGTAAGGGTTTCTCAATACTACACAGCCCCTCTCCTCCAGTGGGAGTGACCTGACCCTCCTGTTCATTTATAAGGTCCATCGTTTGAGTATTTATCTCTGGAACAACCGTAATAACCTCAGCCTCCAATTGGGGTACTACTGCTGGGCCCCATTGTACCTGACATGTGGGGGGAGAAATTTCCCTCATGGATCGCCCCCTAAACTGCACGGGCTCTCCCAGATCTTCTTGTGCTAAGTAGCGGACTGCTGTCCAATCGATATCGGTCCTATTCTCAAATGAGTAGCCTTTGTTGTTAGTCCCTAGACTCTTAGCCTGGTAGTCCAATGTGGCACACTCAAGACTATCCTTAACTATATCGATCTTCCAAGCCAAGCTATCTTGATCTACCACCGAGAGTGCTTTAAATGAGGATACTACTGGTAGATCCCCCACATTAACTGCCGTGTTTTCCAAAAAGTGCTTTATGGAGTCAGGGAATGAGCACATACTTGTAGAGCCCCCTTCTTTACCCTCTGCTTGGGGTCCAGGGGCTGGCTGCTTTTGGACACAGCCAGTGAGACTACCATCCTTGGTCTCTGCCCACCCCCAAACCTCCTTACTCACAGTTACTTCCATATCCTCCTTCTGCTGCTCAGAGCCCTGCCCTGACACCACTGCACCCCTAATATCAGCTGCTTGTTTTTTCCCAACAATAATACAGTGGTGAGGCAGAGGGGTGTGTGAATAAAAGCCATTCCTTCCACATTTCTTACTGTGCCTCAGCAAGGGGGGGGGAGTAAGGGGGCTTAGTCCTAGCGTACTCCCCTTTTGTAAAAACTCTATCAATAGATATACCATGGACTTTCAGATGTTTCCTTGCCTTAAACATCTTATGAACACATATATTAGAGGATAAATTTTTGTTTACACAGCTGCTATGTTGACTCTGGTACAGTTGCTCTATGTCAGCCACATCCACCAGACCTGTTTTAACTTTTATAAGCCAGGCGATATGATTAATAACCTTAGGCACACTATCCCATTGAGGGAATCCCCTACTACCCATTGGGCATGCCTTAACCCATATAGCGCACTCATCAAACCTCGGCACATGAGACACGGCAGTAAGTAAAGTATTTTGCGGTACACCACCCCCTACTGCAAACGATCTTCTTTGAGTGTTTGCTAACTGAGTATCCTCCTTCCTAAAAACTTTTACTGGATTATCTTTTTGCTTTATATCATATATGTGATCCATTTTATCCAGTAATTCCCTCATTTGGGTCCTCACCCACAACACCGAGTCCCCCAGATCAGTAATATTTTAAAACAATAATGAGACAGTTTTGGCAATTAAATGGCACTGCGCCTTCAATGTAGCTCCTGTGTCCAGGCCATCATAAGGGCTCCCAGACCCAGCCTCCTGCGGGGCCGCCCCTTTAGTCTTACTCCTGGGGCCTGATACCCCTCCCTTCTCACCAGACGGGCAACTATGTCCGTGCTCCAATCCAAAAAGGGGCGAGTAGCGGTTCGATGTTGTAACTGCTGTCAACCTATTGGCCCCCAACAGATTCTTCCTCTGATACTTGCTGTTAGGCGTTTCAGCATCGGGGGGGGGGGAAGTCCCCCGAACACTGCCATTTTTTCTCCATGTCCACTCACCGGTTGCCCCCGGCCCTCGCACAAGGCCGCTCCCTTAGACGCACGCCCACCGGCGCACGCCCCCGGCGCCGCCGTAGGCACCTGGGCGACCCTTATGGCCAGTACGTGTGGGCGTCATCCTGCCGAAGCAGCTGGTACCACTCGCCTCAGGTACTCTCAATCTGCTGGTATTTGCACCTCCATCCGTCAGCACTGCTTGCTTCCGAGAGAAAAGCCCCCAACTCCGTAGTACCGCTAGGCACTGGCAGCCGGCTCTCCTGTGTTCCAGCACGGGCACTCCATTCCGCCTCCCCTGCCTCGTTCCTGTTCAGTTCCGGGTGTGACGCGCCGAATCAGGTTGTATCCTTCCACAGAATCCTGGTCCAAAGTGTAGTTTCTTCTTCAGGCAGCTCTTGGTTACTCCACAGCAGGATTTCAGGACATAAGTCAGAAATCCTGCTGAAGACCTAGCAGAGTTGTTCTCCCCTCTGCATCCAGGCACAGACTGTCCCAACTCTCCAGTCTAGGTTTCAGCACTTTGGCCAGCGGTCCTGCTGAGGCTCCAGTGCACAGGGGAGATGCTTCTCTTACCAGAGCCAAGTCCAGACTGACCTACTCCAGAGTAAGTGGTTTGTGGATTACAGCCAAAGGTAACACATGTTGTCATTTCTGTAAACAGAAGAAAGTGGCAGTTTTCCTGCTACTGCAACACAGGCACATGTAGGGTGCTCTATAAAGGTCTTACAATGGAGTTCCACCATCTCCAAATGAACGAAGCAAAGGGTGCCCATGAGCCCGATGGCAAGACAAGCTGACAAGGCAGGCACTGGCAGAGGTTACTTGGCGGAGTTCAGTTTAAGACAGAAGGAAATCTGGAAGTCTTTGTCCAGCACTGGACTGTATATAACTGACTGATGAAGATGAATGCTTGTATTTTACAGGGCATCTCTGAAGCCTACTGATCCATCCACAGCAGTCAGTTCACTCCAGTTCCTTACAGGAGTTAACCACTAAGCAGTTAAGACGCTGAGCAGAGGTTAGCAGGAAATCGTGCTCTTCTCTTTCAGAAAGCCGGAAAAAAGGTTCCGTGGATTAGAAATATGGATCAGGTAAGATACAGCTGGTAACTTGTGGTGTGGAACTAAATAAGCATTGCCTTTTCTTCCCTCTCAGGAAAAAGTCCTGGCTGAAAGACCATCAAAATCAAACAGGGTCTGCAAAGCCCATGGTTTGTAGTCTCATCTGCCTCTCTCTCTGCTCTCTTACACACAACCCCCCCACCCCCAACCTTGATACATTTTCTTCTTGTTCATTATGTCATACTCTCATTCAAATTTCTTTCACTAGGGAGAGGAAAGAAGCAACAGGTTAAAAGAGCTGTGAACTACAGGAGATGTTTCAAGTGAACACTGCTGTAGCACACAGGTCTTTTAAACTGGAATCGAAGTAGGTACAACTGCTCGCCAGGCGATAGGGCATCAACTGTTTTAAGTGCACTAGGCCAGGAAATATAGGTCAGTCTTTTAACAGCACAACTTTATTGCCTGGTGTAAATTAAAGAATCCCTCACTGTCCTGTCTTTGTATATCATCTATGTTGGAAGTACCGACAACCTCTAGCAATGAGGTACATATTAATCCAAACTGACCTTCCATTGCAAAGGCTTGCATGCTTTCTGCAGTTCACAAGAATTCTGATTTAAAGATATTTCCGATTCATAATAACTGCACTGTCAAAAAAACCAAATATTTTCTTTCACACAGGCCATTCTACTATTTCAAGGTACGTTTGAAAAATGCTTACTATGGCTTTTACCTACAGTGTTTGAGCTTTCAGAAAAAGTGCTTCAGTGATAGTCTTTACAGAAGCTTTGACTCTGTTTTCCTGTATGATTGATTATGGAAGGAATGTAATGGTCCACTCACATCACTTCCTTGACAGCAACAGCTGATGAACAAGACACTATCTTCTATCACGGCTGCACTCTGGTTTTCCTTTCGGATACACTCATTGTTATTTTTTCTGGGTGTTTCAGGTTTCCCCCTCTCAACATAACTACTACTTTGTGTAAGCATAAAGTTACAGCAAAAAAGAAATATATCATCATTTTACATTGATATGAATCCCCGTTAGAGGATTCTGGAAACCTTTGCTTTATTCCTAACCTGCATTGCCTCACTGGAAACACCTGACAATTTTGTTCTTACTTTAAATGACTAACCAAATTGTTACATGCCCTGTCAAGGACTAAAGGGTACTATCAAAGAACAACGACCCATGATTTTATCTAATTTATGTTCATTTTTGTATAACCTGGAAGAACAGTGTACAGACTGCAAATATTTTATTCCCCTAATTCTGCTATAAAATACTTTAATAAAAAACTATCAATAATGATACTTCCCCTGTTGGATCTTTGTTCTGTATACACAACTAGGCAACACACCCTTTCTCCAGAGCTGTGTAGGTTACTGATGACAATACACCAAAATAAACATATAAACAAACCTCCATGTTCTCTCCTGAGGCTGTTTTTAAACAACCACACTATACCGTTCTGAAATCATTCTTCCCTGACTTGTCAGAATGATTTCATTGTCATAATCATTCCAGTTTCTGTGGCTAGATGACCACTACTGTGACGTTATATTGTCTGTTCCTGGTTGGCTAAACCGCTCCATCAAGCCAGTCCAGAGTTTAAAGTGAGCAGTCAGGCTGCTCTGTCAAGCAGGTCTAGGGTTTAAAGTGAGTGGTACATTCTACCTATAGAACGTTCTACCCGTAAAGATGGTGGAAAATAATGACTGTTGTATAACGTTCTGTATTTATAACGTTTTTATAAAACCTTGAAAAAGATGTTTTATAAAAATGTTCTAAAACCTGGAAGCAAACTGGAAGTGTCAACATTTTTAACATTCCAGCTGTGTAGACAATCACCTTTATAATGACATAAAAACCAGTAGAACATTATAATGTATCGTCTAAAAACAGCCTGAGAGTTTTGTTCAATGTTGCTAAACGTGATTCTGGAAAAGCTGCATAACTTCAGGTTACAATGTAAGCAGGCTCCATATCCTCCATACCTATACTGATGGCTTCAGCCGTATATCTCAGACATGGATCTGGCCACCATCATCCATGCTTTCATCACCTCAAGTCTGGACTATTGCAATGCACTCTACATGGAGCTACCTTTGGTGATGGTCCAGAGACTGCAGCTGGTGCAGAACACGGCAACTCGCCTCCTTATGGGGACAGGTCACCATGAGCACATTACACCAGTGCTTCATTCTTTGCACTGGCTGCCTATAGTCTTCCAGGCCTGATTCAAGGTGTTGGTTTTGACCTATAAAGCCCTAAATGGCCTGGGACCCTCTTATCTGCAGGATCCCCTCCCCTCCAGGTCCTGGACCAGCCCCTGCGGTCAGCTAGGGACGCCTCCCTCGGAGTCCCCTGGTATCTCAGGTGGCAACGATGAAGGGGTATTCTCAGTGGCTGCACCATGGCTGTGGAACTTCCTCCTGACAGCCCCAGACCACCCCTCTTTTCGAAGACAGTGTAAGACCTGGCTGTTCCACCAGGCTTTTGTCAAGGGGGACAGGTGATGGTTGGTATGGGGTGGAATTTGGCTCTGCCTGGGTTGTTTTTGTTATTGATTTTATATTACATTGCTTTTATATTATGTTATTTATTGAATCATTTTATTATTGTAATATTTTATATGTTTTTAATTATGTTGTGAGCCACCCTGAACTGCTGTGGCAGGGGGGTGCGGCGAAGAAATCAAAATAAATAAATAAATATCCCAACAGGCTGGTGAAAACCAGTTGACACACTAGGCTCACTCTTGCTAGAAGATCATACCAGGTGTACTGTGTATGCCCAGAAAAATTATATCCCCTTTCCTGAGACTGCTAGCCCAGTCAGTCAAATCACTTTTTACTAGAATGTTTCCTGTTAAATGTTAACATTCTATCCTTATCTGATCAAAATAAGCGTACATCTCCCCAAATCCCACGTTAGGCAGGACTGCTTTACTTTTGCAAGCAAATGCCATGGTCCCACCTAACGTAGGTGATACCACACTTTTGGAGGCAGCAGCTACCAGAATGCTCGAGTGCCTTTGTGCCACCAGCAGAGGTGCTCAGATCCACCCTGTCTCCTTTGCCAGGTAATGTTTACCTAGCACTAGCAGATAACTTCTACATTTGACCTAGCTTTGGGCTGTGATCCTTGATCCTTCTTCTCTGTTTTTCTGATCTCTGATTCTGGATTTCTGGTTTCTGACCCTTCATCATTAGATCTTTGGTCTTTAATGTATGAGCCTTGTCCATCTTTTCACTCCTGTCCTTAGAATTCTAGATTTTGGTCCTCAGTTTAAATTTTAGAGATTTTATGTAATTAGTTTGTACTGAAGGTTTTCCCTGCTTTGAACTGGATTGTTTTTTGTAATTGATGAATTATCGCATATGTGTTTACGGTCAATGGCCATATAAATAAATACCTAGCTGAGTGAAAGTGGTCACTCAAAATGTTGGAAGGCATGTAAACAGAACAAACACATGCTTAGATATGTACCCTGAAGTTTAGTATGTCGGGTTTTGTGGTTACTCCATTATGCCAGAGCATGCAAGTGTATTAAAGCATTTTATTCACTGAAGCCCTAGCTTCTCTCACAAATATTATGCACTAGGGGTGGGAAACCGGTAGAATCCGGTATCCGATAATGCCAGTAATGGGCGTACCGGCATTATCGGATTTGACCCGGTAATCCGGTCCCGGTCCCGGATTCCGGGGTACCGGATTATTTTACATTGCAGCCATTTAAAAATGGCTGCAATGTAAAAAAATTTAAAGCCCCAGCCAAACAGTTTTTAAAAGAAAAACCCTCCCCGAGTCCAGGCTGCGCGGGTGGAAGGGGG
>QEPC01009912.1:1186498-1221932 GCA_003113815.1 Sphenodon punctatus | reverse complement strand
AACACCCCCCCCAGGGATCGGGTCATACTTACCGGCGGCTGCGGGGACGCCGCGGCCGCTGGTGCTGGGGGGTGGGCTCGCCTCGCCTCTGGGTCTTTTCTTTACTCTTTTTTTTAAAACAAAAATCCAGGCTGGGCAGGGTGGGTGGGGGGTGTCCCCCCTTCCACCCGCGCAGCCTGGACTCGGGGAGGTTTTTTTTTTAAAAAAACTTTTTTGCTGGGGCAGTTTTTTTACATTGCAGCCATTTTTAAATGGCTGCAATGCAAAAAAAATCCGGTACCCGGTCCGGATTACCGGGTCAAATCCGATAATGCCGGTACGCCCGGTACCGACATTATCGGATACCGGATTCTACCGGTTTCCCACCCCTAGTAAATATTGTTCAAGAGACTGGTTGGTGCGTTCTGTCCGACCGTTTGCCTGGGGCTGGTATGCCGTGGCGGGGGCCAACTTCACCCGGAGGGCGGAGAATAGGGCACGCCAAAAACGTGCAATAAATTGTGAGCCACGGTCAGAGACAATGACCGTAGGAAGGCCATGCAATTTGACGATATTCTGAAGTACTAGCATTGCAGTTTGGTGGGCTGTGGGTAACTTTTTACAGGGAATAAAGTGGGCCATCTTCGTGAATTGATCTACAACTACTAGGATCGTCGTGTATCCATGTGCGGGGGGGGGAGTTCAACAATAAAATCCATATTGACTCGTTGCCAGGGACCCTGGGCTTGGGTGCCAACTGTAACAGCCCGAAGGGAGCCTGGCGCGGTGATTTGGTTCGGCTACATACAGTGCACCCTTGCACATAGGCACGGGTGTCCTGCCTTAGGGTTGGCCACCAAAAATGATGTTGTATTAACTTCAACGTACGCTGTTGTCCGGGGTGCCCGGCAAGAGGCGCATCGTGGTGTGCTCGGAGCACTTCTTGGCGTGCTGCGGTGGGAACCATGATGACATCTTGGTGGGTCTGTAGTCCTCTTGCCCCAGGGAACGGGGGGCCATGAGGGAGTGTGGCATCTCTATGTGTGAGGCGTTGAAATTGGGCAAGGGTCATACCTACGGCCGCAAAAGCCCGAGAAGGCCATACAGTCTCTCCATGGTGTGCAGGTTTTGGTGACACTTCTTGGTATCGGGAGAGGGCGTCAGCTATGGTGTTACTCTTCCCGGACTGATAGGATATCTGGAAGGAGAAATGGGCGAAAAACAATGCCCATCGAGCGTGTCAGGCGTTCATAATGCAGGCCGTTTGTAGGTAGACAAGGTTTTTATGGTCCATCCTTACTTGGACAGAGTGAGCAGCACCCTCCAAATAATGCCGCCAGTTCTCGAAGGCTTCTTTTATCGCCAGTAACTCTCTGTCCAACACGGTATAATTTCTTTCAGCCGCGGTGAGCTGTCGGGAGAAGAAGGCGCAGGGTAGGGGGATGCCTTCCCCTGGTGGCTGCTGGGATAAGACAGCGCCGATGACGACGCTAGATGCGTCAGTTTCCACAAAAAAGGGCAGAGAAAAATCAGGGTGTTGTAAAATAGGGGCAGTTGTGAAAGCCTTTTTCAATTCGTCGAAGGCATGCTGTTGCTCAGCCCCCCAGAGGTACAACTCCCCTTTTTTCAACAACCGTGTCAAGGGAGCGGTGAGGCGAGCAAATTGTGGAATATATTGCCGATAGTAGTTGACGCTTCCCAGAAACCTTTGTAATGGCTTGATGGCTGTGGGTGGAGGCCAAACTGCTATTGCCTTGACCTTCTCAGGGTCCATACCAATCCCAAGAGGGGATACTATAAACCCTAGGAAGGGCACTACCTGTTGATGAAAGATACACTTCTCTCTTTTGCAGTACAGCTGATTTTGGATCAAGCGTGACAATAAAATACGCACATGTTGTACGTGTTCCTTCAGGTTCTGGGAGAAAATAAGGATGTCATCCAAGTAGGCGACTACGTAGATATCCAGGATATCGCGGAAAATGTCGTTTATGAGGTGTTGAAATGTTGCAGTTGCATTTGCTAGGCCATATGGCATCACCAAGTATTCAAAAAGGTCGTACCGAGTACGAAAGGCTGTCTTCCACTCGTCCCCAGGGTGAATGCGTAAGAGGTTATATGCTCCACGTAAGTCTAGTTTTGTGAAGATGGAAGCGCCTTGCAAATTATTCAATAACTCTGGAATGAGCGGCAGTGGGTATCGGTTTTTTACCGTAATGGCATTTAACCCCCTATAGTCTATGCAGGGGCGTAGGCCCCCATCCTTTTTGGGAACAAAAAATAAGGGTGCTCCTGCAGGGGAGGTGGAAGGGCGAATGAAACCCTTCACTATATTTTCTTCCAGGTACATCTTGAGGGTCTGCAACTCGGGGCCCGACAAGACATAGATTCTCCCATACGGAGGCACGGCATCAGGAAGGAGGTCAATGGGACAATCGTAACTCCTGTGAGGGGGGAGGTCGAGAGCGTCTTGTTCTCTGAAGGCATCCTGCAGATCCACATAGGGGGAAGGTATACCCACGGCTTTCGAGCTAATAGTGCCATTGATACAAGGGGCTGCCTCTAACATGGGTGCACGGAGATGGTGCTGACTGCACAAGGGGGAATTAAATTCCATGCACCTTTGCTGCCAGTTGATAGAAGGGTTGTGTGCTTGCAACCACGGAACACCAAGAACTACAGGAAAGGTGGGGGTGCAAACTACGTCAAAGCAAAGTTTTTCTTGGTGGGCCCCGATAGTACCTTGCAAGAGGGTGGTACTATAACACACCGGTCCCGAACACAGAGGGGAACCATCTATCGAATAAACCGTCTCCGGCTCTGTCTTTGGCACCAAGGGAACATGATGGTGTTGCACTAGCAGCTCATCAATAAAATTACCGGAGGCACCTGAATCGATTAGGGTCCATACTATCACAGTACGCTGCCATGATAGTTGCAAGGCAAAGGGGACACAAAAATGGTTTGGACCCCCCAATGGCCGTGTGCCATTACAAATTAGGGGGCCTGCTGTCCTTACTGGGACCACCCCTGTCCATCCCGGTTCACCTCGTTTCCCACCCACCGCCGTTCGGGGGGTAGTTGTGGGCACTCGCGGGAAAAATGCCCTTGTCCTCCACAGTAGAAACATAACCGTGCTGCCCTCCGTCTTTCTTTTGCCTGCGCGGTGAGGGGCCCTCGGGAGGCCCCGATCTTCATGGGTTCGCGAGTGTCCATACGTCGAGGTTCTCCCGTTCCTTGCGTAGGCACGGGAGTCCGTAGAGGCCAGGTTCGTGCCCCCTCTTGATGCCTCTCCCTCCGTCGTTCAGTCAATCGGTCCTCCATCTGGCAAGTCAAATTAACCAACTTGGCCCAGGTCTCAGGCATGTCCGTCATAGCTAGCTGATCTTTTAGCTCCTCGCTCAGCCCCTTACGATACAACACCTTCAAGACATGATCAGGCCAATCTAATTCAGCCGCTAAATGTTGGAACCGAGTCACGTACTCCAGCAGGGGCCCCTTCCCCTGCTTCAAGGTCATAATGGCTGCCTCCGCGTCTTTTACCCTATGGGGATAGTCAAACAGGAACTTAAATTCCCGTAAAAACCCATCATAATCCTTCAAGAGTGGGCTCTCCTTTACCAGCAACGGGGTGGCCCAATCAAGTGCTAACCCTTCTAAATGGCCAATAATAAATGCCACCTTGGTTTCATCAGAAGGGTAAGTCAGAGGTTGTACTTGGAAGGCTAATTTGCATAATGCCACAAACCCCTGAAATTGTTTCCTATCTCCATTAAATTTCATTATCGGGGGGTATTTGGGTTCTCTACCCCCTCCTGGCGGAACCCGCCCTGGCTCTGGGGGGTCTGGTACGAGAGGCGGTGCTTCAGGCCCCATCCCAAAACCTCCCCCTCTCATCTGTTGCTCCTTAATGTCCTTCACTTCCATAGCTAGGGACTGGATGGCTGTATCTGATGTCCTGCCAGATCCATGGCCAGTGAAACTGTTATGGATAGGGGAGTGTGAAAGGGAAGTGGACCTGGCCAAACCTCTAACCTAATTCCTGCTACTCTCTCATGTTCTCGTGGGGGCAACTCCGCAGAGGAAGAAAGGACACCCCTCAGGTTGTTATAGGGTCGCTGGCTCCCAAGGGAGATGCGGCCTATCTCATCATAGGGGGGGAGACAACGAGACCCTGAGTTATGCCCCCACTCGAGCGTGCTGGCTGCAAGAACAGGCCCTAACCCCACCACGTTTTTACCCACACAGAACTGTGTCCCCAACCACACGGGGGGGGAGGGTGAGAAGACAGTGCAGGAATGGGGGATTCCAAGGGGGTATTTCCCGGGGGGGCAGGGAAGGGATGGTTCTACACACGCAAGTCACGGGGGAAGGACAGTTGGGGGCCCAGGTACGGGGGAACGGTTAATAGTGCACTCCACCCTCCTGTCCCACACACACACACCCCGCTCCCAAAATACCACTGTGTCACGCCCCCAACCTCACCACACTCACTCTCCGCACTCGCTCAGCCTTTGCACACCACACTCGTCCGTCGCAATACTCTCCTCCAGATACAGTTGCACGGGGCCAGTCGCTAAGCTACGCTGTTCACCGGCGCTGCTCCGATGCCTCTGACCCTCCTTAAGTATACAAGCCCTGGCCCCCGCCTTCTCCTGGAGGCGTGCCGACCGTCGCGGCGCTTCTGCTGGCCCCGCCCCCACGTTCCCCGCTGGTCTGCTTCCCACTGCTGGTGCTTGCAGTGGTGGGGGAAGCCCTGGCCTCTGCCTCCGCCTCTGCCACTGCCGTGCGTTCTTTCTACCCCTGCTCAGGTTCCCCCGGGTCACCTGGCCACCGCGCCCCCATCCTCGTCCCAGGGTGAGTCTTTTCCTTACACTTATTTCCACAACAGTTGATCCAATAAAAGATGACCACTTTGTCTTTCTTTTCCTTTCTCAGCAGCCAAAAATGGAGGGGGAGAGGGGGAAGGGAAGCCATCCCCTTTCTAGCAGCTCCTGGAGGAATGGAATAAGAGAGCAGATTTTGACTCCTTTTGACATAGTGAATGTCACAAAGGAATTAGATGCACTGCTGTGATTAAAATGCTGCAGTCCAACACAGGCATGATGGCTACATGCCCTGACAATTCATTGTCACAATGGAATGAAATGTCAGGATTTCACTTTGTGCAACTCTGCATCATTATTCATTGAGGAAGCAGCTTTCAGGCTCTGCAAAACCAAGTAGCAGTGATTAATCTCATTTGTAGCTATGAAAGCTAAGGCAAAGGTAAATGTTAATAACATCTCATGCTTCAAGGCATGAGATGATTCTCTGCAGGAAGAAAAAGACTTTTTTGGTTCATCTATAGCACTGTACAGATGAGAGTTCCTGCCTTCCTCACAACCTGGCAACAGCTGGAGGTAAGACTCTACAACTAATTGATCAATATTCTCAATTATGGCAGGTCTCACATAGAACACTAATTTATATAGGAATTCCTATAAGAAAACCACTACTTTATCATTTCTGCTTAATTAATTACTCTTTTGTAATAAATACTTGAAGAGAACCATCAATTTGTTTGAGAAAAAATGTAGAAAAGCATTTTGGGGTTTCCAAAACACATGAATAAACAATAGATAATTGATTTTAGGAGTGTACTTACTTCCCCTCCTTTTTATTTTTGAAATATATTTATAGGATTGTATACTACAATCCTGTTGAAAATTATGGATAGTTGAGCTTGGCTTTTTCTTCCTGTATAAAATTAAACAATATGGCATCACTAAGTACAGGCATTTTTAGATGAGCCTAGTTTCTCCCGGACTTCAGAGTCTGGGAGAATACAAATACACGCGTGTGGGTGGGTTAGACATTCACCCCTGCTACCTCAAGTCAGCCGGGTGCCATTGGAAACAGCGGGCACCGGAGAACTCGCACAGGCCTGGAGACTCAGACTTGTAAAACCTTGAGATATCGGTCACTCACAGTTCTGTGGACCAAACACAGCCCCAGCTGCTCTCAAGCAAGCTCGCCAAGCTCTCTCGGTCCAGGCAACATCGTCTGGGTCAGGGTTGTTCTGGAAGCAGAGCTCTAGCTAGATCCTGCCTCTCTTGTGTTCTCCCATACACTGAGCCTAGCTCAGGCTTTTCAGTCTGGGCTGGCTTCTGCCACACTCAAGCACAGCTGTCTTTCAATTACCCTGTGGAGATGCACCTTCTTTGCAGCTGTCAGGACTCACCTGCATCTTGGATGATGATGGTGGTGGTGGCAGCGGCCGAAAGACTGCGCTGCATGGCCATAGCAACCACCCACTCCAGGCAGCGGGCTGCCAGCACTGACGCCGGCGTTGTCATAGGGAGGTAGGGCAGCAGGGGTGTGCAGTTGCAACATGCAGAACGCTGCCAGGAAATCCCAGTAAGGGGGTAGCGGAATAAGAGGACCGGCAACAGGGCTGTGTGCTGCCAGTTATCAGCTCGGCTGAGAGTTAGACCTTGGTTCCCTTACTTCACTACCCTTGTGACTGGAGAGCCGTGTGCCAGGGAGTACCTTTATTACTCTTTCCTTCCCTTTTTCACGGTGTGTGTGTGCACGTTGGGAGCTTGTTGTGTTGATTCTCAGTAGCTTACTCTAGAGTTGAGTGTGTGTGCGGATACATTAGAATCCTGGTCCCAATCCTGTCCTTACGTAAAGGTGTGGTCCGGGATCCCTCAAGTCATTCACGCCCCTGGTTCTCGTATGTATGTAATATGAGAGAGAGTACTAGGGTCTCTGGTCCAAGTTCTTGACTCAGCTGCCCAATGATGATCTGGGTCTCGCTCCATGGGAGCAATTAGACCCTATTTACATCCTGATGGGTCGTTTACCCTTTTTAAGGGTTCTGTAAGTCATAGGACCATAGAGAACGGAACTGGGTGGGTGTGTTTATAGAGGGCTTCCTTCCTTTCTCCACCCCTACCTGATAGCAGCATTAAGATGCACCTCCTTAAAGGGCCAGTGACCCACAGGGACTCTGCCCTGTTTCAATCTTACTCCTCAAATATAATACCAATACAATGCAACACTTACATGGAGCAGAAAAGCATAACTACATTTCTTCCATAGGTACATCAACGTGGACAATGTAGGTGGCAAAAAGCCCCCAAATATCACAGCAATGTAAATTGATCATCTGAACAGCAATATACAAATTACATTATCAGGACTTTAATTTTGGTGTTGTGCAGTACATCATGGGAGGGGAATAATCTAAATTTACGGTAATGCATGTTCCTCCATCAAAGTTCATTACTGCCTAGGAGAGTTTTTGGTGCAAAACAGGCATGGGAGATATAGAAAATAGTAGCAGATAGCAAACAGATGTGCAGCCAGGATGCTTATCAATGCCTATATTACACGAGCCAGATGGCAAGGCTTTTATAGAAAAATCATAGGAATGGATAGTGAGAGCAGTCGCCAATGGTACTACACGTAGATCAATAGTGATAACATGGCAGCACTAGATAAACCTGAGGGAACATGAAGGCACAGGATTAAGCCTTCTCAAGTTTAAGTTCATCTGGCTGATAGCACTCTTCTCTACTAGTCATTCTGTTAGAACGATTTTGGAACTATTATCCCTTGGGATAATGAGCAAAGAGTTCTCACCTGATGCCATCATTAGCGATACTAATTTTGTTTTAATAGTTTGGCATTGTCCATTGTTAGTAGCAGATAGCAAACAGATGTGCAGCCTGAAAGCTGACCATAAGTAAAAGCCCTCTAATCTCAATTACTATGCGTAACATAGAAAAATTACCAACTGATAATTCAATCCGCTGTTAGCATTCACACTAAAGCCCCATTTCACCACTTTGACAAAACACAGAAGCCTAAACACAGGTGTAAGGGTGTTTTTAAACAGGTGCTGTGGGCCGAGGATGGGTGTGTGTGCATGGCTGCTGAGTGGCATGGCTCCAGGGCGTCGATGTGTGCAAGGTGCATGGGGCACGTTTCAAATGAGCGGCTCCCAACATGGCTGCCCTGTCCATGAAGGCGACCCCCCTGGTCTCCCCCGGGGCACTCTGGATTTTTCAGGAGTGCTCCATGTATGGCCATTAGTGGGCACTGTGTGGGTCAGAGGAGCACACCTCTCCACACACCACTGTCATGCGAGCCATGTATGAATGCATCTTGTTAAAAATACACCTAAGTGGGATTTTCACCCAGTTCAATATATCCAAACTGTGGTAGGCAGGGTGGAAAGGGACTTTAGCGTAAATACGTGCACCCCCCCATGTGCTAATGATAGCTTCGCTGCAAGCTTAGAACAGGAAAACTCATGTCCAACATTAATTAGAAACAGTGGATAAGCCCTTCTTGATTAGCACTGTTGAATAAGAACTGTAGTTTCACTTTGGATCTAAAATCTGAAGGGCTGAAAACTCATTTGAATTCAGATTAAGTTTCAAACACTAGAAACCTGACCTATTTTTGCTTTGCAAATGATGAAGAAGCTACTTCAGCTACCCTTAAGCTACTTCTTATGTCTTCTAAGGGAATCTGTAGGGTCACTTTCTATCACCTTTGTAAGTTTGATTTTTGAGCCATGATGTGAATCTCCTCCTAAATTACATCTGTAACTGGTTTTTGGTATGATTCAAATCTCTGGTCTTCTACAGAATTTAAGGATGGCTGTCTGGTTTAAGTACCTTCTATCTGTGGAAAGAGACAGGAAGTAGAATGACATCTTCACGCTTTCTTCTTTTCTTTTGTGGCTTTAAAAAACTTAAAAACCCTATTAAACCGTTTCACCATCTCCAACAAATATAAAATACTTGCAAAGTTACCAGAGTCTACATATGTGAAATCTGTCCTCTCTGGCTCTTTAAGAAGCTTCTTCATTTAATTTTATATTAATTAATTATTATTATTATTATTATTATCATCATCAGCAGCAGCAGCATTTAGGTATAGCACCAGAAATGTACCTGCCGATTTACAGAGAATAAAATAGACACGGACCCTGCCTGAGAGCTTACAATTTAAGACGGAGGGGAGACAGGGAAGGGGTAACAGAGGGAGAAACAAGGGATGCAACATTCACGAGGATGCAGGTACACATTCTTGGCTTGGTTACAGTAAATAGGAGTTTACAGATAACAAATAGGGGATAATCCTGGGTGGGGGTGATTAGCAGGAGTTAGGAAAGGCGGAGCGGAAGAGGTGGGTTTTGATGAGGGNGTGGGGGAAGCCCTGGCCTCTGCCTCCGCCTCTGCCACTGCCGTGCGTTCTTTCTACCCCTGCTCAGGTTCCCCCGGGTCACCTGGCCACCGCGCCCCCATCCTCGTCCCAGGGTGAGTCTTTTCCTTACACTTATTTCCACAACAGTTGATCCAATAAAAGATGACCACTTTGTCTTTCTTTTCCTTTCTCAGCAGCCAAAAATGGAGGGGGAGAGGGGGAAGGGAAGCCATCCCCTTTCTAGCAGCTCCTGGAGGAATGGAATAAGAGAGCAGATTTTGACTCCTTTTGACATAGTGAATGTCACAAAGGAATTAGATGCACTGCTGTGATTAAAATGCTGCAGTCCAACACAGGCATGATGGCTACATGCCCTGACAATTCATTGTCACAATGGAATGAAATGTCAGGATTTCACTTTGTGCAACTCTGCATCATTATTCATTGAGGAAGCAGCTTTCAGGCTCTGCAAAACCAAGTAGCAGTGATTAATCTCATTTGTAGCTATGAAAGCTAAGGCAAAGGTAAATGTTAATAACATCTCATGCTTCAAGGCATGAGATGATTCTCTGCAGGAAGAAAAAGACTTTTTTGGTTCATCTATAGCACTGTACAGATGAGAGTTCCTGCCTTCCTCACAACCTGGCAACAGCTGGAGGTAAGACTCTACAACTAATTGATCAATATTCTCAATTATGGCAGGTCTCACATAGAACACTAATTTATATAGGAATTCCTATAAGAAAACCACTACTTTATCATTTCTGCTTAATTAATTACTCTTTTGTAATAAATACTTGAAGAGAACCATCAATTTGTTTGAGAAAAAATGTAGAAAAGCATTTTGGGGTTTCCAAAACACATGAATAAACAATAGATAATTGATTTTAGGAGTGTACTTACTTCCCCTCCTTTTTATTTTTGAAATATATTTATAGGATTGTATACTACAATCCTGTTGAAAATTATGGATAGTTGAGCTTGGCTTTTTCTTCCTGTATAAAATTAAACAATATGGCATCACTAAGTACAGGCATTTTTAGATGAGCCTAGTTTCTCCCGGACTTCAGAGTCTGGGAGAATACAAATACACGCGTGTGGGTGGGTTAGACATTCACCCCTGCTACCTCAAGTCAGCCGGGTGCCATTGGAAACAGCGGGCACCGGAGAACTCGCACAGGCCTGGAGACTCAGACTTGTAAAACCTTGAGATATCGGTCACTCACAGTTCTGTGGACCAAACACAGCCCCAGCTGCTCTCAAGCAAGCTCGCCAAGCTCTCTCGGTCCAGGCAACATCGTCTGGGTCAGGGTTGTTCTGGAAGCAGAGCTCTAGCTAGATCCTGCCTCTCTTGTGTTCTCCCATACACTGAGCCTAGCTCAGGCTTTTCAGTCTGGGCTGGCTTCTGCCACACTCAAGCACAGCTGTCTTTCAATTACCCTGTGGAGATGCACCTTCTTTGCAGCTGTCAGGACTCACCTGCATCTTGGATGATGATGGTGGTGGTGGCAGCGGCCGAAAGACTGCGCTGCATGGCCATAGCAACCACCCACTCCAGGCAGCGGGCTGCCAGCACTGACGCCGGCGTTGTCATAGGGAGGTAGGGCAGCAGGGGTGTGCAGTTGCAACATGCAGAACGCTGCCAGGAAATCCCAGTAAGGGGGTAGCGGAATAAGAGGACCGGCAACAGGGCTGTGTGCTGCCAGTTATCAGCTCGGCTGAGAGTTAGACCTTGGTTCCCTTACTTCACTACCCTTGTGACTGGAGAGCCGTGTGCCAGGGAGTACCTTTATTACTCTTTCCTTCCCTTTTTCACGGTGTGTGTGTGCACGTTGGGAGCTTGTTGTGTTGATTCTCAGTAGCTTACTCTAGAGTTGAGTGTGTGTGCGGATACATTAGAATCCTGGTCCCAATCCTGTCCTTACGTAAAGGTGTGGTCCGGGATCCCTCAAGTCATTCACGCCCCTGGTTCTCGTATGTATGTAATATGAGAGAGAGTACTAGGGTCTCTGGTCCAAGTTCTTGACTCAGCTGCCCAATGATGATCTGGGTCTCGCTCCATGGGAGCAATTAGACCCTATTTACATCCTGATGGGTCGTTTACCCTTTTTAAGGGTTCTGTAAGTCATAGGACCATAGAGAACGGAACTGGGTGGGTGTGTTTATAGAGGGCTTCCTTCCTTTCTCCACCCCTACCTGATAGCAGCATTAAGATGCACCTCCTTAAAGGGCCAGTGACCCACAGGGACTCTGCCCTGTTTCAATCTTACTCCTCAAATATAATACCAATACAATGCAACACTTACATGGAGCAGAAAAGCATAACTACATTTCTTCCATAGGTACATCAACGTGGACAATGTAGGTGGCAAAAAGCCCCCAAATATCACAGCAATGTAAATTGATCATCTGAACAGGTGTTAAGTGCTCCTGCCTTCCCGACCCCATAAGGAGACGGGCCACCGCATTCTGCCAGCTGCAGCCTCTGAACCAGAAACAAGGGAAGCCCCATGTACAGTACATTGCAGTAGTCTAGCCTTGAGGTGATGAAGGCATGAATGAGGGTGGCCAGGTCGGGCCTGGAAATGTATGGACACAGCCTCCGGAAGGCAGCCTTAGCCACCATCTCTACCTGCCGATCCAGCCGGAGCCCCGAGTCCAACACCACTCCCAGATTCCGAACCTGCTGGGCTACAGGAGGGCGGACCCCCCCTACCAGGGGAGCCAGTACCTCCCTTGCCTTACCCACCACCATCACCTCCGTCTTATCAGGATTGAGCTTCAGTCTGTTCTGCCGCATCCAATCCACCACAGCCTCCAAACACTGGGAAAGTAATGCGATAGCAGGGCTGTTATGAAAGGCTTTGTAGGTGAAGACAAGGAGCTTGTGCAGACCTTGCTTTGACCTTGAAACACAAGATTTGGCTTTGTGTGAGGACCAGTGTAAGGGAGCTGAGCAGAGGATAGAATACATTTTCGAGGAAGTCTGCTCACGTAGAAACTTGTATGAAAAAAGCTATGCTTCTGAAATCCTCATATGTTTAGACTCAGAGCTCAGATGTCTCAGGGAATAGCTGCCATTTAAAGTACTCATTCTGAGTTTCTGGAATGAGGTCGTTCTTTTATACCCATATCGCTGGCTTCCTTCTACCAAAAGCTGTCATTTTCTCTCATGATGTGACTTTCATCAGCTTTTCTCACCACTTACATTTTCCAGGAAAACCAAAATGAGCATTATTACACAGATTTTATTAATATGGTTTTTTTATAATGCAATAAATAGACTAGTATCATCTCAGACATTATCATTTTCTTTGAATGAGTCTGAAAAATACTGTAGGTTTTTTTTCCCTTTCTTATTTAAAGACTAAAAATTTGATACCTAGATTTGAACAAGCTTTGGCAGCATGGTGACCTCTCTCAATTCCAAGAGCATGAAGAATTATAATTAACTTGTAAAGAAGCCACTGCTTTCCATGGGTCTTGGGGGGGTTATTAAAAACGTATGGCCCAATCTGGCCACACTTACATTACCTTATACATACAACATACTCTTGATTTACAAGCTCACATTTCTCCAACTTTCTTATGAGAACGTGATGTGGAATTGTCAAATGCCTTACTGAAGTTGAGACAAATTACATCTATTGACACAATTGTCAACTAAGCTAGTTACCCTGTCAAAGAAGGAAACTAGATTGGTTTGGTAGTTTAGTTTAGTTACGTAGGCATAGGCCATAGTATTAATATGTATACATATTGGTACATACATACACAAAAGGAGAAACAACCAAAACAATAAATTAAGGGCGGAGGAAAAACTTTCCATAATGCTCAGTGTATAATACAACTATGCTATATTCCTCATGCCAAGTTTCATTTAGTATTTAACATAATTAAAACAAAGTCCAGCGAAAATACAATTTTGGACTCAGCCATGCTCTCCAAGGGCAGCATAGGTTGCAATTTAATTGTCCTTATATAGAACCTTTTTTAAACTTAAAATTTCAACTAAAGTTTACAACTTGCCCAGTCATTATATCTAAGAATCAGCTTAGCCCATTAAATCTCATTCTGATGTGCCACAGTTGTCATCCGAAACTCCTACTAAAGCCTTCAATCGCAGGAACCTATTCCTTAGTACAAAAGCCTGTATCAAGAAATTAACAATATCTTGCATAAATGCGGAGGAATTTAACGCATAATAAAGTAGATTATGTTCGGTCCCCCACGGGTATTTTTCCAAGAAATTAGTCAAAAACTGGATCCTAATTGTTTCATACATTCTACAAGAAAAAAATATATGCTGGGTTGTCTCTACTTCTGTATGATCAAATGGGCACAATCTGTCCTCATACTTTTGTTCTCTGGAGACGACCCTGTAGAATATTAGATGGTAAAGCATTTAAGCAAGCACATAGCATTAAATATCACCCCTGTGCAGTACATTTTGATTTCATATAACTAGCAATCTCTTCCGGATCGGGTAAGTAACTAATATAATCCTGTAGATGCTGTGTCTGTCTGACTACAGCTACGTCACTTTGTCTTGCTGTATCCTTAAACCTAGTTAAGATCAAATTTCTTAGAGACTCTGGAGCTTGTACGTGCAGATACTCCAGAGAAAAGCACAACGAATACAGGAATGTAGTCAAAGCTATTTCCCAGGGGTCCTTGTAGTCATCCTTTACGTAATAGGCCAATAAGCCCTGCTGTTGTCCACTATGGATCTTTAGCAATAGCTTAAGTGCTACCTTCCATCCCACCTGGTCCCAACTCAGTTGCCCCACCTCAAGTCGGACCACTGCTGCTGGAGTACTAGAAGGAATCTTCAGTAGTTTTTGAAAAAATGAAATTAAAGAGCTCCCAAGTTAGATTTAACTAATGGGATCCATAATTCGGCCCCATATAGAAGCTTGGATCTTATTTTACTGTTGCATACTTGTATTGCAGGCTCTACTGCTAGCCTGCCTGAATTATGGAAATATCTAACTATCAGCCTAGTTATTGGCTTAGAGGCATCCATAGCCCTTCGTAAATTAATGTTCAGGTAAAATGAATTTACCTGATGCCTGGAAATAAAGTCCCAAATACTTGAAAAGAAAAACCTGCTGGATTGAGTTCCCCTTAATATCCCAACCATAAATCTTTTTTGAATTTGAGAAAACAACGACTTTGGATTTTTCATAGTTAATTTCTAATTCATTGGTCTCACAATAATTTGAAAATTCCTTTAATTGCCTCTTCAGACCAACCCTGGTCTGTGAGACCAGGGCCAGGTCATCTGCAAATAATAAGCAGCCAATTGCCCTTGCTGATAATTTAGGAGGGTGAAACATTGGATTTGCCATCTTTGGTATTAGGTCATTGATGAATAATTTGAACAAAGTGGGGGCCAGGACACACCCCTGCCTGACCCCCACATTTGTAGAAACCTCATTAGACACATGCCCGGCTCTATCTACTCTAATTTTCAGAGAGGTGTTATGGTGCAATTGTTGTATGAGAAACAATCTTCAGTCAACTGTGGTGACCAAAAGCTTATCCCAGAGCAACTGTCGGTTTACTGAATCAAATGCTCCTCGAAGATCGAGGAATGCCACATAAATGTGCTGGTTTCTAGCCCTATATTTTTCAATCAAATTATACACCATTAAACAATGCTCAACTGTAGAACGAAACCGCTGAAACCCTGCTTGCTCAGGAAAAAGTATTGCATTATCATTTAACCAAGCGGTAAGTCTTAAAAGGAGCACTTTAGCAAATAACTTACTCACCACGCTCAATAAGCTTATGGGACTGTAATTAGCAGGATTAGAACAAGGCCCCTTTTTATAAATCAGAATAACTATGGCTGTTCCCCAAGTATCTGGTAATATTCCACTATTAATAATAGAAGTAAACAAAGCTGTAAGCATTGGGACCCACCAATCCAATTGGGCCCGAATGTTCCAAATTATAGGGTTATTCACCCCCCTCCTACTCTCAGCAGGAGGGGAGGTCCCTTCCATATACGCTATCTCATAACGTAACTCATTTACATCATCTGTCTCACAAAATACAGAACCTAATCCCCTCATATTCTATATAACAATTCATATAACAAACAGCAGCGACAAAAAATTCCCATATCACCTCCACTCCCACCTGGAGCTCTCACCACTCGCCCCCCATCACCCACCCCACCACATGCTGCCACTATGTGGTTTTCCTTGCTGGGAGCACTGACCTGTCTCTCACCCAGGGCAATTGCTCCCTGCACTCCCTCCCCCTCCCACCGTTTCCCCTCCCCTTCCCCCCACAGCATCTCCCCTAAAAGCCCCTAAAGGGTCCCCTTAAGAGTCGCACCCTTAGGCGCGACCCTTTGGCGCACGGCCGTGCCTACGGCTCTGCCGCCGTTGTCTCACGTCTTAAAGCCTTTGGCCCCTCTGGGTGTCCCCTCTATGGGGACACTAATGCCCTATAGATTGAGATCCTTATAGATAACCCTAGGGGAGTTGTTTTGTGTTGCCTACAGGTGAACAGATTTGCCAGAGAAGATGAAATGATGCCTGGTAATAAACACCAGAGCAATAATGTGCTTCCTGTCAGAGCTGTGTCCAAAAACCCTGTAATAATTTGACAGGTTTATGTATGCTTCTATTCTGCAAGGTGAATAGCCAGTCATTAATTAACCCGGAGACACAGATCCTGTAAGCTGAGCCACAGGACTGTTTTCTGTGAGTGAGAGAATGGCAGCTATTCTGTCTCCAAAGAAACCCTGACAACATGGACTACATTAGGATCAGCTCTGAAAGCAAAGAGCAGGAGGGGAGGCTGTGTTTATATCTGTATCCTAACCATGTAAAAATTGTGAACTTAAAACTGAACCTTCACACTATGATGCTGCTGTGAATAACCAAGCCATTTCATGTGCAAGTAGAAACGTTTACATAGGATGGCCACACCAATATATCTTCATTTTTAAAAATAATTTCTGCTGCATATTTAATAGGTATTAAAATGGAAGAATAAATATTTGGTCACAAAGATGACAACTGAGTGTTTGCCAACTATATCATATGCATAGATGGCAGAATTCAAATATTATGGGAGAAGAATATTTTATGAGTATATCACCAGAGGTAATATCCACTGGTCTACTACACATTTACCCAAAATAGAAAAAGCAGCAGCAAAGGATAAAAAGGGACATGTGGGTGGCACGGCAGCTCCCTGGCCTGGCCCTGGAAACAGAGACTACCCCTCCCCAGGTTAGGGAGAGACACCAAACACATGATGGACAGCTATGAGGCTGGCCATAGCAGCCCCAGACCCACAGTGGGGATGGCAGGGCTGAACAAATGTTGGCCCACATGGGAAGCCCTTGGCCCAGGATGGGGCCAGGGCGCATCCCAGACTAGATGCCTACTCACCGGGCAGAAGTGCGCCCTCATCTGGCAGTGCATGAACACATGTGCCAGTGGGTCACGAGCCACTGTCATGTCAACACCCAGAATTACTATGGTCCCACTGCACATATTTGCTGGGAAGTAGTGAAGCCAGATTCAGAGGGTGCAACATCCCTTATGTGTCCTGCAGTGGCCTATTCCATGAAACCCCCCAGGGGGAGAAGGAGAATGTAATTGGGCTGGTACGTTTGGTAGACATAACCAATGGGGTAAGAAACCTGCAGGTCCATAAGTCCATAGAGGAGAAATGGTCCATGGCTACAATTCTTGTTAACAAGCCTTCATACCTGGGTGCAAGTATAGCAGAACATGAGGTAACAGACTGTTGCACTGCCTTTCTGTTGGTTATTTGGGAAACCAAATGTGGTATCCAACTCAGCTTTTCAGCACATAAAACAATAACTGATTGCTTCAGTTTTAACATTCCTGTGCTTTATTACAATAAGGGACAATGACTGAGGCACATGTAGCCTAGATCAGAGGTGGGAAACCTTAGGCCCAGCAGGCAAATGCAGTCCGTGGCTAGTTTTTATGTGGCCCCTTTCCACTTCCTGGATCGACCCCTAGATACAGTTGCTACCCCCAAGTACTGAAAATCTAAGCTCACGGTAAGAGAGTAGAGATGAAGGTATACATACATGGAAATGGGACAGACCCACAGCACAGATTCATGATCTGGACTCTCCTTTTACTGAGTGCAGTACACCCCTTAAGCACTCCTGCCTCCAACTTCTATGTGGTCCTCGAAGCTTGCAATCATTTTCAAAGTGGTCCCTGGAAGGGAAAAGGTTATTTGCTCTATATTAACAGCATTCAGCTTTGCCTTAGGACTTTAACTAATATAGCCAGTTGCTACATAGCAGAACAGACACCCCATAGAGGTTATTACTACTGAATTACTGAGCCTGAAAGCCCCAGTTGTGTGACTGCATGGGAGCAGAATGCCTGGACACAGCAAAAACCAAGGTAGTGGCTTGTAGCAGACTGGATGATTTAATGAACTGCTATCCATTATGCTGTCCACAGACACCAAGAACATTCCTCAATTCAGCAAAGCACATATGTGCAGAATTAACTTAAAGCACATGCTTAAGTGCTTTGCCGAATCAAGGCATTAAGCAAGCACATAAAGCATAAACTCAGGGAACAGGATTCAGAGAAACGCCAGCTCAAAAGGGCACGATTGACCCTTCTGAGTCTATACGATTCCACCAACTCAGCCAGTAGAGGGAGCTCACATACTGTTCAGTTGAGCAGATAGAACCGAGTATCCTGTGGAGAATAGTGATACAAACACGTAAAGAATAAAGATACTCAGAAAGTTTGGGGTTGCCTATATCTAAATAATTCTTCCCCACTCTTAGCCAAACACTTTGGGGAGTTCAGCATTTAGAATGGTAATGTTCCTTGTCATAAGAACCTAGATAGGTTTTTATAAAAAAAAAAAGCAACCAAAAAACCAAACCCATATAGATATAGAAGAAAACTTCAGGTCTCTTCAAAAGCAAACCAACTGCAGTTTGCTGTTTTAATTTATTTAATTGGTTTTATTTCTTGGCATTCCTTTCCAGGGTCATTAATACAGCCAAGAAGGTAAACACCACAGCACTTGAGAGAAGAGTAAATCTGCCAGTAAAGAAGCAGTTTGGTAACATTGTATACAGTATCCCCCATTTTTATATTGTTTTCACTGATAATGTGATGCAGTGTTCCAATTATTCTTGGGCTGAGTAATATTAACAAGAGAATTGTTTTCTGGCATAATGAGTTGTAAGTAAGGACTTACTCAGTCCTCCCCTGCTCCCTGAGAATTTCCTCGGCTTCGATGTGATGTTTTGGAAAAGCTATAATGGATTTCCCATGAGTTTTCTGGCAGCCCCTTGAATCCCTTTTCAGAATTGTAAATGCAATTTGCATGTGAAAACAAAGATTGCTAAAACAATTCAAATGCCAGCTGACTGAGAAACTCTTCCATTGCATATTGCAGTGAAATTTATTTAAGGCCAGCAAAGAAAACTGTGGACAAGGGAGAGTGCATATAAAAAAAAATTGGGAAGCGTGAAAACTATACTTTGCTGTTGCATCAGGTGACATTATATAGAAGAAGGTTATCAGTCTTTCCACCAGCTTACCAAGGTTCATCATCCCCTGGGAGTTTGCTTCATTTTCAAGTGTGGTGTTGCCAGGAGAATTGCTACTATGGAGTGAGGGGATCAGCTGAGCCAGGGCCCTGGTTTCTAAAGCTATTTTGGAATAAACTGTAGCTATAGTAGGACCATGCAGGCAAGTTCCTACACTAGCATCTCTTTGTACTCAGAAATCCATGCAAGTCAGACGTCATCCACCACTTCATCTTGGGAAGAAATTAATATTATCCAGATGAGAAATAGCTAACAGTTAATTACTACTAACCTAGCCTCAAACAAAAAAAGTAGCTTTTGAATATATTAAAGTTGCCTATGCAAATTGAAATCCTGCCTCTACCCAAACCCTCAGCAAGAGCCCTTGAGTAACACATACCGTTGGAGGAAACCGTCACTCTTTCAAGAGCTAAAAGTCCCCCATTAAGGAGAGAGAGAGAAGGAATTCAGACCTCGGGCACTTCTTTCCTAGTTTTCTCCCATGGGAAGCACTTGAAAGGACAATGGGGAGATGATGGAATGATGACTAGAAACTATGAGTTTCTAGTCTAGTGTAGGCTATCATAAGCAAGATGATAGCCTACACCAGGAGGGTGTCCAACCCGTTTTCACTTCCCATTTACTAGGCAACTGTGAGATGTGTATTCCTGTGTGCCACAGAGCCTCCACTCATGGCAGAGTTCTGGAGCATCATGGGCCCACCATGTGGGCTATTCCAAGACAAGGTTTACCCACATGTCCACCCTATCTATTAGGGAGTGCACAGCCTCTGTGTGGGCAAAGCACCTGGAGTGGTGGTCCCAGTGGTTGGTGTGGTGAGTACGCTTGCTAACGCTGGTAAAATGTGGGCTAGATGATAATGCCATTAAGTGGATTTACAGCTGGTTAAAGAAACGTACTCAAAGAGTGCTCATCAATGCCTCCTCATCAATCCAGAGGGAGGCATCAAGCGGGGTACCACAGGGCTCTGTCCTGGGCCTAGTACTGTTCTTTATTAATGACTTGGATAAGGGAGCAGAGGGAATGCTTATTAAATTTGCAGATGTCACAAGATGGGGAATGAATAGCTAACCTACGGGTGGGACACTAGGGAGAATACCGGATACCAGATTTACCGGTATCAAATCTCCCTGGTACCAGATTTACCGGTATCAGCATACCGGATTTTTAATATTGGTCACGTTACCGGATTTTTAACCTTGCGACTATTGACTTCAATGGCTGCAATGTAAAAAATCCGGTAAAGCGGCTAATGTTTAAAATCCGGTAAGCCGGTACAGGTAAATATCGGATTTATCTGAGTAAGCCGGTACACCCAAATACCAGTAATATCAGTTCTCAGGAGAACTGGAATTCCCACCCCTAGCCAACACATTAGAAGATGGAAATAAAATTCAAAATGATCTTGGTAAGTTGGAAAACTGGGCAGAAGCTAACAAAATGAAGTTCAAGAGAGATAAATGTAAAGTTCCGCATTCAGGAAAGAAAAATCAAATATATAAATACAGGATGGGGTATATGTGGTTGGGCAGCAATACTTGTGAAAGTGGTAGTTGATCACAAACTGAACAAGAGTCAGTAGTATGATGCAGTTGCAAAAATAAGTTAATGCAATTTTAGGCTGCATTAAGAGAAGCATCATTTCCAAGTCATGAGAAGTAATAGTTCCACTCTATTCTACACTGGTCAGACCTCATCTGGAGTACTGTATCCAGACTTGTTGTCTCTTGCTCCTGAAGGCAAGACTAGAATGAATGGACTTAAATTAGAAGAAAGCAGATTTCGGTTAAACATTATAGAAAGAACTTTCTAACGGTAAGAGCTGTTCGACGGTGGAACAAATTGCCTACGGAGGCGGTGGACTCTCCTTCTCTGGGGGTTTTCAGATAGAGGCTAGACGGCCATCTGTTGGGGATGCAGTAGCTGCAGAGTTCCTGCATTGTATGGGGTTGGACTAGATGACCTCTGAGGTTACTCCCAGCTCTATGAGTCTATGATTCTACTCTCACTCTCCCTGGAGCTTCTATTGTTTAATTTCATGCTTGGGTGCTCAAAAACAGCCCTCAAAAAGGTGGAGGGGGATAAACAAGAAGCAAACAGTGGGAGGAGCTTCCTGAGCCCAGAATTCCCCATAGCTGTGGATCACAAGGGAGGGTTGGTGGTGGGCAGCGCACTGTGATTGCCCGTGCATTGGGTTTGCCATGATAAACCCCCGTGTGTGTGGGCTGCCTGGACCCAACACCAGACTCCTGCAGGCTATCGTCCATTTATAAACACCCTAAGTGGAATAATAAGTAGGAGAGCTTCTATTCCTCTTTATGCTCCAGGAATGTTGGGAGGTGTGTCTGTGTGTAAGTGCAGGAGGGGAGCAGAAGGCAGGGAACCCCAGCTTTTTCCTGTGGTTATACCACTAAAGTGCAGGGACACAACCAGGGGTAGAGAAGGGCTCAAGCTCCCCCCCTCAGCTAGGTATTCAACCCTTGAGAGCACACATACCCTGTGTCTCAGTATGTAGCACTTTCTCCTGCTCACACTTCACACACACTGTCCTTTCCCCACAGCACACGCTATCCTGTCAGGGAAACAAAATGCAACTTGGGTGGGTGTGGGAGGCAGAGGGTCAGTGAGCATATGTTCTTGGGAAGTTTGGGGGGCAAAACAAGGGGATGGATCAGGGCTGTCCCCCTCTCCCTCATACATATTTATCCTGTTAGTGCCTCTGTTAAAATGGACTTAAATAATTTGGGGGGAAATGCAAAATCTCCTAAATTACTTTCTCTGAACATTTCACTTCTCAGCTACTGCAGTTTAGCATATGCTGCAAATTGCCTACTGGTGCTTTCTGTCCTCCGCCTCCCCACATGCTTTCGGTTTTGAAAGGCTCTCGCTTAATTGATACCTGGGGCAGTTTCTGTCACCACTTGTGAGGTCATACATGGCCCCTCTTCCTATCACACTGGTGTTGTACACAGGTTGGTTGCCTCCACACAAGCTGCAGTGGGCTTGATCCCCACGCACCCTGCGGCAGGCACTTGCTGTTGCCACACTTTGGGGCCAGCATATGGAGCAGAACAGGTGATTCTCCCCCCACCCGATGGGGCAGCTGGGCATGCAAGCCGCTGTCAGCTGTCCTGCCACACCCCATGGTGGGCCAAGGTGCTGGCCACATGAGTGTCACCATGCCCTGTCCCACCTCCCTCGCCCAGCCCACCCCACCCACTATCCCACCCCCAGCTATGACATGATCACCTAGGGCTTAGTGCCTGCCTCTCAAAGCCCCTCAGCAGACCTCAATATGTGGTGGGACAGAGAGACCAGGCACATGAGTGGCAGCGAGCTACCGCACCCTGGGCAGCCTTGCGCCAGTTTGGCTACTGCTGCTGAGCGCTGCGTCCTTGGTCTTTTTGGGGGGACACAGTGCATAGCAGCTAGGTGCCTGCCCCGCAGTGGGGTGAATATCTGATGGCCACCATGCAGTGCATTGTGTGGTAAGGCCCAGAGTGGGGTAAGTCTACTCAGGGCGCAGTACGTGCATTGTGTAGCTGCACCCATAGTGAAGACTGCACATAGCAAGATTTTCAGGATCCTATAGGGCTCCTTTACAGAATTTTGCAGAGTTTCTTCCCTACAGAGCTATATAGACACATACCAGAGACGAGCTGTTTGCAGAGTCTGCAGCATGAATTGCTGCAGGTTTGTCCCAGTTTGACACACTTCTCAGCTGAAAGTACAGGGCCACTTAATGCCTTCTCAGCAATCACTTCCCTGTTATATCAGGAGTGAACAATGAGTTTGACGGTTTCCAAGTAGATATATGTCCAAATTACAAAACCATTATCAAATTAGCAGTCATCAGGTGTTTTCAGACATAAGGGCGCTGAGCGTCATCATGCTTTAATCCTGTCTGGAGTGAGGCCCTCACTCCAGGCAGGATTCAACCCAGGCACCAAACAAGAGTGATGGTGGCCTGGGCCAGGGAGGGGGTGGGGAGAAGGCAGGGTGATGTGTGGATGCATGGTCCTGCCCCCTCGCTGGTCAGAGCAGCCCACTCCCTTCCCTGATGGCCTATGAGGCCGCCATGGTTACCCAGAGGCACCATGGACCAGGACTGAGTTAAGAGTAAGCGGGCCATCAAATGTGATGGCCCACTTTACCCTGGTCCAGCGTCTGTTGCACGAGCCGTGGTGGCACTTAGTAAGGGCTGTTCCTTGGGGATGGTCAACAGCCCAGACGAAGTACCAACAAAGACGATGCAAATCCGGGTTCCGGGCCAACATCTGGTAACTACAATTCAGCCATGACAACAGCAGAGATTTCCACACATGGCAAACCGTGGAAATCTGTGCTGTCATCACGTCAGAAAACACCCACCATTCTAAACTTCATGATTTCTAAAGCTCAGAACTGTATGTTCATGTGTGGGTGTCAAGTCTGGTCCAGAAGAGAGTGCATAAAGGGCTGCAGAGTGGATCTCCAGGTTCCCATTCTGGTCTGCAAAGAAGGATGCTGGAGGAGCTTAGCCCAGACTAGGGCCATTTTTAGACGAGCGCATGGTGCGCTCGCGCGTGGTTTCTAAAATCCCGCAAGACAGGATAACACAAGACGCTGCCGCGAATCACCCGCACAGGAGGGGGACACACATTCCTTTCTGGCCACGATTTGACCGGGTCAGCGATCGAGGTGGTCAAATTGCAGCTGGAAAAGAATGCGCATCCCCATCCTGTACGGGTGATTTGCGGCAGTGTCCCGTGTAATCTCGCCTTGCGGGATTTTGGAAACCGCGCGCTTGTCTAAAAACGGCCTGACGTAATGGTATTGCCTTACAGACAACTTTGTCCTGGACTGGAATTGTAAAGGGTGGTGGAGTTCCAGACTTAGGTGCATTGGCAAAGCTGTGTGACAGGACAGTTCTGAAGGTCTACTGGAAAAGCTCTCTGCAGCAACTGGCTGCTACATAGGCATGAACAGCACTGGTAGTGACAAGACTACACAAGGAAAGCTTGGATAGCCTAGTACCTGCCTGCAGTGTTCCTGACTGTCTAGCCAGTACTATCAATCCACTCAAAGTGCGTACAATATCGGCCACAAATATTTTTTTAGAAAATTCTAGACTAGATCAGTCAGTGGGCTGATCCAAGTGCTTGTAATTAATGATCTTAGATAACTCACGATTGGTTCTGCCTCATTCCATCATGCCTGATTTAGAAGGTCATCGATATTACTCTGAAATAAATGGCGCTTTCAAACCCTGCTTATTGGACCTAGCTACCTACTGTGTCTCTTGCTTTCCAATAGAGATTAGATTCTTTTGGACATTTCCAAGCAGCGAGAAAATTCAGGGTTCTCCCATGAAAAACACAGTTTTGAGAGCTGTAGCTCTGTGAGTGGCCAAAATGCCATAGTTATTTAAAGCAGTGGTTTCCACAGTGTGGTCTGCAGATCACTGGTGGTGCATGATGGCAGCAGATAGAGAGCTAGTCCATGGCTTGAGAAAAGTAGGATTTATTCCATGCCAGCACTGCAGCCATCTCCAAGGGAAGAGGGGATTCACAGCACAAGCACATTATGGCCATGCTTTTCTCCTTCTCATTTCACCAGAAATGACTGACATGTCAATGGGGACAAAAGCCAGATGCCCTGAGTTGCTCATCTTCTGGAAAAATATTTTATTGAAAGCTTTCTGTGTTCATTACTTCAAATTCCTGGGCCTTTGTTTTTTTGTGTTTTTTTGGTGTACAACAGAAAAAGAATAGATTGGTATTCTGCATTATTACGTACAGTATAACTTTTTGATGTAATAAAGGTTTGCTGTTAGCACAGTTCACATCTAATTTATTGTTTCAGTCTGTACCCATCCCTGCCCAATCCCCATAGGAGTCTGGGAAGTTTGCATTAAACAACAGGATAATTAAACATGGCTTCCACTCTTCTTGACGGCAAAATCACCACATGATCATCTACCGGCTCACTTAGCTACAAAGCGAGCCTCTAGTCAATTTCATCAAAATTTGTTTACCCAGCATTTCCCCCCAGCTAATTTTCTATTACCCAAGGCTTCACTAGCAGCAACACCTATCCACCCTTAAAGACTCTAAGCTTAAAGAGAAGCAGCATTAAGATGGATGAGAAAACTAACTACAGGGATGGCTATGGAAACCTGCATAATATGGAAGAGAGGGTAGATTGAAGGAACCAAGGGAAGGTGAGAAGGGAAAATATTTGTGGTCAGAGTGTTTTGGGGTGGAACAAGGTTACAAAGAAGCAAGGGGTAGGGGATGACAAACCTTATGATTTTTAGTAGCAATTTTGGCTATTGATTTACATAAAAATACAAATAAACAAAAGTGCAACATTTTCCATAAAAAACTCCCATACTTTTCCAGAATATTTTTTGCAGACAATTTTCCGATTCACATATCTACTTTGTGCAGCTTGCAATGGGATACAGGCATCTCTGGAAGGTCTCTTGGTGACCCAGGAGAAATTTTGTGCTGGGAACCTCTAATGAAAATGAAGATGATGAAGATTGTGAATGAGAACATCTAATGTAAACAAACACATTTATCTTTTAAAAGTCTAATTTTTCTTTTACTAAGGGTGTTAAAAAACAAAATGTTAGCCTACTGGAGCCTGTGTTCAATCTGTGGAGTCCCCATGCAGCTGCCACACACGTTTGACGTGTCTGGACTAACAAACGGTGGCAGAAAATTGAGGAAAAGTGCTGGAAATAACATCCCAAGAAGTCCTGAAAAGTCCTGGAAATTTACTAAAATAGCCCCCAGTGTGGCTTTCTTCTATTTTCTTTTTCCTTTTCGCTTTCTGAAGCACCATTTTGGAGTGTTCCAAAAAGTGAAACTAACAGTCAAAGCACCATTGAGAGTGAGAATGGAGAGAGTGCTCACTCCTCGGACCACGTTAGGTACTGCACCCAAGACTTTATGGTCCTGGTTGATTTGTATGTGGGCACAGGCTGAGAGCACCTGAGGCTGGGATGTGGGTGGCCCTGTGGCTCCACATTAGCCCACATTATCCAGAATTTGCCTGCATATCAGGTTCCACATTCTCTGCGACTCTGCTGTGAGTGGAGGCTGGGTGGTAGCCCCATATCTAGTGAATGCCTAATAAATAGTGTGATCTAATGTGGGCTAATTTTAGCTAATGTGGGCTAAAGCCTTGTTTGTTAACACTGGGTGAAAACATATATGATGGCAGAGGGCCACCGTCACAAGCCACTCCGGACCAAAATGCCGCTGGCAACTCTGTCAGGATCAGGTCCAGCTGCAGAACAAATGTTCACAAACCTGGCCCGGGGTGGCGTGCTGCACATATGTGTGGCCGGCCGACTGGCTCTGCCCCTGCACCCAGCCCTATCCCCATGACGGGCAGCCATGGCAGCCAATGATGGCCACCATAGCAGCTGGTCATGGTGACCAGACCGGACCAGGAACAACAGGCTACCACATTGGATACCCTGCTTTGGCCCAGCTGGGCAGGCAGTTTCCTGGGCTTGTTTGTGGTTAGTCCAGGCTGGTCTCTGGGATCATAGCCTAGGATAGCTACCAACACACACGGGAAAACTTCAGGGTGAACATCTGGATTGCCCCCAACAAATGTGACGGTGGCCCGCAGGCCCAAGTGGGCCACCATCACGTTTGTTAACATCCACCCTTAGATTTTTCAAGTCTCAAATGGCAAGTAAATGCCTAACTCCCCATGAGCCCATGAAATCCAATGAGAATGAAGCAACTAACTTCAGGTCCAAACCTGTTCATACCCAAGTGATCTAAGTTTTCAGAAGCCAGAGAATACATTCTTAGCATGATGCACAGGGATTTATACAGTTTTAGCAAGTAAATCCCTATGCATCATACTAAGAATATATTATCTGGAAATCTACACAGTGTACTGTCCTGGAAATCTATGCATTGCTGCTTTTTCTAACTACCTAAATCCAATGTAAAGGAAATATGCATGCCCAAAAATCAAAATAATGGTTTCTCTAGATTTTATGTGTGAGGGACAATATGTTCCTTTCTTCCAGCTCCTTGGTGTATCCCTGTCAGGAATCCAGGTCTTTTTAGGCTCGTCAATGAAAAGAAAATTATCAATTGCTGACTCTAGGACTAAGCAGTGGAAATGCTGTTGAGCACTTTAAAGTGTTATTCAGGACAAATTACATTCGGCTCATTTTGGAAGCTATGGTTAAAGGCTACCTTTCTACTCCTCCCCATCACCAAAAGGGTGGTTTGTTTGCATTAACATCCACATATTAATCTCACTCTCACCCCTACCCTAAAGGGCAGCATATACTGTAGTTAGCTTGGAGGTGGGACTGGAAGATAGGCAGTCCCCCCACCCCTTACTGGATCTTGCTCAGTCAGGAAAGAAGAGTATAACCCATAGCATTTTAGAGCTGGAAACTGGAAACATAATTCATTATGTCAAGCACCAATTAACATTTTATGACATATCTTTTAGTCTGAATTGGAGGTACATCAACAGTCAGAAAGAAAGTGTGTCCTTCTGTAATTTACAGAACAAGAACTGCTGGACAGAAACAGACGTATGCAGCATGTGAGTAATTTAGATCCAAAATGAGCTGGTAATGTCACTTATAATGAGCCTTAGCTCTAAGGTATGTTGCCCATTCTCTGCTTGTCACGCATTTCAATTATCTCACTCACACTCTGTTATAAATAAAGCTGAAAGGAGATATTCAAATCCAAGCCTGCTGCAAAAGTCAAGGGCTTCAAGGAGCCAAGCTTCACTTGCATAATATTTGTTTTTCAACTTATAGTTTGTAGAATCCAGGATGATAAAGACACAGAAGGGCCCAGTTTGTTATTGCTACCACAACATTTCAGAACAGTCTGCCTCAAGTTATACCACCCCACAAGATCAGATACCACTAGTGTCTATTTGAAAAATATTATATATCTATAATCTATCTATTGTTCAACACTGCTGTCAGGATCATCCACCTAGGCCGTCGCTCTGACCATGTGCAGCCTCTCCTCTCCTCTCCTCCCTCCACTGACTTCCCCTTCCTGAGCGTATTCTTCACAAGCTCCTCGTCTTCACCCACAAAGCCCTTCATAACCTTGCTCCCCCCTATCTCTCTGCTCTGATCTCCCTCCGAACCCCTGTTCGAGCACTCCGCTCCTCCCACGCCTCCGCTGCTCCTCCAACTGCCTTTGTCCCTTCTTCCTCGCTGCCCCGCACACCTGAAACTCCCTCCCTGCCCTCGTCCGCCTTGCCCTCACCCTCACCCTCCACACCTTCAAGTCCCTCCTCAAAACCCACCTCTTCTGCTCCGTCTTTTCTAACTCCTGCTAATCCACCCAGGATTATCCCCTACTTGTTATCTGCAAACTCCTATTTACTGTAACCAAGTCAAGAATGTGTACCTGAGTTCTCGCAGCCTCGTGAATGTTGCATCCCTTGTCTCTCCTTCTGTTCCCCCTTCCCTGTCTCCCCTCCCTCTGTCTTTAGATTGTAAGCTCTCGGACAGGGACCGTGTCTATTTTATTCTCTGTAAAGCACCAGGTACATTTCTGGTGTTATATTAAAATACTACTACTACTACTAATAATAATAATAATAATAATTCCATAACTACCATTTTACAACTGTATCCTTTTGGTATTTTGAAAAACCTATGTGAAACCACAAATCTTAAGCTATACAAAGAAATCTCAAAATTCCTTTCAATTGTACATGCTCTCAGACCTTGCACTTATTGTCATATAGAATGCTAAAACAGGGAAGTCTTCCTTCCAGAACCTTTATGTTTTACCTTGAAGACAAAATTGGAAACAAGGAAGCTACTACTGATACAATTCATCCATCTTATATACATCCATACCCTTTGCCCAGTACAGCTGTAACCTAGAAATTCTTCTCTTTTGGGGGGCATGGGGCTTTGGCCATTTGTGGCCATTTTGTTTTTAATAGTTTATTGTAGTATCGTTTAAGAAATATGGATAAGAACTATCACAGATTTAAGTGTCTATTTTTCAGAATGGGTAATAGAATCCATTTACCTTCTGCTCTCTCTCTTAGGTCCTTTTTACACAGGCACTCTAACACCCATAAAATGTGGATAAAAATAGCTTACCCTGACCCTAGGGGCCTATTTCCGTTCCTTGCTCAGGATCCATTCCCTAGTACTTCGATCCAACAAGTGGAGCTGCACCTTACTTCTATTGGGTTGTCAAGGACCTACCTATTAACTAAAGATCCCCGCGCTGCTTTGGCCGAAATCAACATGCGCTGGCAGGATCTCGACCTGCAAGGCGAGTGGGAAAAGATAAGGGCTACGATCCATCTCAGGGGATACTTAAATCTCCATATCAAGAATGATGAGATGGGTTGGCACCTTGGGGCGGAATGTACAGCAAGGGGGAAATGAGTATTTAGTGCGGCAAGGTTCAATGCCTTGCTGACACGTCTTTTAGAAGGCTGGTTTGCTGGGATTCTGACCTCTCAGAGACTATGCCCCTTTGATTTGCAGGAAGTAGAGTCTATTGACCATCTACTTCTCCGCTGTCATCTTTACGATAAATTACGGGAAGATTACCTTTTACCTTACCTGAAGGAAAAGTTCAGTCCAGGACTGGTCCCACACAGCCTTGTGAGACAAATTTCTGTCCACAAGGAACTTCCATCTCTTGCAAGCAGTGACCAATTTTTTAACTCATGCTCTAGTGCGATGCCATCAGTTTCTGAATTTTAAATTGCCATTAGAATTAATTGGGCAGAACTGTTGAGCTATATATATATATATATATATATATATATATATATATATATATATATATATATATATATATGTACATGCATATTGTGGACGGTTAGTTTATACAAGGCGTTCTAACCAGCATTATACTTACACTTAGTGGTCCGGGTGTTAACAACAACAAGGGAGGAGGGATGGGTACTGAACTGCATATTATGTTTATTTTTAGACCTTATGGAACTGTTTTAAATTGTGTTTTGATACTGTATGTCTGTTGTATGTGCATGACCATAGCCACTGGCTCAGCCAAATAAACTAAACTATATAAAATGGGTGTTACCTTTTATTATACATGTTGCAGGGCACCACTGCAGACAATCACCATGGCCCTGTGCACACATGATGCCTCTACCCAGTTCCTCTGGGTGGAGATGGGTGTTGGCCGGTGGGTAGGGAGCATTTCACTGGGTGGAGATGGGTGGGGGCATCTGTGTAAACGCCACTTTTGGTGGATGCTGGTGAGTGTTTGCTCCCGGACAACACCCATCTCCACCCACGAAGCAAAGGACGCCACTGCCGGTTGCTCCGTGGNTGGCGTGCCTTCTGTACCCTCCTCGGAATAAAGGTCCAGACTACCACCGCCTATCATCCCCAGGCGAACGGCCAAGTTGAGCGAGTGAACCAACATATCGAGCACTACCTCCGCTGCTTTTGTAACTACTTGCAGGATGATTGGGTCCAACAACTCCCATTAGCAGAATTCGCCTATAACAATGGGCCCAATGCGTCCCTCGGAGATTCCCCTTTCTATGTCTCATATGCTTTTCACCCGGACATTGGCCTTCCTAGGGTACCCACTTCCACGGTCCCAGCTGCTGGGGCGCTAGTTCAACGTATAAAACTGGTCCAAAAAAAGGCGTACCAGCATCTCCAACAGGCCCGACAACAATATAAAACTGCGGCAGATAAACGACGACAAGAGGAGCCCACCTTCGGGGGCGGGGACCTTGTTTGGGTGCGCCGTAAAAACTACCCGTCCCTTCGTCCCTCCGAGAAACTAGACGACGTGTTCATGGGCCCCTACCCGATTCGGAGGCGACTGAATCGTGTTACCTACACTTTGGACCTCCCTCCGCATCTTCGCATTCACCCCTCCTTTCACGTTTCGATGCTCAAAAGGGCGGTTCCCCCCCTTTTTCCGACACAACGAACCGCTCCACCCCCTCCCCCAATCCTACGGCAGGGCACGCCCGAATACGAAGTCCGCGCGATTTTGGATTCCCGTTTCATCGGCTCCCGCCTCCACTATCTGGTGGATTGGAAGCACTATGGCAAGGCGGAACGATCTTGGGAACCTGCGGCCAACCTTCACGCCCCCCGCTTGGTTCTGGCATTCCACCGTCGCCACCCCGCACGCCCGGGCCTCCGAACCTTGGTAGGGGGAGGACGGGCCCCTGGACGTGGGGGTACTGTCAAGCCCCACCCCCAGCAACGAGGCAGGGAGAGAGGAAGGAACGGAACCCCCCAGAGGCACCCATCCGAAGCAGCGGGGCACTCCCCGCCCCTAGCACAACGGCGGCGAGCACAAGCCCCGCCGCGTCCCCCAGAGACCCCGNGTTGCTCCGTGGGTGGGTGTGGGTGGAGATGGGTGGAGGCATCATGTGTGCACAGGGCCCATGGTGATTGGCTGCACTGGTGCCCTGCAACATGTATAATAAAATGTAAGACCCATTTTCTGGGTGTTAGAGAGTCTGTGTAAAAAGGGCCATAGTGACCTGTGACATGATGTGAAACTATTTTAGAAGTACATATATTGCCCTTGCCCCAGACAAAATGCTATCTATAATAAACAATATCTTGTTTTGGCCTTACTGGATTGAATGTGCAGAAATCGGAGGTGATTTTTTTGGAAGAACCGTGAAGAAATCTGAGGTGATTTTTTGGAAGGAGTTATGTTATGAGTTGGTGTAACCTAGAAGACTTGAAATCTAGTATCAATTAATTTTAGTGTTAATTGCAATTATGTTTGGCAGCAAATGAGATCCCCTAGTGGCATTTTACAGCATGTGCACTGATTCTTGATATGGCATTTTGTCTACCTGTTTATATTCATAATATAATATGAGTATAGTGTTCATTTACACATTACCATTGTTAATCAATTGCTGTTTGTAACGAAAGTAAAGAAATTAATTTGCTTCTGTTGTTTTATTTGGTTTTCTTCCTCTCTTTTCGGTGTAGAACTTACTGGAATTTTTCCCGTTTAATTACTTTCTGCATTACAGTGTCAATTATTATGCACGTGTCAGGTGTTTTTGGCTAACATCAAAGGCAGAAAACCTAGCATTCTTTGGAATAAAAATAACCACATTAGTTAATGGAGAGACATTGCCATCTTGTAGAAAATTAATATAACTTTTAATTATATCCCTAAGTTTATATACATTAAAATAAGTTTAATTTTAAGTTAAATAAGTGGTTTAAAGGAGTTCAATTGTAGTAGCACTCATTAACATGAGTTATCTCTCACCTCGATTACTGTAACCTTCTCACTGGCCTCTGTTATTGTTCCACAAACCCTCTCTTTAAATTAGAGGTGCCTACTAAATATATTCATTTCCTTTCTACATAATTAAAGATAATGGCATTTAAGTTAAACTAATTTTTTCTCCACTAGAGATTGTTATGGCTCAGAGCTTAAGGCAACTGTGACAAGCTCCTTATCCTAAGGCTCCCCTTTCCAGGTATAGTAGTTTATTAGTGTTATGGAGGAACCAAATAAGCTTCATAGTTTAGATCATCATGATGCATTTTAATAATAAATAAATAAATAAATAATAAAATAATAATAATACATTTTTATTTCTAGAGCGCTCACCCCCCCCCCCCCCCCACCACCAAATAGTGCTTGGAGTGCTTCACAACATAAAAATATGATAATAATATAAAATTCATTTAAAATATAAATCTATTTAAATACAGTTTAAACGGGGAGGGTAAAGAGGAAGGGGAAAATACATTAAGGAGAACCAAAGTGGACCATAAAAAGCACCAGGAGAATAAATAAATCTTCAGATTTTTGAAGGTGAGGAGGGAGGAACTGAAATGGACATCTGGAAGGAGCAAGTTCCTCAGTGTGGGGCCTACCACAGCAAAGGCCTGATCACCCACCAACTTAAGGGACAATGATGGGTTCCTCAAAAAGCGGATGGTTTCTGAGCGCAACTAATCATCAGAGCAAGGTTCTGAGATTGAAGGCAAGACTAAATCACTTACATAAATTTGGGTGTCATACAGATCTTTGCCAAACACATACCATTCAATAAGATGGACACAAATAAATTTTGTGGTCATTTTCAAACCACATTAAATTATAGTTACAGAATTCTAAGTAATTTTAAATCCTGCCTCCTTGAAATTTCCAACACTATTTTGCAACAATTACAAGGAGTTTACAATCATTATTCCATTAAGCCTTGCAACACTCTTATGAAGAAGGTGGGTCAGTATTACTACTCCATGTGAAGAAGGTAGGTCAGTATTACTTCTCCCATTTTGCCAATGGGGAACAGAAGCTGAGAGAGAGGCCCTTTTCACACAGACGTTCATAACACTGATAAAATGGGTGTTACATTTTATTATACATGTTGCAGGGCTGCAGGTGTGTTCCATGGATGCCCTGCAACTTGTATAATAAAATGTAACACACATTTTATCAGTATTATGAGTGTCTGTGCGAAAAGGGCCAAAATTGCTTACTTCAGGTCATACAGTAAGTCCATGACCACTGAGTCCATTGAACACAGGTCTCCCAATCCCAAGACTTGTAATGTAGGCTATTACAAATTTTCATAAGCACACACACATTTATGAATATTAGGAGTGGCATGAAGCATACCTATGTTTGCTGTCCAGTGTTGGAGGGTGTGTTAAGGCTCTGTCCTAAAGGTAATGAGTGCTCTGATCATCTTCTCAGACTGAACAGAGTAGAAACTGTTGTGAGCGGACCTCAAATGTCTATCTATTCCCAGGATGTTTTTACACGAGGTTTGTTTCTTGCATATTTCTAAAGTCTGGGAGAAACAAACTTGTGCTGGTAGGGGGGTTAGACATTCCTCCTGCTACTGGAAGTGAGCTGGACACCATTGTAAACAGCAGGCACCGTAAACTACAACAGGCTTGGAGATGTGGAGTTGTAAAACCCCCATATGGAGGTTTTTACAAGTCTGCATCTCCAAGCCGGCACTAGTTTGCAGCGCCTGATGTTTGCAATGGTGCCCTGCTCACTTTCGGTAGGGCGTTGGTTCTGTCAACCAACATTTTGACAACCAGTTATGCAGAACTCACCAGACTTTGGGCAATCTGCCCATTTCCCCATCCTTCTCAGGTGGGGAGAGGGGAAGGGATATGTGACCACTTGTGTATTTCTCCACATAGTCTCTCAAAGACCGTGCTGCTATTTTAATAGTTTATGTTTGAGACAAAAAAAATGACAAGACTCCAATAAGCAACATGCATCATATCTTGTTAAATGCATACAAGAGTGTAAAAGTTAAGTGTAGCCCATATCCGTTGCAATATTACAAGCATACCTTCATCAATCTTACCCAATGGCCAGAATGCTCCAGGGCAATTCCAAGACATCAAAGCCTGCCCCCCCTCCCACTCTTCCTCTTCCCCATATTTCTCAATGTTGGATTGGACCCCTCTCCTCAGGGAAAAACAGGCGTGTATGCCTTTCAGAGTTCTTTGCTTTAAAATAGCAAGAACCTGAGTCCCTCTGTGTACAACTATCCTAGTTATCAGAAAATTCAGAGTCCAAACTCCTGTTCTCATCTGGATTTCCTTCTGTGTTTCCAGGTGAGGTACCTCCTTCCTGTGACTGCCCATTCAAAGTTGGTGTTAGGTTGTTAGCGGCCACAGCAACCATGAGGATGTGTCCCCTCCCAACCCTCATTCCCTCTGCCAGGGAGTTTGACAGTTTCCAGAGCATATCACAAAACATACATCAGTTACGTACAAATCCATATGTTCAGATTCTCATATAGGCTTAGGAAAACTAATACAAGCATTAATATAGATTCCGTTATCTGCTACGGCAGCTGTCTAGAGCCTAGCAAGAGTCACTCATGCTATCATAGGGTAAAAACAGACATGACGGCGGCTCTCTTTGCCCTGGGACCCATCAGCACATCTGCTTAGGTGCCACCAAATGTTAGCCTGGTACTGCTCTGGGGTGGGTAGGCGGCTCGCCCAAGCTGTCTCATCGGAAAATTTCAAGGACACAGCCCAGGCTAAGGGCTGCCTACATGGGCCAACATGGACTAACACACCTGTTCTGCCCCACCATACCCACCCTGGAGTAGGGGCCGCCATGGCTGTCCATCATGGTGGGGGCCGGGTTGCTGGGAGTAGGACGTGGGCTGCCTGCACATGAGCTGCCCGTACCTTTGTTTAACTCCCTGCCCTACTCAGGCAGCGGGATGCCTCTCTAGCCGCAGGTATGTTTGTTTAGTGCTCCTCCCTGACCCAGGCTGTGTCAGCTGCAGTTTCTCGGGGTGGGCTAGGGAGCAGCTGCGCAGCACGTACATCTGTTTTTACTAGGGATGGAACTTTTGGTTTCTTTTTTTTTTTTTAATATTTCTTTTTATTTTAACTTTAACAATATAATATCACATTCCAATCAAAATATTACATTTATTCCCCCTTCCCCACCTCTCTCCCCTCTCCACCCTGCCTCCCCATCCCCTCCCTCCCTTCCCCCACTATACTTTCCCTTTCCCATCCTCTTTCCCCCCTTCTGCCTCCCTCCCCTTTCAGTATATTTTACTTAGGCAAGTCGAGTGTGTGAACTGTTCCATCTTTATCTTTTTTGTCAGTACTGTCCAGCATTGGTCCCAGTCTTTATAGAATTTATCTAG